>JAWVMQ010000153.1:378786-396615 GCA_036321185.1 Trypanosoma lewisi | reverse complement strand
AGGAAATAATAATAATAATAATAATAATAATAATAATAATAATAATAATAATAACAATAATAAATATAGATACACGATATATACACATCACACAAACAGGCGCCGTATTATCGAGAATGGTGTAGCACTTCGTTTTCTTTCTTTTTGTTTTCTATTCTCATCTTTCAGTTTTTCTTAACCTTGTTCCCTTGTGTACATCTCTTACATATTCCTCAGCGACTGCGTAAATAATTTCCCACGGCAAATCTTTACAGGAATCATCCCAATCATTAAAATGCCATGGCATACGTTGCTTAAAATCCTCCACATTGCTCGATGTTGTATGATGCTCCCCCGCTTTAGTGGGCTGTAACATCACCATCGTTCTTCGTGGCTTTTGGACGAAAAACAAACCATCCACAAGGGGAAATTATCCACACCAGGGGAATACAACACCCCATACTCTGCCTTCATCTCCTGGGGACCAGATGATTTTGGCAGTAGCGTGATAGATTCCGTGGGGTGCCCCCGAGGGTTCTCCTGCAGCACACGAAGCCGTGGCTCAAATCCATTTCTCTCTGGCCTCAACTCCCTAAGTATTTTGGATATCCTTTCAACATTTTCTCTGTTCAGAAATACAGCCACAGACCATCTCTCCAGATTTGTTGACACGAGCAAATCAGTGGGCAATAATAACAGTTTCATATATTCAGAGGATTTCATTGCTTTTGCCAAAGCAGCCGTAATCTCTGCCCTCACCACTGAAGATATTGGTGCGTTATGGGAATACTCCGATCCATCTTTATCATCCTTTCTACAGAGCTTTACAAGTTTGTGGGATGGATCATTACTCGTCCATACATCCTCCTTATTTACCCCAAAGTATTTTTCAGCATTTGAGGGGACGATACTACGTAGGGCTTTAACAAAGTCCTCCTTGTGCGCTTTAAAATTATCCTTACCAAAAAGACCACGTGGAATCGGTCCAATGTGATCCATACGACCTTCAATTAATTCCCATTCTTTCAATTGCTCCTCTGCAGGCTTACCCTGATTCATCCATGCACACATCGCCTTCACATCATTTCGGTCTGGGCAATTCATCATGATTTGTGGAGCGGATTTTGTTTTTTTTCGATTCCTTGAAGTTGTTTTCGTTTGGTGATGACAGTACAATCATGCCCCAATCACTAGGAGGCAATTCACTCGGTGGTTCCCCATCCTCCTTCGCTCCATCGTAGATAATATACCCCTTCATTCCTTGATTGGACAACTTTTCCAATGCATCTTCGATGTTAAACTTACCCTTGTACTCTGTTACAGTTTTAGTATTCTTGTCAAACACAACTGCTGATTCTCCAAAGCAACACACGACCACATGAAGTTGCTCACAATGGAGTAGCTGATAGAGGAGATATGAACCCGCTGCCATCGACTTCCCGATTCCGGGTGTGCCGATCAAGACACGAGCCGACCCTTCAAACTCTCCTGAGACTTCCTCACTGCGCAACCTCCCCGTTAGATCGCCCTGAACAAGCTGCCACACTCTCTCCACCTCAATGTTAACAAAACAATGGAAAATCGGTCTATTTTCACCCAGGGAGTACGGCCATTCTTTTTTCGACGTGAGCACCATCAATCGGCAACGTGGAGGAGAGAATTGATCTACACTTTCACTTATTTGGAGATTTAGACTGTCTTCCTTGAAAGTCCATGACTCCTGTGGTTTCCCTCCCCTTATCTCCATTATTATCCCTTCACCGCCAGGAACTTCCACAACATGGCTCCACTCTGCACCATACACAGATTCATATAATCCCTCCAAAGCCTCTTTCTTTTCTTCTTCGGCCTTTTGCACCGCATCGAGGGCGGCATTGAGCATTCCCTTTGCTGGAGGGCGAATCATATCTTTTTTGGAAAATCCCTCCATTGGTAAAGAGAGTGTACATCTTCTTGCTGAAGGGTGAACAATGCATTACATAGAATTACGTGGTCCTGGAAGGATGGCAAACCCATTATATCACCTCGTACCTCCTCATTTTTGATATATTTATCAGGCTTCATAACAAATGCCGCCATTGCAGGGTTTCCATTTTCCTCCACAACACCTCTGCCAGCCAATTCACCCCGCAGGAAATCATTCAGTTTCATATTCGGGGTTTGGCCTTCTCCCTCAAACGACACTTCTTTTATTGTACTGTCAAGGGTCCATTTTGGTTCTTTTTTCCCTCATTTGCTTCACCACGAGTAGCATTGGATGGGTCAATACTACTGTCTCGGTGCTCTAATCTCTTTTTCATATTTCTTCTTGTGAAAACATAGTTCGTGAGACGCTGCTCATTTTCGTTCAAATCCATGAATTGCTGAGACATTGTTTCTCCCTTCGTTGTTTACTAGTCCGAGTCAAACACAAATCCTCATTTCGGAAAAAAGCAAGAAAAGAGGAGTCACAAATAGCTAAAGAAATGATGATTGGCAACATCAATGGAAAAAAAAAACCACATATTTGCCCACAAGGTGTGAAGGCACAGCAGTAGTACTAGAAGCAGTAATACTATACACAGCTCACACTACATACATACACACAACAAAAGACACATTCATAGCCTACAAAAGCAAATTAGTAACATTGGGGAGTGTCATTACTTTATGAAGAAAGTGTGTCATGCAGAGAAGTGTGTTTGCTCAGGCATTTCCATTCATTACTCCGTCTGATCCTAATACTGGGAAATGTCACAGTCTACAAGCACACACACACACAGAAAAAGAAAAAGTGTGTGTGAGAGAGAGACTATGTAGAAAGACGCTGAGCGTAATCCTCCCTGATGCACGGAAGGCAATGGGAAAGCAAGAGGGGGAAAAACACATACAAGGAAAAAGATAATATTATCATGACTGAAGACTGTCCATACGAGATGAGGAGAATAAAACTCGCACCTCATTTCGTACATATATATATATATATTATGCATCATACAGATTTCATATACTTGTGTACTGTGTGCCCGTGTAAATGTTACACATCTTGGAGAGAATAAATAAATAAATAGATCATGTGTCTGAAACAACATTCCAAAATCAAAGGCATCATACATCTTGATTCTACTCCATGGCAGAAATGCTCTGAGTCGGGGGGCGTCATAACGCAAATAAGGAGAAACCAAATCCTGAAGAGAGTTGTTCTTCACTAGCTGGCCATTCAAAACAAAATTGAACAGTCTTGTCTTGAAGTCCGTGATATATTCTCAGTGTCGAGACACAATTTTTGTGCGTCTGTTGTGTGGGAACTTGCATTGCTGCATCTTCCTTCTCGTTTCATTTGGGCATTTACACAACCCGCGCCCTCGCCTTCGTCTTCGTCCAACTGAACAGAGTTTGTCACGTCACTGCCAAATGGAAAACGAGAAACGGTCAACCACACGGTTAGCACAGAGACATTCCATGCACTATTCCTTCCTGTAAGAATCATCAATCATCAAACAATAAAGCCATCAAATAAGCACCCACTAGCAGCACATCAGACGGAAGAAGAATTTTTTTTAAAAAACAATCATGAGGTTAGCTTGTACTCTCTTCTCATCCCAAGGAGTGCAAAACATGGGAAGAAGACCAGCCGCAGAATTCCATGCAAAAGGTGCTTTTATTCGCAAAATGTCATGATGCGTCAAGAATTGCTCTCGCGGAGTTGAGCTCATGGTGTCGCAGATTTCATCTTGAGGTACAAGGCCATTGTTTGTGGGTATCCCTCCTGATGGGAAAATGTTATTCTCTTTAGTTACTGCATGTCATTAAAAATACAGACAACAAAAGTGTAAAACAAAGAAAACAGATGTATTGTGTCGCAGGCATTGTGGTGCTAGGACCATGATACAGAAATCCTCACACACACACACAAGGATACATAACAGCAAGCAAAATGGAGGAAAATGAGGAATATCTACGCATCTTTGCTCCTTTATATTTTCGAAAAACAAAAAACAATCCCTGTAAATGTGGAGATACAATGCTCGCTTTAGAAACAGCACCTGGCGCATCGGCACTTCGAATGAATAAAGCAAAAACGTTTCATTTGGTCTATCCATCCACAAAGCTATCCATTTATGAGTTCAGAACATGTACACAAGGTGCACGGAGATAGGTAGATAAATAGATGACGCAGGAGACAGGGTCTCCCTCTCGTCCTCTCACACAAGCACAGACACATACATCCATAACACACCATCGGCATTACTATATAATGATCATTGTTATTTCTTTTTTTCTCCACCTTCAATGGTCAGGGCCATTTCCATACAGTGAATCATAAACAGCTCACCCCACGCGCGCACGCATTTATTAAAATCAAAAGAAAGAAAAAATGAATACGTTTTATCGAAAAACCCTTATTCCCTCCAGAAAACACATGAAATACAACAAGGGGAAATAACAATAGAAAAGTAAATATAATAAAGTATGATGCGGAGTCCTTTGGCGTCTTTTCGTACAAAAAGAAAAACACAAAAAAAGAGAAAGAAAATAAATATTGAAATCTGCAGATGGTGTATAAAATCATCCAGAACCTACGAAAGGGCAATTTTCAAATTCTCTTCTTTCCCAGAAAAAAACGCCGCGGGGCTGGGTGGGTCGGAAGGATAACTGAAGAAGGCCTAAGGGAATATAAATAAGATTCCACCCAAACACAAATGCGGGCTGGATTCAAATACAGATACAAGGAAAGGATGAAACAAACAAGGTAATATGTACATATACGTATATAAATGGAATTAAAACACTCCTCTCCCCGAAAGAAAAAAATAAGGTAGATAGATTTCCCATCGAACACGTTCTCTTTACAAACCCCTTGAAAACAAAGATAAAATGTAACTCTATGCGTCGCTTCAAAAATAAAAATAAAAAAATATAAAAAAACAAATAAAAATAAATAAAAAAAACCCTATACATGTTGAGAAGAGGAGAGTGGTTCATTGGGTGGAGTATCCTGTGAAACTTTCCATTTTGCCAGGCACTGTTTTATGCGACTGGACAATCCGAAGAGATGCTCCACGGCGAGTATCCATTGTAAGACACATGATATTAGCAATGGAATAAGAGGCCAAAGTAGTCGTGCCTTTGCTTGGTAAAACTCTCTTACCACGTCTCCAAGAACGTAGTCGAGGAACTGTTCAAGCTTAGGAGGAGCAGTAACGCAAACCAACAAAAATGCATCAGCTGCAGACCATGAAGCGAGCCAAGGCCAATCTGGGTACACAAGGACATAAAGAAACGGAGCAATACCCATGACAAATACGCATGTAATAAGATAAAAAAGATTCATGGAGCTGAGACGCCAAACAGACATCAAACGCCCTTCTGGCTCAATTACCGATGCAATTCCCTTCACACTGTACGAAAGGCAAGGAGTCACCCAGCATGGAATGATACAACCGATCAAAAATGCAACGCTTAGTAATCGCAAAAGCACAGTCTTTTCAAACAAGGCGGACCACCAACGTTTGTGTTTGGCTTTTTCTCTTTCTCCTTCAGAAACACGTCGTGATTCCACTACTACTGTAGTATCATACATTGAGTTTCTCGATGGCCCACCCCCCTTACGAAGAGATGTCCTGCGCCGCCAGATGGTCGTAGCATAGTTGCCAAGAAAGATGGAAAGGTCCGTTGCTGCTATAAACATGTAAAATCCAGGAAGAAGCTTTACCTCTGCAACACCTTGGAGTTGCAACCCCCCCATCATAATAAGCATGGCGAACACATCCATGAATGAGAATTTACCAAAGAAATCAATCAGCTTCAGGACCATCATGTCTGGTTTTTGTAGGATAAGGGTGCATAGCACAATGGTCAATAACTTTATATAGGGGTACACGCCACTGAAGCCAAAAGCAAGAACTGCAAAGACGTAGAGACCTGCATTAAACATGTTCGTGGTAGACTCCCATAGTGAGAACTCCATAATGTGAAATTCCCCACCCAAGACCAAACTGGCGCCACTTGTGGAATTTGACCACGCAAAGCCAAAGGCTGCGAGAATCGTCATGGATATCAAGGCCATATCTTCCAGGAGGACGCGCTTCAACAATATTGGATCTCCTTCCCACGTAGTTACTATGTGTCGACGGTAGCGCCATACACTCAGGAAGGCAGTTCCTGAAAGAAGCAAAACGCTCACAACCACCACGGGGACTAAAAATGCAATTTGTGGTACAATGGTATACTCTTTCTCTTCAATATCTGGAATGTAGGCACGGGAATTCAGAACAGTACCAAAGGTCATTGCATATTGAATCAATTCATTCAAAACGGGAACCAACAGTGGGCCCAGGTCATTCGTCACGAGTGCGTCATACTCTCCAAGATTTCGAGTCCGAATGTTTTGCAATGTGATACCATTGGAAATTGGCACACTGCAATTCATACCATTCATGTTGCAACGGAAATCATGGAACACAACTTCTACAGAAAAAGAAAAAGGCCTGGGAATGTCTAACTCCATCAAGCCATTCTTGATGACTGGTAGGAGTTGTTTGATATCCACCATAATCTTATCCAATCCCATAATGGCAAATACCTTTTCGAGTATTTGCAAAATATCCTGAAACGCACCGGAATCGTCAGAATTTAAATAAAGCCCGTCAGGGAACGTTAATTCCAAACGCAACGTTGTACCTGCATGCGGTGAAGTACTGAGTCCTACACCGCCAATAGAAGGGATATTGTTAATGGATTTTATTACAGCACGAGCAAGTCGCGAATCCCCAAGCGATGTGGCTCCATCAACAAGAGGTCGGGGAGACACAGGAGGGATTATTGTTTGTTCTCCAAGTGATGCTGCAAGGGAAGGGAGCCACTTGGCGCAGACTGCGCTCTTCACCTGGTCTTCAATTAAACCCAGGATGGCTTTCAGAACGCCTCCAAGAAGAGGGTTGGGTGGCTCAAGCTTCAGGCTCTGCACTTTTAGATTGAGATTACATGAGTCTACGACGGCGCCTGTACTGTGGCATGCATCGTTCACGGACTTGGTCATTGCAATATGGGAGGGAAGAAGCTGGGCAACACAAAGGAGTTTAAACGCTCCGAATCTTGAATCTAGATCCAGAGTGCACTTGACATCGGAAGGTTGTGTAGTCTCCAGCGACCAATAGGATGAATTGAACACGGCATTCGTTGCACCAATTCGGATATTTGAACAGGTGAGGTTCTTCACAGTTGCCATGGGAACATCCTGCAAAAAGTCAGGTAACGAAAATTCGCTGAGGAAGAAGGAACTCCACAAAACCAAGAGTGAAAGGCACTCAGCAGCCATTTGGGAAGAAAACGTCTGATGGCAGGGACCCACTCTTCTCGGATATTGTCCACAACAGATGCAATCCTATTTCCGGAGTTCGGAAAACAAAAGAAAACAACAATAAGTAGCTGTTATACTGCGCCTGTGTGTTTGTGTATATATGAATTTGTTTCTTTTCTTTTTTTCCCTTCTGGCAACCAGTGAGGGGAATCAGAAATGAACCCTTGTGTAAGTAAAAAAAAAAAACCTAGTGAGTCAAGTCAGGAACAAAAAAAAAAAGAGAGAAAGGATACCCAACAAAAATATAATTCTTTTTATGGACGCCTCTATATCTGCAGTCATAGAGTGATGATTCAAAGATTAGAAAAACAAAGAAACACAGTTATCGAAAAGACATCTCCGATAGTGAGTCTTGCCGTTGTTCGCCTAATTAATTAAACCGATTAACTTCATTCTTTCTTTTCCTTTACCTCATTCTTTTCACACCCTCTGTGCACAGAATAGTCTATGGCCTTTGAAATTTCCTAACTTCCCTATCATCTCCCCTCCAGCACTCTCTCAAGCTCAAAGACCTCGCGACGCAATAACACACAGACGGTGTATATGAGAGTGAAAAATAACGGGTGAAAGAGATACACTATAGCGGCGGCTGCAATATTAAACATTTTCCTTGCTTAACATGTGTGACTGTCTGCAGAACCCAAAATCCCATCTCCCCGGACCTCTTATGTTGGCGTCGTGGCATGTGTAAAAACGGAAATGACTTTTGTAATCTTTGGAGACTTTCCCCCTCACATCTTTGCAAAGAGATATTTGACTCCGTGTGACCTCTGTGAAGAGCAGCATCTACTATGGGCATGACAGCCAAAGAGGGACCATCTGGTTGTATTTTCATACCATCCTTTGACAATCTACATGAGTGGGCCAACGAGTACTCAATCATGGACAGGAAAATGTTCAGTGGAGGGGTTAGACTGTGCTGAGAAAGCGTTTTGAGAAACTCCACCGCAGAAGGTTTCTCTTCGCAAACCATCTGTCCAGGACGAATTTGTTCCATTTGCCATCTTGACCAGAGAGACGTCCCTCGAAACATATTAAAAGCAAAATAGAGTGCGAGATAAAAAGCTTCGAAAACAGAGTGAGCCGTTCCGGGAGGAAGGAGAGCAAGGCACATTTCCCTCGGGGGCATCAGCCCTTCCATATCATCATCATGAACAGTCCCTAGAGTCCAGATAGCCGTGTCGGGTATTGCTGCCAGCGGAAACAAAGGAGGAACGTCGATGGATGTTCTTAGCGAGAAGAATGGCTCTGTAGAATTATGGGGCTGCTGAGACCGCAAGCAGGGAGCAATGCCTATGCCGAGAGGTCTAAGGTAGCGCAAAAACACATCTTCATCTTTTAACATATACAGCACTCTGCTTGGTCTACGAAAGCGACGATGCCTATTCATGTGGAACCATTTATACCCCTCAAACCAATTGCACACGTAGAGACTAAAAAAGACAATCAGGCAAACAAACAAAGAAGCAAAAAAAGAAAAACATTCTCGGGGAGGGGAACAGCTTAAAATTGCGATAGGAGCCTCAGATTGTAAGAGAAATCCCACAGGTACAGAACATGAAATATTTCTACACATTTGAAAGAGGCATTATATATGTATTACGAAAATCTCTTCATGTCATATGCTTTACTTAATCGGTGTTGTTTAGCTTTGGCCAATAAAATCCAATGAAAGACGTGTACTTATACTCATACCTTGAAGCTCTTGTAATAGTAGTTTGAATGCATAGGGTACCTTAACATGAGACATAGTGTTTTTTGTATTGCAATACGGGCAGTAACCACAGTACCCCAAGAAACCACAAACACGACACGTATCCACAGTAAAAACATCAGAGCTTAGTAGTAGTCTTTCGTTCAAAAGATTAGACGCACCATAACCAACCATACAATCTCTTTCCATTTCTCCTACACGAAGACCACCACTCCGGGATCGACCCTCAGTCGGTTGCCTAGTTAGCATGGAACGGGGGCCGGTGGCACGCGCGTGCATTTTATCCGTAACCATATGTTTGAGACGTTGATAATAAATAGGACCAAAGAAAACATACGCTTGCATCAACTCTCCTGTAATACCAGAGTAAAAGACATCTTTACCATGGTAATTAAAACCGTGTTTCACAAGTTGTGTGCCCAAATCCTCCGCATTATCCCCACCAAAAGCTGTTCCATCTCCAAAGTTACCTGCAAGTGTCCCTACCTTTGAACTTACCAACTCTAGTAGTTTGCCCACTGTCATTCGACTTGGAAAACCATGAGGATTCATAATCATGTCTGGACTTATTCCTTTTTCATTAAAGGGCATATTAACTCCATCTGTAATAAGACCTACAACACCCTTCTGTCCATGTCGTGAAGAAAATTTATCACCTGGTTCTGGAATACGAACTTCTCGCGTTATAACTTTAATTTTCTGCTCCACATCCATGGCACGCTCATAATCTCCAGGAGGTGAAATCACCACATGATCTACAACAGCAGGCTGTGGATACTTGTAGACAAGTGGATTAGGCCTCGGTTCCAATGACGCCACAGGTGTATATTTATTCACTAGGATATCAAATTGACGAACGACAGCCCCTTTACTGGCGATACCATCACTGTTAAGGGCTTGGTATTTACCCATACTTGAATCGGGGGGTAGAATGATGTCATATTCCCCACTTGGAAGTCGTTCCATATCCACTTCATGCTTTCGAAGTACAACACAACGACCATAGCCACGATCAAGGGAGCAGCGATTATACACCTGGGCATCCTCAATATCATATCCACTGTAACTCATAACGCACACCATTGCATTGATTCCAGCTCCCAATTTCTCATAATTAGTAAGATTCATTGCTTTTGATCGGCAAAGGGGTCGCTGAGGGTATGCGCCCAGCATGAGAACAGTATCCGTGCGAATATATTGATTATATGCAATTGTTCCCAAAGCTTGTTTGCCCATCGCTGATTGAAATGTATTCCGTGCAGATTGATTGTGATGAGGAAAAGGAATAATACCGGCCACCACCCCCAATAAAGAAAGTGGTTCAACTTCTAAATGTGTTGTGTACTTTTCAATATCCTTAGGATAAACAGCAATAAGGCAATCGTTAGCTTCGTTAACATCAATAAATTCTACCAATCCTTCAGCCAAAAAATCATTTATTGAATATTTTCCAGCAGAGAGCTTATCTAGATGAGATGACGTCACAGCGGGTTTTGCATTGTTCACTACAATATATAGTCTAACAATCCTTCCACCATCACATCCAATCTGCACACTCTTCTGACGATCGTTTATGGCAATAGAAACATGAGGATGTAGACGGCCAGATCTTCGTAACGCACGTACACCTCTACAAAGACGATTGGGATAACGATGAATGCCAATTAATATTCCGTTTAAAAACACTGTATAGTAACTAAGAAATTCCTTTGAGCTGATAGAATCTACTTCTTCCACGCCCAAGTTATAAAGTGCCCCTTTAATAAAAGAATCATCCATATCTAGTGTTACTTGACTGAGAATTGAAAAATTTTTTACGAGACCACAACTCTCTCCTTCTGGGGTATCACATGGACACACCATTCCCCATTGACTTGGTTGCAGAGAACGAGGACCACTAATTTTCCGACTTTTTTCAAACGATGAGGCCAGACGAGTCATCATGCCTATACATGAAATATAGGAAAGTCGCGAAAGAACCTGGGTGATTCCTTGACGGCTCATATTGAATCGTTTAAGTTCCCATCGACCACTACTCAAAGCCACACGCATTCCGCTTTGAATAACCTCCAATTTACTTTCCATGAGCTGCTTCACGTTAAATGGCTTAGTGGTGTCCTTCTTGGAGAGTTGTTGATCCATCGCCGTCTTTACAACGCGATTGAATTGTTTCAAGAGATCCTCGAATAAGAGACCCATTAATGTCCCTGTTGTTTCAAAACGTTTATTACCATAAAAATCCCGTTCGTCAAGGAGGGATGAATCCACTGATGCCTCAATCATGCGTCTCACCATGAAACAAACATACAGTGCCTTGTGGCGAAAGTTCCAATCTCGCTGAACTTCTCCCTCTCGAATATGACAGAGAAGGACATTACCAAGAAACTCTGCCGCATTGTCTGCTTTGGATTTTTGGATGTGTTTCTGTTGGGCATCATCCATCTCCCATGAGGTTTCTTTACGCCTTTCACCAATAAAGTTTAAAGCATCATCTTGTGTCTTCACGCCAAGAGAAGCCGCCTGTTCAAAGCAGGCGAACAACACACTTTCAAAGGCAGGTGTTGTACCAATGTGCTGAGCAATCTGTTGATCACTTTCCATTCCAAGTGCCTTCAACATCACCACAATAGGAATATCCTCCTTGAACGAGCGATGCACCATAACAATGCGCCCCTTCTTAAACGTCACGGAACACTTTGAGATGGAGTAATGGGTCTTGCTCTGGACATGGGCTACAATATTGCCATTGTCATCCGCCTCAATAATCACTCGATTCTTACTTTGCTGCTCCTGCACAAGGCAGACCTTTTCTACACCCTTAACAATAAAATAGCCTCCTGGGTCAAGCGGGCACTCTCGCATTGCAACCAATTCTTCACGACTCTTTCCGAATAAATTACAAGAACTTGATTTTAGCATGATGGGAATGGTTCCAATTTTAATATCGGTTTCAATACATGGGCGTTTTGTACGATCACGACCGATATACTCCACATCCACAATCATATCCCCACGATATGTAAGATCACGCGCTCGACATTCGTGAGGAGAAACCGCCTTTGGTAACTGGCCTTTCCCCACAATCTCCCTCGGCTGGCAAACACGTATATTTGTGTACCGTATGGAGAAATCTGGGTCGATGCTGCTTTTAATCTCTCTGTTGGACTCATTCAGTAGAATCCTCTTCAGCTCAACGTTGATTAAGTGGTCAAAGGAAGCTATATGGTGGTTCAAGAGACCCTTCATGTTAATAAGAGCGGGTAAGATTGCCAGTTTTCGTGCATTGTATGCGTAATCCTCATCGCTCTTACTCTGCGAACTCATATCCTCAACGTGAATGCCCATAAATATAGCGCACAGGAAAGTGGAACTAAAAAATGTTCAAGGCGCACAAACAGCAAAAAAATAGGGAAAAGGGAAAAAAAGAAGATAAAAAAAAAACTCATGATAATCACAAGATTTTTAAAATAAAATACAAGAAGGCACAGGTGGGAATATATGCATATGCATATATTAAAAATATAAAAAAAAAAACGCTATTCTATTCTGGACAAATATGAATTCGGTATTCCTCCATGATTTGTGTGGCAGCTTAACCAATGGCTGATGCATCCATCACAAACAAAGCTAAGATCACAAATATAGCGAACACGTGCAGGGAGAAATGCGAGATTCGCAGTGATGATAATAGCACAGAAAAGAGAAATACAATTATCAGCTGCAGGGTCTGCAGAGGACTCCTGCACGGCAAGAGCCTTCATCAATAGAATAAGCGTCCACTCCATTACCCGCATAAAAGATAAAACACTAAGAGTTGTCGTGTCCAGTACATGTACTAACTGGCTTTCATTATCAAAACTACGCTCTGAAAGACTCTCAAAGAAAGAAAGGAAGGAAACGTTGAAAGGGTTACACTTCCATTAGTTTTTGACAGGCATAACTAAAGGCAATATTTCCCCTCTGCATCACGCTATCCCAATGGAAGACTAATTTATGGCTCAGAGTACCCGTCAGAATACTATGGGAAGACCACCATGACGTCTTCTCTCTCTTTTTCTGGGAAGGCAAGACTCGTACTTACAGCCTCCACCCCCGTCATGACAATTTGAACAACCCTGGCAACAATCAGCGGTTCATATTGAGGTATACAAACGTACGAGATGGACATAATGCCCATCTCCGTCTCTACATATGCCCTTCCCACCCAGAGCGTTCTTTTGAAATGTGATCTCCTCAAAAAAAAAAACACACCGCAGTGCATTCTCATTATTTTTAAACAGCTGAAGGAGCGATGAATTCTTGAGATATTTGGGCCTCTGCAGTTGTGTCCAGACGCGATTCCGCCTACAATATACACACATAGTTGGAGTCGATACGAATAACGGCGTTGACTCAGTGTCCAGAAGTGCGTGCAAAACAAATAAAATGCGCAACTTCCCGCTTATGCTGTAATTATCACTCCCTTGTATTCCCACACGGAGAGAAGGTTCACCATGACGCAAAAGATAAATAACTCCAAGGAGCGGGACACCAACGCTGAATCCATGCACAAAAGATACGAACTCAATGCGGACAGTATCTTCTGTAAACGTGGATATTCCAACAAAGTTACTGCCGTGTAGCAAATGACGCTGTACATCACTCTGTGCTATGCGCCGGCTAACACACCGCTGATCCCCTCGTGATGCCATCGAAAGACTCGTCACAAACTGCTCAACGTCGCAATTTGGGGGAATAACAAAAGCGTACTTCCTCCCCTCAAGTAAGTTGTTGGTGGTAACCATAAGCAAAGAGTTCATGTAATCCATCAGCTCACGAAAAATAAATAAGCATTCTCACTCCTTATGAAATGAGTGCCCATATCCATTTGACAGGTCTTCATTACCAACTAAAAAAAAAAAGCAGAATGAGAACAAGATAACAAAACAACAACAAAACAAAAAAAAATAGTCAAGGAGAAATGGAAAAAAGGGGAAGTGGTTGAAATTGTGAGGGAGTGATGAAAAAGGTACATTAGAAAAAAAACTGGTTCCCCCTCGCTGCCATCCTATTTCAATAATGAAGACACCAAACGCTTCATGTCGAAGCGCACCCACGCAGACACACATCCTCATACCAAATTGTTATTTTCATTTATATATATATATATATTAACCCGCCTCTTCAACTTACTCTTATATTCTCTTAGGAAGCAATTAACTTCTGTAGTTTCGCTTGTAATCGATCTCGCAGAGTCTCCAGCTCATCATTCTTTTTCTTATGTTCCTCAATTGCCTTCAAATAAGACTCACTGGCATTTTTCACATCGGTTTTCACTCTTGCACTCTTGACTACGCTATTATCCTTTTCCCTTGATTCACGACATCGGCGACGCGTGGAGGACTCTGCAGGTTTTTTTTCCCTTGCGCTTTCATTAGGTGCCGACAAGACGATGTAGTCCCTGTTGGTCGGATCGATTGGATGTTTCATAAGCCCGGCGCAAGACCATTGGGCAACGGACAAACTACCTCTTGGAACATAACAAATACTCAGACGGTTTCCTGGGAAAGATGGAAATGCCTCACTGTGTATCGTTTTTGTAGAAATATTCCACCACAGTACAGCTCCACTTTCACTCCCCACTATGGCGAAATCGGGTCGCGTTGTATCGAACCAAATAAACAGAATGGGACCACTATGCCCATCCTCAAACGATTTACGTTCCACTACACAGTCATTGCGTTTATTCAGACTTATGGGAAGCCCCTTCTGTAAAGTGCTGTCATATAAATCAACAAAGAACAGGGATCCTTTAGCGGAACCAATAAGCAGCATCTCATCACTTGGGGAAGAACGTGCCATTGTCACAGCATCATCAAGAGTAATTACAAGTTGTGGTCGACCAGTTAAACCATTAAATATGCGACAAGTACGATCTGCGGACCCTGTCACAACCATATATCCACTTTCCATAAAGGAACAGGTATTCACTCCCAAGGTATGTCCATTAAAGAAAGAGCATGGAGTAACTGTCTTGAGAACTCGACTGACTAAACTAGAGAGTGACCAAGTCTTACACACGGAATCTTCAGAAGCTGTGACAACTAACGACTGATCGGAGGAAATGGAAATATCTGTTACGCGTTGAGTGTGGCCCCTCACAAGATGATGAAGTTGACCTGTGAGTGTATTCCACACATAGATGTTGCCTTCCGCCGTCCCGCCAATAAGAAATACTCCGTCATGAGTACATAAACAAGATGTAATTGTCTCCAATGTAAAGCTCCTCTGCACAGGTTGTTGTGAGTTGGGTGAAAAGAACGACGTACAGCCCCGTGCTTGGTGCACTACAACGGTCTTGGACGATGCACAGTACGTTAGTCCCCTCCTTTCAATTATAGTGGTTGCATATGTCCTGTGCACAGCTTTTGTCTCTAAGTCAATAAGCCTCGATTTCCCTTCCGAGGAAACGAACAGCATCGCTGATGAACCGTGTCACTACAAAAAAAAAACAGGACAATAGAAACAGCAAAACATGGAAGAAAAAAAAAGGAAAAAGGGAAAAAGGGAGGAGAAAATAAAAAACAAAATAAACACAACATCAATTCTAGGCATAAATCCAACGGTTTTCTTTTTGAAGTCGCCATTTTACCACTCATTGAAATGTGGTCGCCCCCAACACACTCAAACCCTTATTTCACTGGACTTATAAAGTTAGTACAAAGAGAAGCCACCAAATATATATATATATATATATATATATATATATATATATATATGGATAGGCGTACAACGCGTTGAAAAACGCAAATCTATTGATCCTTTCGTTGTTGTTTAAGGTATTCCATTCCAAAGTTGATCTTTTCCTTTTCCTTTTTATAGTATGTGTGATGCTTCAGTCATGTGCGTTTCGTGTACATGTAAAACGAACCCTCAGAGTCACACCACTCAACACTTTGCGCTTGCCACCTAAAGTCCGTCATGGCAAACTTCACAAAAGCGTCCGGGTCTCGCAACGCGGCAACAGACCTCCCGTGCGGGTACAAATCCTCCAAGCAGAGTACCCGGCTTCCTTTCGGAAGCGAGCGAAAACGTTCAGACAAGTAATGATTCACTGTCCTTGGCAGCAGCAGGTTGGCTGCCCAGATCACTGGTGAAGACCCGAAGAAGTTTTCATCCTTCATAAGGGAGCAAAAGTCTGCGCAAATAATATCAACTTCGACTGAATTTCCACACCGAGTCTCGATGGTGGAGCGAAGAGAACGCCACGCCTCCTTCGCAACAGCTGTGTTTCGCTCATTAATCTCCACTCCGACACAACGAGCACCAGTCATCAACGCCACCTGAAAAAGAACACTTCCATTCCCACAGCCCATGTCAAAAAATGTATCTTTCGAGGTAATCTTTGCAAGTCTTATCATTCGAGAAACGAATGGTGGAAGAACAGACTTTGCACAAAACTCTTTCTTCCGAGATGGCATTACGTGTCTAGTCAGGGGTAACGAATTATAACACTCCTCCAGTCTCTCCGATATCCACAAACAATCGCAGACATCCTCGACGCAGTGGTAGCATCCACTCCTATTGGGGGTCCCTCGTAATGGCAGCACAAAAGGGTCCTTTGGAGTCCCACTGCCCTGTTCACAACGCCCCTCTAGTTCAGTATGGGAAGACTTAAGAGGTACCTTTCCACCACATGAATCGCGTCGAACATGCTTCAACATCACACTTAACAACAACAAAAAAAGAACAGCAGAAGGAAACAAAGAAATAGCAAAGAAAAAAAAAACTTTGATCAATCATCTGGGGATGGGAAGCTTGCAGGTGTGTGCACACAACAACAGGCAGCCCAGCGCCGGCGTGATCGTCAAAACGATGACATCAGAATTCATGAGGTATAAAGCACAAAAAGAAAAAATAAGAATTAAAAAAAAAACATCCTGCCTTCATGCGGAAAGGAGGCAAATGCCTATCCGCTGCCAGCATGGCCTCGCAACACATCAACGGTGCACAAAGTCTCATGATTTATAGCTTTTCAGGAAGGAGATAAACAGAAACACTTGCAGAACACTTAGAAATACGAATAAAGGAAAAAAAAAAAATTAGATTTCTCACCTCATCCCTTATGCTCTATCACCACCACCCCGTTAAATATTAACACTGCATTGTGGGGCAATGGCGTCTATGGGAGAGCAAAGTTATGGGAGTCAGTGAGAAGTTGCCTCAGGTACCAACCATGACAGAAGAATTTGAGGCGCGTATGTCCCAGTCTGATTGCAGTCTTTTCTAAGCAGCGCTGAGAACGAGGGAGAAGATTCATTCCCCCACTTCCCCAGCAATCAACAGGAACCCTTAATAAGCATAAAAAGAACTTCATACCAGACGATAGAAAACGCGTGCCACCGACAACATCCACAAACACATGTCGCTTAATCAGGAAGAACCTCATCTTTTTCCACGCTTGAATACAAAACACAACATTAAAAAATTACAAAAAAAAACATTAGGTGCTACACAAAGGAAAAACAAAACAATAAAATTAATTACTACTTCTACAACACTTTACCTTTTACGCAAAATGGTGGGTGATGGCGAGTGACTATCTGAGCGACAAAAAAAAAAGAGTACATACATATCTCTCTATACCTCAATTTTCAAAAACCCCGACCCCAACAAAAGAAAAAAAAGAAACGAGAGGGAAATACAAAAATAAAAATAAAAAAAGTTATTCAGATCACCCGCGCATCACCCACTGCATGAACATTCAAGAATAAACAAATGAAAATTCCTACAAAACATTACGCAGTCCGAGAAG
>JAWVMQ010000153.1:0-378686 GCA_036321185.1 Trypanosoma lewisi | reverse complement strand
ATTAGAATAGGTTTTTTTCCCTAATACAATCTGTTTCTGTTTTCGCGGTAAAGCAACGGGGAGTTGTCATTCTGCGGTGCCTCACAACAGAGCCCGCCTTTATTACACAACACAGTGCTCAGTACACGGGCTCACACACTCACAGGGCACCACACACAGACCCGAATCAACACCTCCCACATTACCACTCATTTCCAGATCCATTAAACAAATACCTTAGTGCAACAATTCAAGCAAGCAACACCAACACCGAAACAGTTTTTTTTAAAAAGCTACGAAACTCATTCATTCATCATAAACACATACACACACATATACAAAGAAGAATTAAAAGACGTAAAGAAAAGAAAAAAACTAAAATAAAAAAAGGGTGAGACGCCACACAATTACGTGCTCTCCAGCTTCTATTACTACTGGTTTGACTATTATTGCTCCTTGAAATCCACTCACATTAAATGTATACTGCTAGTCAAACCAAAAAGAAAAAGAAAAAAAAGAAATAAGCAGTCATTTGACACATCACCAACCACAAAGAGCCAATCCACAATACTCACCACCGTTCATCTCACGAAGCAATTTTTGGTGAGTAAATCCCCTGCGCAAAAAACAAAGCAGAAAGCGACCCAGTCACAACAACCGTCATGATCCAGCCGGCGTAGAGCTTCGCAATGATCAACCAACGCACTTTCATGAAGCCAACATCGACCATGCTAATCGCAACCACAGCACCGGTGATACAGTGCGTTGAAGAAATCGGAACGCCGTAGCCAGAGGCAAACGAGACGACAAGGGCAGTAGAGAGCTCTGCAGAAAACCCGCGACTCGGTGTGAGCTTCGTGATGCGCTCACCAAGTAATTTCATGATCCGCAGACCGAAGGTCGCAAGGCCCACCACGAGACCACCCCCACCGAGGCACAAAATCCAGATTGGCGTCTCGCTCTTCGGCATCACCTTTTGGTTCGCGTAGATGGAATAGATGGCGGCAAATGGACCCACCGCATTGCTCACATCGCTCGCACCGTGGGCAAAGGACGCACAGATTGCCGTGAACACCTGCAGGTAGCGGAACACATATTCTGCACGGTTGTCAAACAGCTGCACCTCAAACGCTGGCAAATCCCCTTCCTCTTGGCGACCGCTGTCAGAACTGCTCTCTGCGGTGCTCACAATGGCCCCTGTGATGGGTTCGCTCCTCTTTGCGTCGGGTTTCAAAGCAGATGAAGATGCATTTGTTGCAGTGACCTCGTTAGACAAAGCACCATCTGCAGCAGGCACATTGTTGCCTTCTTCCACAGCACCACCTGCATCTGCACACCCTTCCAACTCCTCTTCCGCACGCCTCTCAGCTCTCTTGGTCATAATCCTCACGCGGCGCTTCAGCAGTGGAATAAACGCAATCGAGACGATTCCGGTGCCCACTCCAATGACAGCAGCCACCCACAGAGCCTTTGTCACAGGCCAGTGAAGCCGCGACTTGGCACCCTTAAATAGCACGAAGAACGACTCCAAGAAGAACGCCACACAGACAACGATCGGGACGGAATACAACGCACGTTTTACAGAGTTCGCAGGTCGCATAATAAAAAAGCTGATGAGGCCGTACACAATCGCAGAGGCAATACCGGTCAGTAGTGGGGAGATAAACCACGACACAACAATAGGGACAAACCCAGTCACAAAGGGAAACTCGTCCGACCTCTTTGCCCACGAGACTCCGTTGCCGCCACCGTAGACAAGCGCAAAGCCCATGATACCCCCCGCAACGCTGTGTGTCGACGAGACAGAGAGAGTCAAGGCCGTCGCCAGCACAAGCCACGCGAAGGCAGCACCGAGGGCACAGAGCATCCCGTACATCAGAAGGTAGGGTTCATGCACAAACCCTTGCGGGTCAGCGATTCCACCAGAAATCGTCGCGGTCACCTCAGCACCAAGAGAAACAGCACCAGCGAACTCGCAGATGGCAGCTAGAACAACAATCTGTTTTAGCGTCAATACACGAGCCCCATACGTCGTGCCGAAGGCGTTGGCAAGGTCGTTCATTCCAACGCCACCTCCGGTGAGGAAGGCAAGAATGCCACCAATGATGGTGATCCATAGATACGGATTTGTCATGAGATGAGGTGCTTAATGTCCTTCCTTGTTTGCTGTGTGGTGGCCTTTGCAGAGTTTGGGTTTCCTTGAAAAGGGAGCTTAACCTGTGATTGTGAGAGAAGGAAGAAAGGGAAAGGGAAAGGGAATCAAAAAGAAGGAAATGTTAAGGATTTATATTAAGAGAGAGAGAGAGAGAGAGAGAGATCATGATCATAGGCGGAATTACTTACCCAAAGAGATGCATCGCGTTTTTCTTTCGTTCGTTTGTTTTTTCGTTTTGATTCACCTCATACGTGCCACTAGGCTTTTCATCATTCGGATTCCCACTCTTCATTAGCACTACGGAAATTTGCTCGACACCCCGGTCTGTTCTCATGTTCCGTTCACTTTTGAGCGCTGGAGAACACGGAAGAGGAACGGGTCTACTAGAGCCATTATATCTATGGCTCGCCGTGCAATCTTCTCTTGAAGCGGCATTATTTTCTTCCTATCATCAGGATTACCAAGGACACTTGACGCTGGGAAAGCCGCTGCACTGTGCACACTTCCAGCTGGAACAGTACAACGGCATCACACAACTTCAGCACAGCCCCAAGGTCGATTTCAGTTATTAGAATAGGTTTTTTTCCCTAATACAATCTGTTTCTGTTTTCGCGGTAAAGCAACGGGGAGTTGTCATTCTGCGGTGCCTCACAACAGAGCCCGCCTTTATTACACAACACAGTGCTCAGTACACGGGCTCACACACTCACAGGGCACCACACACAGACCCGAATCAACACCTCCCACATTACCACTCATTTCCAGATCCATTAAACAAATACCTTAGTGCAACAATTCAAGCAAGCAACACCAACACCGAAACAGTTTTTTTTAAAAAGCTACGAAACTCATTCATTCATCATAAACACATACACACACATATACAAAGAAGAATTAAAAGACGTAAAGAAAAGAAAAAAACTAAAATAAAAAAAGGGTGAGACGCCACACAATTACGTGCTCTCCAGCTTCTATTACTACTGGTTTGACTATTATTGCTCCTTGAAATCCACTCACATTAAATGTATACTGCTAGTCAAACCAAAAAGAAAAAGAAAAAAAAGAAATAAGCAGTCATTTGACACATCACCAACCACAAAGAGCCAATCCACAATACTCACCACCGTTCATCTCACGAAGCAATTTTTGGTGAGTAAATCCCCTGCGCAAAAAACAAAGCAGAAAGCGACCCAGTCACAACAACCGTCATGATCCAGCCGGCGTAGAGCTTCGCAATGATCAACCAACGCACTTTCATGAAGCCAACATCGACCATGCTAATCGCAACCACAGCACCGGTGATACAGTGCGTTGAAGAAATCGGAACGCCGTAGCCAGAGGCAAACGAGACGACAAGGGCAGTAGAGAGCTCTGCAGAAAACCCGCGACTCGGTGTGAGCTTCGTGATGCGCTCACCAAGTAATTTCATGATCCGCAGACCGAAGGTCGCAAGGCCCACCACGAGACCACCCCCACCGAGGCACAAAATCCAGATTGGCGTCTCGCTCTTCGGCATCACCTTTTGGTTCGCGTAGATGGAATAGATGGCGGCAAATGGACCCACCGCATTGCTCACATCGCTCGCACCGTGGGCAAAGGACGCACAGATTGCCGTGAACACCTGCAGGTAGCGGAACACATATTCTGCACGGTTGTCAAACAGCTGCACCTCAAACGCTGGCAAATCCCCTTCCTCTTGGCGACCGCTGTCAGAACTGCTCTCTGCGGTGCTCACAATGGCCCCTGTGATGGGTTCGCTCCTCTTTGCGTCGGGTTTCAAAGCAGATGAAGATGCATTTGTTGCAGTGACCTCGTTAGACAAAGCACCATCTGCAGCAGGCACATTGTTGCCTTCTTCCACAGCACCACCTGCATCTGCACACCCCTCCAACTCCTCTTCCGCACGCCTCTCAGCTCTCTTGGTCATAATCCTCACGCGGCGCTTCAGCAGTGGAATAAACGCAATCGAGACGATTCCGGTGCCCACTCCAATGACAGCAGCCACCCACAGAGCCTTTGTCACAGGCCAGTGAAGCCGCGACTTGGCACCCTTAAATAGCACGAAGAACGACTCCAAGAAGAACGCCACACAGACAACGATCGGGACGGAATACAACGCACGTTTTACAGAGTTCGCAGGTCGCATAATAAAAAAGCTGATGAGGCCGTACACAATCGCAGAGGCAATACCGGTCAGTAGTGGGGAGATAAACCACGACACAACAATAGGGACAAACCCAGTCACAAAGGGAAACTCGTCCGACCTCTTTGCCCACGAGACTCCGTTGCCGCCACCGTAGACAAGCGCAAAGCCCATGATACCCCCCGCAACGCTGTGTGTCGACGAGACAGAGAGAGTCAAGGCCGTCGCCAGCACAAGCCACGCGAAGGCAGCACCGAGGGCACAGAGCATCCCGTACATCAGAAGGTAGGGTTCATGCACAAACCCTTGCGGGTCAGCGATTCCACCAGAAATCGTCGCGGTCACCTCAGCACCAAGAGAAACAGCACCAGCGAACTCGCAGATGGCAGCTAGAACAACAATCTGTTTTAGCGTCAATACACGAGCCCCATACGTCGTGCCGAAGGCGTTGGCAAGGTCGTTCATTCCAACGCCACCTCCGGTGAGGAAGGCAAGAATGCCACCAATGATGGTGATCCATAGATACGGATTTGTCATGAGATGAGGTGCTTAATGTCCTTCCTTGTTTGCTGTGTGGTGGCCTTTGCAGAGTTTGGGTTTCCTTGAAAAGGGAGCTTAACCTGTGATTGTGAGAGAAGGAAGAAAGGGAAAGGGAAAGGGAATCAAAAAGAAGGAAATGTTAAGGATTTATATTAAGAGAGAGAGAGAGAGAGAGAGATCATGATCATAGGCGGAATTACTTACCCAAAGAGATGCATCGCGTTTTTCTTTCGTTCGTTTGTTTTTTCGTTTTGATTCACCTCATACGTGCCACTAGGCTTTTCATCATTCGGATTCCCACTCTTCATTAGCACTACGGAAATTTGCTCGACACCCCGGTCTGTTCTCATGTTCCGTTCACTTTTGAGCGCTGGAGAACACGGAAGAGGAACGGGTCTACTAGAGCCATTATATCTATGGCTCGCCGTGCAATCTTCTCTTGAAGCGGCATTATTTTCTTCCTATCATCAGGATTACCAAGGACACTTGACGCTGGGAAAGCCGCTGCACTGTGCACACTTCCAGCTGGAACAGTACAACGGCATCACACAACTTCAGCACAGCCCCAAGGTCGATTTCAGTTATTAGAATAGGTTTTTTTCCCTAATACAATCTGTTTCTGTTTTCGCGGTAAAGCAACGGGGAGTTGTCATTCTGCGGTGCCTCACAACAGAGCCCGCCTTTATTACACAACACAGTGCTCAGTACACGGGCTCACACACTCACAGGGCACCACACACAGACCCGAATCAACACCTCCCACATTACCACTCATTTCCAGATCCATTAAACAAATACCTTAGTGCAACAATTCAAGCAAGCAACACCAACACCGAAACAGTTTTTTTTAAAAAGCTACGAAACTCATTCATTCATCATAAACACATACACACACATATACAAAGAAGAATTAAAAGACGTAAAGAAAAGAAAAAAACTAAAATAAAAAAAGGGTGAGACGCCACACAATTACGTGCTCTCCAGCTTCTATTACTACTGGTTTGACTATTATTGCTCCTTGAAATCCACTCACATTAAATGTATACTGCTAGTCAAACCAAAAAGAAAAAGAAAAAAAAGAAATAAGCAGTCATTTGACACATCACCAACCACAAAGAGCCAATCCACAATACTCACCACCGTTCATCTCACGAAGCAATTTTTGGTGAGTAAATCCCCTGCGCAAAAAACAAAGCAGAAAGCGACCCAGTCACAACAACCGTCATGATCCAGCCGGCGTAGAGCTTCGCAATGATCAACCAACGCACTTTCATGAAGCCAACATCGACCATGCTAATCGCAACCACAGCACCGGTGATACAGTGCGTTGAAGAAATCGGAACGCCGTAGCCAGAGGCAAACGAGACGACAAGGGCAGTAGAGAGCTCTGCAGAAAACCCGCGACTCGGTGTGAGCTTCGTGATGCGCTCACCAAGTAATTTCATGATCCGCAGACCGAAGGTCGCAAGGCCCACCACGAGACCACCCCCACCGAGGCACAAAATCCAGATTGGCGTCTCGCTCTTCGGCATCACCTTTTGGTTCGCGTAGATGGAATAGATGGCGGCAAATGGACCCACCGCATTGCTCACATCGCTCGCACCGTGGGCAAAGGACGCACAGATTGCCGTGAACACCTGCAGGTAGCGGAACACATATTCTGCACGGTTGTCAAACAGCTGCACCTCAAACGCTGGCAAATCCCCTTCCTCTTGGCGACCGCTGTCAGAACTGCTCTCTGCGGTGCTCACAATGGCCCCTGTGATGGGTTCGCTCCTCTTTGCGTCGGGTTTCAAAGCAGATGAAGATGCATTTGTTGCAGTGACCTCGTTAGACAAAGCACCATCTGCAGCAGGCACATTGTTGCCTTCTTCCACAGCACCACCTGCATCTGCACACCCTTCCAACTCCTCTTCCGCACGCCTCTCAGCTCTCTTGGTCATAATCCTCACGCGGCGCTTCAGCAGTGGAATAAACGCAATCGAGACGATTCCGGTGCCCACTCCAATGACAGCAGCCACCCACAGAGCCTTTGTCACAGGCCAGTGAAGCCGCGACTTGGCACCCTTAAATAGCACGAAGAACGACTCCAAGAAGAACGCCACACAGACAACGATCGGGACGGAATACAACGCACGTTTTACAGAGTTCGCAGGTCGCATAATAAAAAAGCTGATGAGGCCGTACACAATCGCAGAGGCAATACCGGTCAGTAGTGGGGAGATAAACCACGACACAACAATAGGGACAAACCCAGTCACAAAGGGAAACTCGTCCGACCTCTTTGCCCACGAGACTCCGTTGCCGCCACCGTAGACAAGCGCAAAGCCCATGATACCCCCCGCAACGCTGTGTGTCGACGAGACAGAGAGAGTCAAGGCCGTCGCCAGCACAAGCCACGCGAAGGCAGCACCGAGGGCACAGAGCATCCCGTACATCAGAAGGTAGGGTTCATGCACAAACCCTTGCGGGTCAGCGATTCCACCAGAAATCGTCGCGGTCACCTCAGCACCAAGAGAAACAGCACCAGCGAACTCGCAGATGGCAGCTAGAACAACAATCTGTTTTAGCGTCAATACACGAGCCCCATACGTCGTGCCGAAGGCGTTGGCAAGGTCGTTCATTCCAACGCCACCTCCGGTGAGGAAGGCAAGAATGCCACCAATGATGGTGATCCATAGATACGGATTTGTCATGAGATGAGGTGCTTAATGTCCTTCCTTGTTTGCTGTGTGGTGGCCTTTGCAGAGTTTGGGTTTCCTTGAAAAGGGAGCTTAACCTGTGATTGTGAGAGAAGGAAGAAAGGGAAAGGGAAAGGGAATCAAAAAGAAGGAAACGTTAAGGATTTATATTAAGAGATAGAATTAAGGAATCAGAGAACAGGTGGAAAGAGGATGTGGAGGCGTCGAGCGTCGACACCGTTTGACCCATTGGGGACAGGAAACCGCAGGTTGAAGTGACTTCTGTTGATGTCCTTTTCCCTCTTCTTTCGCAATGGAAAGGGTGTAATTATCTCTATTTCTTTCTATATGAAAGGTTGTCATCGTTGTTCACTGAATGAATCTATGTTTTGTGGCTTTATTTGCCATCTCCATAAGTTTATGCAGAAGATTTTCCCTGGTAGTGACGAGTGTAATTTCTCTGTTGATGTGGTATTGAAGTATATTCCCCATGTATTTTTTGAGTGAGTCATAATGTTTTGTGTGGGAGTGTAGTATTTGTTGTCTTTCTCTGGCTTCCTTCTGTTGTAAAGCTATGAGTGACTTGTATAGTGAGAACGGGACGCCTTTGATTGATTCCACTGCTGATTCTGCCTCTTTCATTATCATGGCGTACTGAGCATTACATTCACGAAAGATTGCATGCCGCCCAGCAAATTCCTCATTTGAATGTATGACCAAAAATCCATTAAACATGGAAAGAGTAAGAGATGCTCTTTTTGCGCTCTCATTGTGCTGTATCCTTTGTCTCATCTGGAGTTCTTCTATGCAAACCCCCTCTCGCTTCAATGCCTGCTGTGTAGCTAGCTCTGATTGTTTCCTCTTATTGTGCATCTGTCGATTCATGGATTGTTTCATCTTCTGCTCTTTAAGTAATACTTCGCGTGAGGCCTTGTATGCCGTGGCAAACCCATGAGACTCCAGTTGACGCCGGAGCAGTTCGCGGAGGAGGTCAGGTGGAGTGTCCATTGGCCTGGTACTGGAGTTCCACGTATCCCGCGGTCTCTGCTGCAATGCTCTCTCCTTTTCGGAAATTGGGATGTTATCGGAAGCCCGCAGTATATTTACGAAGCGCAGGCTGTAGACATTGTCAGTGCAGCCACGGCGGAAGACGGGGCCCATGCTTGACCTTGTTGCATTCGATGATGATGCAAGGCAGTCTTGCACATCGCACTGCCGTATTGCCCGCCTCCACGCGTGGGCGTCCCTCAGCATGTCTTCAATGAATTTTTCACTGAGCATTTCTATTTCTTGTTTTTTATTCTCTACTGTTTTGTTCATGTTGTTGGGCTCCTTCGGCGTTTCACTTTATCACCAGAGTCATAGATTAAGAAAGAGAGTCGAGATCACTTGAATGCCCAGGAATGTGTTGGACATCAAAAAAAAGAAAAGTAAAAAGAGGGGAAAACAAAGAAACAACAGCGAGAGGAAAATAATAGCAATGGCAATCTCAGACAAAGAAGTTCAAATCTGGGCCCTGAAGCCTTATATATTATACATATCTATATAAAGATATGAATCAATGTACACAAAAATGTTTTTTCTTTGTTTTTAAAACGCCCGTGAGTCTACCAGAATAGTATTTGAACTACCCACTCGCTTTCTTTGCTCTCTCACTCTTTCTCTGTGTAGGTGGTTTAACAAGAGGTGAACTAGTCGGGGTGCGGTGTGTTCTCTCTCTCTCTCTCTCTATCTATCTATCTATGTATCAACTTATCTATCTCTGTCATGAATCGGATTATACTCTCACCCCTTGTCACCCCACCTTCCCAATGCGTTGTTACCGCAAGGGGGAAAAATGGTTGGTCTAATTGCAACACCGAGACGTAGAAAGATAGACAGACGTGGAGATGGGTTAAACAATAATAATAATAACAATAAATGGCATGAAGACAAGAAGATAAATGAATGGACTGCTTTAATATATATATTTTTTTGTCTCCTTTTTTTTTTCGTCGCCCTCATTTCCCCTTTCACCACCACCACACCACCTGCACATCCCATATTCTCACTTTATGGGGGCCTCATCCCATGCGATAGGAGTCACTGTCACTGTCGGCCGAGGCATTGCGATGAAGCGCCCCAACAGATCTCCTTGCGGCAACTGCGGCGGGCATTGATTGAGATACACGTCAAAGTATGCCACCTGTGTGTAGTAGCCAACCCGCAGGAACTCTTGTCCCCGGTACTGAAACGAGATGACAAGAATAGTTACGCCTAGCACCTCTTGCGAAGGAACCAGCTCCACCTGTGGTGGGTCACACTCCATTGTGAGCTCTGTCGTGCCCTTCTCAAGCGGGCCAATGTCAAAGGAGTCTAGCACCTGGTCATAGTCCGCGGACGATGCGCTGCCCACCCAGACAAAGGCAACGGAAATGGGATCCTCCAACGCCTGCAGGGCCTCCAAGCGCATTCGCCAGCGCATCATCTGCGTATATGAGGCGGGGTTATCCCCCAGAAGCTCTATCTCAAGCAACTGAACAATGGGTTGTGTTCCTATGGACATTGGGAGGTTGCTACTATTATATCCTTCCACCTCACGTTTTTTCTTCTCGTTAGGTTCCTCCCTCTCACTCTTTGGCTCTATCCCTCTCCCACCTTCTTTCTATGTGCGTGTATATGTGTATGTTTTTTGTTTGCTTTTAGGACGCTACTTTTTTTTTTCCTCGCTTTTTTATATTTTTATCTTTTCTCTGTTTTCTCTCCTCCTCTCTCTCTATACAAGCATGTATGTATATATTATTGAGAAATATATGACTGCCTATGCGTAGGTATGCCCCGTTTCATTAATGTATGGAGAGGGACAAGGTTTGCCGCACACACCCATATACACACATATAGACAAAGATAAAAAGATAGAAAAAAGACGGAAGTACGCAATTATCCAGAACGGCCTCTTCAGTCAACGACCAGCACCAGGCCAAACAACACAGTAACAAGACAGTATTAAGAAGAATAACACCCCCCCCCCACACACACACAGAGACGGAAAGAAAAAGCAAATAAAACAACAACAACAACAACAACAACCCTCAAAAACAAACGAAAAAAAGAAAAAGAAAGAGGTAAAATGAGCATTCTGTAGTTTTTTTGCCTCCACCCCTTTATAAAGTCTCCCGGTATGTGATTTACTCCTTCATAAGATCCACGAGAGAGCAACCTTCTTTGATGAATACGATGCGCGTCACTACATTTGCGGCGTCAACACTAAACTTGAACAGACTGTCCCTCACAGCCTCATTCAGCATGTCCAGAAGCGTCTTCCACTCACTTTCTAGCCACAGCAGCACTTCTCCTTCCCTCTCCGCCTCCGCCTCCAGCTCAGCTGGGTCAATTGCAACGACATGTGAAAGGGAGAGAAGCCACCACCAGCTTTCCTCGGGAGCGTGCTGCCACGCCTTAAGAATTTTTGTCCGCTGCACGAAATAGTCAACTTGTGCCTCATCCACGGCCAAAGCACAGACACTCCGCATAGCAATCCTTTGCTCCAGCATGCCGCTCAGCACACATGGACTCTTTATGGTGGCTCTCACTTGTTGTTCCACAGCAGCTCCGACCCGAATGACTACCTCAAAGTAAATAGAGTCATTCAGAAGTGTTTCCTGTCGCAGTATAGGCCGCACAGTGCTGGCATCAGAGCCCGCCGAGTCAATAAGCAGTTCAATTTTTTCACACGTGCCGGAATCAAAAGATCGAACTAGATGCATTTCAATAATATTTCCAAAAATATGGGACCGACCACCACACTGGACAACGGCAGGATGTGAGACAACAGACGGACGTTCAATCATCACATGGGGCCTAACACTTGTTGGGGGAATTACAACACCTTTCGGAATGGGTCCTTTGTTCTCTTTCCGCATGTAATATGGCACACGCGAGGTGCCTCCAGATACGGTTGCAAGAGGGACATCACGAGTATTGAGCTCACCAACAAAACGGCGCACCGCTGTTTGTGACTCATTGCTCAGTTGCCGTAGGCGCAAAATCTCCTCCGCACGGGCAGTAAGACTTTTCCGTGCCATGGCTTTTTCACGAAGAGATTCCAGGTTTGAAATAACCATGCGGAGATATGTAGATGCAGGTCGTTCCAAGATCTTTGTAAATTCATTTGCCAAAACATGGAGAGAGTCAGGCCCCAAGTCATCAACCGCAAAGCGAATAAAAGAGGAATTCTGTACAACAACAGGCGTGAATGGGGTTTTGGGCATTCTGACGGCAATTTCCTTAACAGCAGTGGCACTTGGCACATCCATAATACAGAATGAAGGCTCTGCTGATACATCATTGCTTAACAAGACGATGACAAACGAACTCATTTTTTCACTCTGTCCAGATGTCAAGAAGAGACCAGCAAAGTCTGTCGCCACCCCTGCAGGGGTTGAAGAATCCACATCGCCACTACTCCGCAGCAAGGGTCGCATAAATCCATTTGGTGGTGACAGCAGCCTATAATCAAGACGAACACGAGTGTATAGAACTTTGGCATTCTGGAAGGGATGAGAGGGTCGAGTTCGGGATGGTCTAAGACCGAAAACAAGAATAGCAGATCCCTCCGAAGGAAATTCACACCCGCACTCCTCCAAGGTCTCCGCCATGCATCCTTCATCAGAATCCTCCCACAATTGTATCACCACATCTTCCTTTTTTTGCAAGTCAACACAAGTGATGTTAACCTAACTAGACGATTACTCTTTGCAGTTCCCGTCTGCGCTGTGGTCTCTCGCCCAATGCTCTCAATTCGTTTTAATTGGGCAAGGAGGTTCCTCACAACCTTCCCACCGGTGCCACCAGTGCCACCGCCGTCACCCAGCTGCTCAATAAAGATTGGTGGGAGAATACGTTCCACAACTCCACGTAGTGATGGGACAAGTCCACCGAGTGGGTGAACGGCATCCGACGACACGACAGGGGGGTTTATGTGATACAAGCCAAGCGCAGTACTTGGCTGCACAAGTCTTGTACAGTTGTAGTTAATCGACAGGACCACATCGCCCCGACACTCTAGTGGTGAGGAGAAATTCTTCAAAAGCATCTTTGCTCCACACACCAGTAATTTGCATCCGTGACGCAGGATGCCCTCCCGCACAAGATTGGTTAGCGGTATATCAAGAGAGACTTTGATCTCATAGCAACCGTCAGAAATCACTCCAACAGAAGTATGCGGCGCAAGACGTTCCTCGAGGAAGACACATACAACAGTTACAACCATTAACGATGAGGCTGGCACATCCCCTTCCGTCACAACACGCAGCGCCGGTCTCACTCCATCCACAAACTCTCGGTTATACTTAAAACAAAGATATAGAAGTACATGTGAGATAGAGAAGACAGAAAGGGGTGGGGTACAGTGCAAAGACAATCCGCGTAGCTTCAACATCGTCGATTTCAGCATCTGTTGGCACCAAAGCTCTGAACAGTGGTTACCAGAGGCCCCAAGTTCCAATAAGGCCCTATGAAACGATCTCACTGGCACAAAGATGTCTTCCACCTTCAGACCCAGAAGTCCCAAAAGGTCAGGTGAACATCCTATGCATTTAAAGGAGAATGTGCCCTGCACAATTTCTTCACTCAATGGAAGAGTGGACATGGCCAACGAAGAATATGTAAAAAAGTCAAAGGATAGCAACTCCAATTTCTTCCTTTCAGAAGTCTCTTTAGGATTACTTGAAGACACTACTATTTGGCGCGGCTGTGGTAATCGAGCGAAAGGAACTACAAAACGATTTCGTCTTGGTTCCACAACGGAAGGCGTCGCCGCTGAAGAGGACTCACTTCCTACACCAGCACAACTCTCAGAACCACTTGACGACGCTGTAGAGTTTTCTGCATCTAGCCGTGCCTGTGCGATCCGCAGTGCTGTCTCAGACACAGCAACGGGACGCCCAGCGGCAGTAGAGAACAGCGTTGGTACATCCGCCTCCCCTTTGTCTTCGGCAGATGGTTTCTGTGCTTCATCTGCATCTAGCCGTGCCTGTGCGATCCGCAGTGCTGTCTCAGACACAACAACAGGACGCCCAGCGGCAGTAGAGAACAGCGTTGGTACATTCGTCCCGTCCTGCTCTTCCGGTTGTACACCTGCTGGTTGGCATGTCGAAATCGATTCAGCCGGAAGTTCAGATGTGCTATCTCGGCCCCGCTTTCGAATATTACGAAAACACATGGCGCAACGCACACGTCCAGGCGCATTGATGAATGTGCAATGAACGCATATGTTGTCAACTTGCAAGCTCATAATCGCAGAACCTAAAGCCGTCGTGCACAAAAGAAGATGGCAGGAAAGGAAGAGAAACTAACTGCCAAGCGTACCAAAGCAGTATGCATACCGAAACAAAAGAAATCAAAAAGAAAAGAAAAAGAAAAAATACAAATCGTATTCTCACTCGCATCTGAAGCAGGGGAGATGGCAGAAATCAGAGTAAGCAAGCAAAGATAGGATGGTCAAGGAGGGATCAAGCAGAAATGCACAAAACACACACACACACATACATATATATACCAAAGAATACCCACCATGCCTATTTCAAGGGAACATACGCAGCTGGTTCAGCAAACTCCATGTCTTTCATGATACCAAGAATGGCATTCACGTAGTCCCAGAGAGGCTGTTTGTATGCTGGTGGCATGATAAAGCCTCCAAGTTTGTCGTAATGTGCCAATATAGGTGGCAGAGCCACGAATAAACGAAGAAGGTACTCAACGGGCAGCACCGCGGCACATTTATGTGAAGGCGTCGCTGGTATTAGGTTTCCGGCCTCGCTGTGACGCCGTTTTTGCCCATACCGGCCCCCTAACTTTTTCTCGCGTTGCGCCGCCAGAAGATTGATGGCACGTCGCTCCTTCGATGTGAGAAAGGAGGAACTACAACACTGCTCGATAGTGTCAAGAATGAGATTCTGGCAGCAATCCACGAAGGACTCAGACATTTTGGCGAGTTTTCTAGCGGTTTCGTGAGCGTCGAGAAGAAACGTTAGGATGCTGCGTTGGGTGGCACTGGTGACGAGTGGTGGGATATGTGGGGAGCTGGGGTGCTCTAGCTGTTCCAAATGATTCTGCAAAACCATCAGCAGGCGCGGCGGCCAATCGATTCCTTCCATTTACTGAACCAGAGGTTTCACCCTGGAGAGAAGCAGTGGGGCTCAAGGAAAAAAATCCAAATTCACACTGGAGAGGAAACTAAGAGAAAATAAATCCCAGGCACATCCCATTTTTTTTTTAAGGTGGAAAAAAGAAGGAGAAAAGAGATGGAAAGAAAGCAACAGTTCATATATATATATATATATATATATATATTATAAAGACGTCAATTTCTTCACATGTCATGGCACCCCCAGACACAGTCTATGTCATTTATAGGGCATACCTATATATACGGTTATACATTTATTTGCGTATATGTCCACACTAGTCTGCGAGAGGCGCTCCTTGTGATCTCTGGAGAAATCGGAAATCCTCTTTCTCACTTCTTCCACGCCTATTTGTGATTCCTTTCGTTTTTTGTTCTGATTCCCAGACTTTTTTCCTCTCTTCCTTGGGGTTTGGTGATTTTCCTCGTTTCTTTTATCTTTTTTTTTTTCCATTTGATTTTCTTTTTTTTTTCTCCGCTCATCAACCAAAGATAATCATACTGGTGTACTGTTGGGAGGCTCATGCAGCTGCACGGCAAGCCACGATGTCGCAAGGAACATGGGTAGCCGCGATAAGATAGTACCCTTGCAGCTCCGTGGAGAAGAGAAGGGCGTAATCGCACGCGTGGTTTCGCAATGGATTTTCCTTTCCGTGTGCGGTCTTTGTATTTGACTGAGAAGGCAGATTGAGCCACTGGATGGCCTCCTTGAGATTGTCCTTTCCAAGACCAACGGCAGGTGTAATGTCGAACTTCATTTCACGGGGCGTAACCTGATAGACGATAGTACACCACGAGACTTCCCAGCTGCGGATCCGCATCTCTTCTTCCCTCCCCAATGCCCGTGATGCGGGAATAAGGGAGGAGATCTCCCCACTGTTGGTCTCGTTGTTTGTATGGTTCGTCATGGCAGTAACGTGTTTTAACCATGATGTCTTTTCTGATGCCACGTCTTGCGAGAGACCATGTGCACTGTTGTTGACATTAATGCTGGTGGAATTCATCTTTCCGGCATGTACAAACATTCGAGAGATCAATGCAGAGCTGTTTTTGTAATCTCTGGCGTAACGGCGAAACATGACTCGCTTATCACCCTGAACAACATTGTCGTTGGCAAGAATGACATTGTGCACCACGCAATAGTCTGCAGGCCAGTGGATCGTCTGGTTGTTCAACGCCTCAACCGCATCTGAAACAGATGAGAAGTGTGCCGAAATATCAAATGATGATTCATTACTGTTAAGTTTTTCATTACTCTTTAGAGTGTAAGCGTTCGATGCCCGCCAGCGTGGTACTCTCTGTTGCTGCTGCTGTAAAAGTCTTTCAATCACGGCGCTCCTCTCGCCTTTTGCTGTCGTCGCAACGCCTTTCCCTGCCGCCTCAGCGCTGAGAATGGCGGGATCTGTCATGATGGCTGGTGTGGCCGACAACGACGGTGATCCACGAGAATTGACACTTTTGGCACTGCGAGGTTGTGGAATAGTAATCGTTGTCGCGGGGCGGGGCGCCAGCGTGACAGTTGTGGTGGCTGGCAGCCAGTTCCCTGCAGCTGCTGACCACGACGCTGACGATGATGATGATGATGATGCCTTCTGACTGAGGTGCGTGGCAGTCAACTTCGCCGACTTCAGCCAGACAGACCACTCCGGCTGACATCCACCAGCAGCTGTAGTAGTAGTAGTTGTTGTTGTTGTAGTAGCAGTAGTAGCAACAGTGGCTCCTTGGGGGTTGGTGCCCCGATCCCCGGTCTCCTCCGCAGCGTCGCTGAATCCCTTTGCCGTGCACGCGGCTTGCAACTCGGAAATTGCCTCCGAGCTTACGCTCGAGTGTGCTGAAAACAGGTTTGAGACAAGAAGCAGCAGCTCTGCATTCCCAAGCTGTGGAACAAGGCTAGTTAATACCGCCACACGTTGCCGCGGCAAGGCAGAGGGATCAATATACAGCGCGGAAACCACCATGGAGGCCCCCGCAAATGAGCGCACCTGCAGTATCATGAACATCCGCACGCAGCTACCCACGTTGAAGCCGCTCTCCAGTGCTTTGGCAGCATTGTCAACGCTCTCGCAGTTCACGTTGACGCGGACAAGTGCGACAGTTCCCCTATCCGACCCATCCCGCGGCTCGTAGCGCACGAGGCTCGTGATGCCATACATTTTGCGCACGTAAGGCAACTGCATCATCTGCTGCCGTGTCACAGGGGTGGCGTTGTGCACAAAAACAAACGAAGGCGACGAGGCGGTTAGTGTGCTACACAGACTCTCCGTCTCTGTAGCCGACGACGGTCTCTCGCTAAGGTCAATACTGCTCACTGAGAATGTCTTCGTCGCTGACGCCGCTGCGGCTGCCGTCGCAGCCGCAGAGCGTTTTTCCGTCCATGACGGGCCCTCTTCAAAGTACTCCACCCTGACAGGAATCATCACGTCCTTCATTTTCCCTCCTTCACACACCCACTCTTTCTCTCTTTCTCTCCACCCTGCCGGCTTTACAGTGAAAGGAAAAAAAGGAAGAAAGCGAACAAGAGGAAGAAAGAGTAAGGAGCCACCACAATCTAAATGAAAGCAAATAAAAACACAATTACAATGCAATCGAAGGAAAAACACTAAAAACGAAAAAAAAAAAAGGTGTGTGTGTGTGTGTGGGGACAGCAATCGTCTTCATTCCCCATGCTACAAAGATAAAATTATACATGAACGAGGTAATAAAAGAGTCATACGCAGAAATTATTCCAGCGTATAGGGTCTCACTCTTTGCTCATTTTGCCTTTCTTTCTTCCTTTTTTACATAAGCAAGCTAAGCATTGGAGCTATCCCGTTGATACTCATCGGCAGCAACGGGGGAAAGAAAAGCTCCTTGGTTTTCTTCAAGGGGCGACCACCGAGTTTTATTGCGAGAGAGCAGCAGTTTATCTCGAGAGGAGCCTACGTAGTGCTCCAGCTCCACTCGCTCCTGGCGACGCGCTCCCAACGAGAGAAGGCAGCAACGACGGTGGTCGACGTAAAACGCCGTCGCCGCTCTGTTTTTCGTTAGCCACAACATGTGCGGAACATCCCGCATCTCTTCGCGACGAAGCTTTTCTCTTGACATCCCCTTCGCCACAACACTATGGTCACATGGCCGGCGGCAGCATGTGTCAAGGGTTGCCTGCCCTGACATTGTCTGCAGTGCTCTGCGCACCTGCGCGCGACGTCGCAACTGCAGCCGCTGCTCCTCGTGCATCCCACGACGAAACATGATGCGGTCAGCTGCCATCCTTTTATTGTGATGGGGACAGGCCACACCTTCCGGCGGTGACTCCTGCGCCTCCGGTGCAACGACATCCTTAGGCTTGTACTGCCAACTATTCGGTAGAATATCAAACGGATCCGGAAAGGATATGGAATCGTACGGCTGCCCCTGGCCCAACTGCTTGACAAACACGAAAGAAGGCTTGGCATTCACCTCGCCATTAGAGGTCATTACACTACACGCCAGGAAACACGCCCACCACTTTCCACAACACACACACGCATTGAAAAGCAAAATGAAAAAATAAAAATAAAAATAAGTTGGAGAGTGTAGATTGAAAAAAAAAGCACACGTACAGAAGTACATCAGAAAAAAAAAGAAAATTCACATATATATATATAACCAGAATACAAAAAGAAACTCGCTTTCACTAACCAAAAAGAACAAACATAACAATAACCAAATATAAAAATACGAAAAAAAAAGGTTATATATGACCCCAAAAACAGAAGGTGATATTTCGTTTTTTACGGTTGTGTATTCATTCCACACAAATCCATTTCGACCACAAAACAAAAAAAAGAAACGGAAAAAGCGCGTAAAGCGGCTTTTGGGACATATGCATCGTACACCAAAAACTTTACTCCTTATCATCCAGCACAGCAACGCCAGGGAGTGTCTTGCCCTCCAGGAGCTCCAGCGACGCACCACCACCTGTTGACACGTGCGACACGCGAGACGCCTCGCCACTCAGCTCCACCGCACTCGCACTGTCGCCACCCCCGATGATGCTCATCAGCCCGTGGTTCTGCGTACCGTCACCCATCACCTTCGCAATCGCAAAGGTGCCCTTCGAATACGGCTTCATCTCGAACACACCCATTGGGCCATTCCAGATGGCACTCTTGCACTTGGCCACGACCTCCACGTACTTCTCAATCGTCCTGGGGCCGATGTCCAGTGCCATGTAGCCTTCAGGGATGTCCACACCCTCAGTTACCAGCGGCGAATCCACAGCCTTGAACTCCTTGTTGCACACATGGTCCACAGGCAACAGAACAGTCACCTTGCGGTCCTCGGCCTTCTTCAGTAGCGAGCGTGCAAGGTCCAGTTTGTCCTCCTCGCACATTGAGATACCGATCTTGTGTCCCTGAGCCTTCAGGAACGTGTACGCCATCGCGCCACCAATAATCAGGTAGTCAATGCGCTGCAGCATGTTGTCCAGCAACTGAATCTTGTCACTCACCTTGGCGCCGCCCACGATCGCCACAAGGGGCCGCGGTGGGTTGCCAAGAACCTTCGAAAAGTACGAGATCTCCTTCTCCATCAAGTACCCAGCGGCTCCGTGGCCAAGAACCTTCGGAATGCCAGTCATCGTCGCGCTGTCACGATGGGCGGTGCCAAACGCATCGCTGATGTACACGTCGCCGTACGATGCCAGTACACGCGCCATTGCATCGCGCTCATCCTCATTCTTGCTGCCCTCCTCAGCATAGAAGCGCACGTTCTCCAGGAGCACCACGCCTCCAGGTGCAAGCTCCTTCACAATGGCAGAAGCCTTGAGCGAATCAGGCGCAAACGTCACAGGGCGGTTGAGGAGCTCTCCGAGACGTTCAGCCACAGGCTTCAATGACGCGTTGGCATCATAACCCGGCGCATTGTCCCCTGTGCAAGCAGCTGCAGCTGCCATAGTGATGCCCTTTGGTCGGCCAAGATGGCTCATCAGCACGCAGCTGCCCCCGGACTCCAACACCTTTTGTATCGTCGGCAACGCGGAGCGGATACGGTAGTCGTTCGTGATTTTTCCGTCCTTAATGGGAACGTTGAAGTCCACTCGGATAAGGACCCTCTTGTCCTTAACATCCACCTGATCGATGCCCTTCTTCTCCTTCAATGTCATCACTTTGATATACAGTTGGGTTTATTAATTGATTGATTTGATTGCTTTTAAATAATTTTATTTTTATTTTTTTGGTTGCTTCTTGCGTTTTTCTTATTACGCATATATACACACACGACAGAAAGACCAAGCACAAGCACACGGTAACATAAAAATACACAGACACAAAAGGAAAAGAAAAGCACCAGGAAGAAAAGCGACAGTGGCAGTGGGAAGTATACAGCATAACAGCACGAACACAGAACAGTAGTACTGCAGCCAAAACAAAAACAAAAAGAGGAGCCAATGGGGAAAGAAAAAAAGGCATCACAATCAACTAGGGCACTATGAGTATTACAAAAAAACTCCTTTTCAGACATATGCATCGTACACCAAAAACTTTACTCCTTATCATCCAGCACAGCAACGCCAGGGAGTGTCTTGCCCTCCAGGAGCTCCAGCGACGCACCACCACCTGTTGACACGTGCGACACGCGAGACGCCTCGCCACTCAGCTCCACCGCACTCGCACTGTCGCCACCCCCGATGATGCTCATCAGCCCGTGGTTCTGCGTACCGTCACCCATCACCTTCGCAATCGCAAAGGTGCCCTTCGAATACGGCTTCATCTCGAACACACCCATTGGGCCATTCCAGATGGCACTCTTGCACTTGGCCACGACCTCCACGTACTTCTCAATCGTCCTGGGGCCGATGTCCAGTGCCATGTAGCCTTCAGGGATGTCCACACCCTCAGTTACCAGCGGCGAATCCACAGCCTTGAACTCCTTGTTGCACACATGGTCCACAGGCAACAGAACAGTCACCTTGCGGTCCTCGGCCTTCTTCAGTAGCGAGCGTGCAAGGTCCAGTTTGTCCTCCTCGCACATTGAGATACCGATCTTGTGTCCCTGAGCCTTCAGGAACGTGTACGCCATCGCGCCACCAATAATCAGGTAGTCAATGCGCTGCAGCATGTTGTCCAGCAACTGAATCTTGTCACTCACCTTGGCGCCGCCCACGATCGCCACAAGGGGCCGCGGTGGGTTGCCAAGAACCTTCGAAAAGTACGAGATCTCCTTCTCCATCAAGTACCCAGCGGCTCCGTGGCCAAGAACCTTCGGAATACCAGTCATCGTCGCGCTGTCACGATGGGCGGTGCCAAACGCATCGCTGATGTACACGTCGCCGTACGATGCCAGTACACGCGCCATTGCATCGCGCTCATCCTCATTCTTGCTGCCCTCCTCAGCATAGAAGCGCACGTTCTCCAGGAGCATGACCTCACCTTTTTTGAGGCCATTGATTTCCATCTTGGCATCCATACAGTCGTGTGCAAAGTACACATGTTGTCCAAGCAATTCAGCAAGACGTACGGCTATCGGCCTTAGGCTGAGTTCTTCCTCGTATCCTGCACTGAGACTAAGTTGTGGAAAAATATGTTCTTTATTTTCGGAGATATAAAGTGCCAATAATGCTTTCTTCTCTTCGTCTGGTAGACGGGTAAATACAGCAGTTTTTCCGGACCCTTCGCTAAGGGAGAGTCGCGAGGCTTCTTCACTCGCACTGGACATTGATAGTATTTTCGCCTTCTCCTCACCTGGAAGTACGCCAAAAAAGGCCGTCTTCCCTTTGCTGTCATGAAATAGTGCTCCGTGATACCTCTTCTGTATGTCCTTTTTTGCAGATGTGTATGAAACGCCTTTGGGACGACCAAGGTGGCTTAACAAGATACATATTCCTCCCTGGTCAATCACACGACAGATTGTGGGAATGGCGGCACGAATACGATAGTCGTTTGTGATGTTCCCATGGTGAATGGGAACGTTGAAGTCCACGCGGATAAGCACACGCTTGCCTGCCAATGGCCAGACATCGTCAACGGTCTTTTTAATTTTCAAACCCTTCTGCATTTGAACCGTTTTTTTTTTTTTTACCACGGACACACACACACACGCACACTGCTTTCCACTACTCTCTCTCTCTTTCTCTTTGTTTTTGCTGCTGTACCTTCTGATGAACAAGTCTATTACACGAATCCTCAACCAAGAGGAGGGGAAGCTGTAAGAAGAGCACCCCACAACACAACGTAAAAAAAAAGACACCTGATCACACGATAAAATAAATGGGAGTGAGAAAAAAAGAGGGAGAGAAAGAGACGCACATCCATACAAGCAACAGTTGCTGGTGGTTTTAGCATACCAGACGCAGAGAGAAGAAACAAAGGGGAAAAAGCAAACAAGCAAACAAAAAAAAAAGAATGCCTTCTGCAGCCTCCCATAATAATAACAAGAACGAAAAAAAAACGTTTGATGTCGTGATACAAGCGCAGCGAATGTGTGTTACTTTGTCACCAGCCAACAGAGTGAGAGAAACAAAAGGACAAACAAACAAACGGAATAAGGAAAAAAAAAAACAAGTAAATAAATAAAAATGAAGGAAATCCATTTCTGGTTTACTCAAGATTTTCATGTTCCTTTCCCCCCTTCATGTCTTTGTTGGTCTTGGTTTTGTATCGTCTTCTGTCCACTCTTTCCATCCCCTTTTTCCCCCATTAATGTTGTTTGTTTCTTCTTCTTTGCTTTCCGAGAAAATAATCAGAAAGAAGAAGTAAGGGCCGGAGTTGATGATCTGGAAAGCGAGCTTCACTGTTGTACTGGGGGCCGCCCCTTCTTCATGCGCTCCTCCACCTCTTGCAGCGATACCCACAGCGATGCCGGAACTGTCTCGTTCATCTCCTTCAGCATCTGGCCCTGGCGTACAAGAAGGACGAATATTGTCTCCTGCAGCATGCGTTCCTCCTCCCTCCCGCGGACCGCGTCAACAGACGCCATGCGGCCCTCCAGAGCGACAACGCCTGTCTGCAGCGTCCGCAGTGCGTCACTCGAGGCGGGGATGTAGGGCGCGTAGCAGCCGAGAATGAGGGCCGCCTCGGCCGACTGCTTCCCTTTCACCGCGCACACCAGCTCGAATGCATACTGCAGCACCGCGCCTGCCCGGTCGTCGCGAAGGAAGTGCAGCAGTCGACCGCACTCTCTACCAATTCGAACAGCCTCCGCATCTCGTTTCTCCGCCTCCTGATTTGCCCGCACTACCCGAAGCCAAAGTTCTGCGGCTGTTGATAAATCCTTCCCTTCGTTGAAGGCGAGGAGAGTGGCACTGCGGTCAAGACAAACAAGAGCATCATCATTAAGTGGAATTTGATGAGCATCACTGCCCTCACATATAGAACGTGTATGACGCATCAACTCATGGGCCACACTACTGCCAGCCCCACGCCATCGACGAGGCCACATGGAAAGTAATGTCTTTGTACATTCCGCTACACATGTCGCATCGGCCTTGCTACGAAGTATACGTGCAATGGAGGGGTGCATCGTCAGTGAGCCCTCATCCCAACTTTGGTCACAGATACCCAATCCAGCTGCTTGCATAGCAAACGCCTCCCCACCTGAGTCATCATTCACTAAGCGATCTAAAATAGCATAGGATACACTCCTGATAGAAAGGAACGCAACCATTATCAACACACGTGTGCCGCCTGGGTATTCTCTCTCGAGAACCATCAGCGCATGATCCAGTAAAACCTCAAGAGAGTGAGAAACACTTAACACACCCTTTCCATCAATACCTTTTGTATCCAGTAACCTATTTAATTCCTGCGGACTGGTAAAACCATTCTCCATGAGAGAGGACGCAACGTGCATAAGAAGCGGAACATACCCAAGAGCAAAAAAAACATCCTTTACAGCTATTGAGTCTTCAACTCCTACCAACTGCGGAAATTGTTCTACAGTACTTGCCGGTAAGGGTATAAGTTTTTGCACAGACATCCTTGCGGAGCTTTCAACGGGTGTGGTAGTAGCAGTAGTAGTAGTGGTAATCAGCGTATAGACGTTTGCATGTTCAGGAATAAGATTAATCACTTCCTGTGGGTCTTCTGCGTCATCAATAACCAAGAGCACATCCTTTTCCAAGCGTCCTTGCATGGAGTAAAAAAAATGAACTAAATTTGTTCTCGATGCGTCCTTTGCGTCGAACCATTGAATGCATGTAAAGCGCTCACTCCGCCGCACTCGGTCGCAGAACTCCGCGGCTAAGGTGGACTTGCCGATACCGTCCGGTCCTGAAATGACCTGCACGTGGCGCCCCGACAGGAGGTTCTGCCAAAGCGACAGCAGCTCCATGTCACGACCCAACGTGCGGGAGACAACAGGGGCGTTGAAGAAAATCGGGTGCGATGACTCTGATGCAGGGGCCGACGCATTAGTACCAGAATTGGCAACAGTGCGGAAGGCGAGAAGCCGCAAACATCGGTGTTGAAAGAAACGCCGCATGATTATCCCCGGGTTCTCCTTTTTTTTTCGTACGCCCCTTTTTTCTCTTATGATATCCTGTGTCGGGGTGGAAGAAACACAGAATCGTCATTATATAAAGAAAGAGAAAGAGAAGGAAAAAGAAAAAGAAAAAATAAATGATACGAGACATCGCTTGTTGAGTAGCCGCCAAGGACAATAACGGCAATACCATCACGTTTCTGAACTAAGATTGGTCATGGTTGGCTTGACCATAGATACAAACAGTCCCTACATCTCCGCCGGTGTGTCTGTGTGACAGTTTCGCTGCATATAGGGCCGCCGGAATATGTAGTCAACCGCATCAACAACAAGAGAAAGCATAGAGAGAAGGATATTTTTATTTATTATTATCATATTTGTCCTGTTGGGGTGTACGCCTTCCATGGTGAGTTTCCATCAATGAGACGTCGGCTTGCGTTACTATCTGTCTCGCGATCAAATGTTTTCATGAAGCGCTCGAACTGTTCATCCACACGCTCCGTCGCTAATTTTCTCGCCCCCTCTTGTCTGGCGTATTGCATCCTCGCCGTGTTATGGTCCAATGGTATCGTGGCATCACTCATAGCCCTTTCACGCATGTCGTGACTACTAGCACTATTCTCCTCGATGGTTTTACGTGTGTTCTGCATTTCCTCCACATTTTTTCGGGATGCACGCTCCAGTGATTCCCTTTCCTGTTGAATTCCTCCCTCGTAGCCAAGGCTCATCTTCGACGGATAATGTCCTGTCTCCCGACGGACACTCTCGGCATCCTTCACGTAACTTCTATTCATGTCTTTGTGAAGCTTGTCTGCCTCCTTTAGTCTTGCAGTACTGTAACTGTTCATTGCTACCGCCACGTCACCACCATCCTCCTCAAATATTTTTGCCTGGAGTGCATGATTGTCTTGCCAATCCACATGAGAGCCGTACTCATCCGTGCAGGTGCCACGCACCAACGCACCGTTTTCCCACATTCCTGTAAAAATGAGACGTGGCTCGTTCGCCAAATACGTCTGTGAGCCTTCGCCATGGGCACGACCGTGTTCGTTAAATTCTCCATCGTATGTGTACGTCGGGGTGAAGAGTTGGCCACGACGGATGCTTCCATCCACAAATTCACCTACATACACAAATCCACCATCAAGCTTCATCTTACAGTCGTTTCCATGCAACTTACCCGCAAAAAAATTCCCTTCCTGCTCCGCCCCAGTGGCAAAGCGAAGTTTTCCTCGGCCGTGAGGTTTATTGTCTTGGAATTCTCCCTCGTACGTAAAATCATGCTGCGTGAGCTTTCCTTGAACAAAATTTTCATCCTTCAGTAAACCCTCAAACACCGTCTCTGTCGTTCCATTTGGGATGCGCACAACACCCTCCACCAGCTCGTCCTCGGCAAACCGCCCTTTGTAATATGTCCCATCAGCCAGCCACGCCTCACCCTGACCATGGCGCTGCCACTGCCTGTTGAAGGAGCCGCGGTAAAGATCCCCATCATCCTCCAATTCACAGCCACTCAATGGAAAGCCATGTTCAGCGTCAAAGCGGCCACGAAAGGACCGGCCGTCCGCCGTTGTAGCGCACCCCTCAAGGAGAAAGTCAGGCTGACGAGGGTTCAATGTTCCCTCGAGAAGTAAGCCACTTGGTAGCCGCCGGGTGCACAGACGAAGAGCACATCTACTGAACATCGCCAGGGCAGCACTCACTCTTTTCTTCCCTCGTTGGTTGTTGCTATCGCTTGCTGTAGAGGAAGCAATGCAAGATGTGTAATAAAGTGAAAGAAGTGTGAAGAAATCCCCTTTCCGCAAGCTACTCGCACACAAGCGAAGAAGGAAAATGAGAAAACTCAAACAGCAATACAAGAGAAGTGACTTCCCACGGTCCAAAACAGAAAAAAAAAACATTGTGCAGGAGAACGCAGTAGTAGGAGATAAAGAAACAGCCAAAAGAGCACATGTCAAAAAAAAGGGGGAAAGAAGCCACAGCTAAGCTTCCCTTCGTTTTCTTTTCGTTTCTTTTTTTTACTGAATTTGTTTTTTATCTCATAACTTTGTCTTTGCATTTTACGCCCTATATATATATATATTCTCGCTGTTGGTTAATTTACCTGCTTGTGTCTGTCTACCTCTCTCTTCCTGTGTGTCGGCCTGTGTGTGTTTGGTGGAAGATAAAGATGAGCCCACTTCTACCCACACAAACGCTCTAACCGCAAGGATGTCCTCTATTTACATAAAAACACAGACAACGTGGGAAAGACAAAGAGGTGACATGGGCTCGCGAAAAGAAATGCGGAAATAAAGGCAGATGTGCTCTAAACGAAAAATAGGTAATAAACATTGTAAGGTACAGAATAATATGCAAACAAACAAACCAAGAAAAAAAAGAAGGAAGGACATAAGGAGGGAGTACGTAACAACAAGAAGAATCTCTCCTGCATTATATATATATATATATATATATATATACACCTACTAATCAACATACCACTACTTTGCAGGATGAGGCAAACGAGGATCCCGGCGAAGGTCATGACAGAGGTAACTGTACTTGTACTTTATCTTTAATTTCTTCTTGGGGCACATGGGTGAAGCAGCAGTTGCACCTTCCCCTCCACCTCCTCCAACGGCAGCGGTTGGTGAAGAGGAAACAACACCTACAACACCATTTCCCTCTATAGCTGCCGGTAAAATTGGTGATCCCACGGGTGAAAACCCGTGCAAATCCACCAGCGGCACAGGAGGGAATTCCAAGTGGCGGTTAGCACACACGAGCTGCACGGCAAAAAAAGCCCAGTACGCAAGGGCGCTCGCCACATGAGACTCTGGAAGAAACGAAAGATGGTTCAGCTCCGGCTTCAGCACATCCCAGCAGAGATGGTAAAGCATGGGCGTGGAAACGACGGAGTCCTCAAAAGTGCGTAGTTTGGCATCCAAAACATCCCCCATCTTTCCTTTAAAGTGTTCCACAAGCCAGCGATTGGGGCTCTGTACAGGATGGGGAGCCAAAAGATACCCCACAACACTCAGCAAAGCGTCAACATGAGGTTCTTTCTCAAGTCCTTGATTCTGAAAGAACTTTGACATATCCGTGGATCGCACTCCATCAAAAGCATGCCGAACCTCCTGCAGATAATCTCTCTGTAGTAGCTCCTGTTCTCTCCTTATTACGAGACGCCGACTCTTAATACTACTTATCCCTGACAGACGTGCAGCCACTGCCGCACGAGAAACCATTTTTGAATCACTGTAATAAAGTCGCAGAAACAGTTCTGTGTAATCCTTCTCCTGCAGCTCCGCCAAGATGGTGCGGTCGCGCCGCAGGAGTCCCTTCGCATCACGTAGCCCTGCCTGAGCAAGCTGACGAGCAACCATCGCAAGAGGTATACCGTGAGCCCCCTCTGGGATCTGTATGGACTTGTACAATCGTCGGAAGAAACGTTTGAGGACCTCAAAGGGTCGACAGGCTGCACGCATTTGTGCAATCACAATGCACCGGCCCAATATGTCACATGTCCCCTCTTCGCTACAAGAAGTTGCTGTCTTTTCAATACATGATAGCAATTTCTCTGATGTAAGAGTGTGTGGATCTGAGAGCATCAAACCCATGAGCTCAAGAAAATCTTTCGCCTCCCCATCAAAGGAGCCCTTTGACTTCTCACGACAGTCTTCAAAAATATGCAACACATCTCGTGAATGAAATGAATCCCCAAGTACATTCACGACCTCACCCACAAACATCGCAGCTGTAGAGGATATTGCTCGCTGCAAATGGCACCTCGGCAGCCCTTGATATGAACTTGACACAACAATATTTACCACTTCTGCATCCCGTGCGGCAGACTTGAGCTTCACGTAGGCACAACTCTCTGTTAACTCCAACTCCTCAGCCGTCTCGGCATCCTTCAGGAAAACTTTTAGATTATTTTCTGCTTCGAGGTCCACGCCGTATTCTTCGAGTATCGCACGTTGCAGATCGGCCAGTGCATTTTTAGGCTCCACAGCACACACCAAGACAAGTTCTTGGGTGCCCCATGACACAAAGCACTGTAGTGGGAGCCCTGTAGTGCAGGGGTGACCCATCCAGACTACAATACTGACTCGGGTACGGCCGGACTTCAGGGCCTTTTCCAGCAACTCACATGCCTGCTCTTCTGTACGAAGAGGACAACCATTTCGATCGTACAAATCTCCATCATCTCCCAGAGATATTTCCAACGCAAGTAAGCACGCAGCGCGAAGCGATTGAAAAACATCCACGGAATCCCTTCTCCAGGAGAAGGGAAATACAACAGTGGAATAAATGAATGCGCACTCAATTTCAATTTGGAATACATCATTCGCAACTGTCACATCCTCAGCGCCACCGCCGCCCGAAGACGGCACGACTCGCACCTCTTCTTCTTCGTCAAGGAGCTTCGTCAGTTTAGGCAACTCATAGGAACTTGCGCGGTGTTGTGCCAAAGGAACCAAACTATCATCTTTCACCACCGGGTCACCACCGTTTGAAACGCCGCACTTGCCACTTGGTTTTTGACACAAAGGAGATGACTTCTCTACAGCACAATAATCATCCTCTAAAAGAACATTATTTGCATCACTCTGACTCAATGACATAGGCGCAACTGATTTCGACGCAGATTTATCTTTCTGGAGTGGAACAACTGGTTCAGATACAACACCCTCGATCTCTGCATCACCACAGGGTTCACACGAAATCCGTTTCTTACATAGTTGCTTCATTGCTTCAGGGGAAACTGGTTTCTCACCTGCATCATCCATTGGCTCAGGGGAAACTGGTTTCTTACATGCATCATCCATTGGCTCAGGGGAAACTGGTTTCTTACATGCATCATCCATTGGCTCAGAGGAAACTGGTTTCTTACATGCATCATCCATTGGCTCAGAGGAAACTGGTTTCTCACCTGCATCATCCATTGGCTCAGGGGAAACTGGTTTCTTACATGCATCATCCATTGGCTCAGGGGAAACTGGTTTCTTACATGCATCATCCATTGGCTCAGGGGAAACTGGTTTCTTACATGCATCATCCATTGGCTCAGAGGAAACTGGTTTCTTACATGCATCATCCATTGGCTCAGGGGAAACTGGTTTCTTACATGCATCATCCATTGGCTCAGAGGAAACTGGTTTCTTACATGCATCATCCATTGGCTCAGAGGAAACTGGTTTCTTACATGCATCATCCATTGGCTCAGAGGAAACTGGTTTCTTACATGCATCATCCATTGGCTCAGGGGAAACGGATTTTTCTCCTGCATGATTATTTTGCGGATGAGAACCATCTTTATTATCGCCCCCCAATCTCTCAGATGTCGGTTTATTTACCCCAATTGAATCTGGTTGGGATGTAATACTCTTGTCGTTGTGGTTCCGTGGTTTTGGCATGGCCGCGGGGCCAGCGATGCTCTTATCATCGAAGCGGTAGGTCAAGCTGCATGGAGAGCGCGCCGCAAGACACGACCGCAAAAAAGAGTTCACGCCGCCCTCGTCGTCAAGCGGGCGCCGCTCCCGCTCGTCACTAGCGAAGGTGTAAAGCTGCACAGGCACGGACGCAGGCGGGGGATGTTGTATGGTATCACGCACAGCCATTTTGAGAGCCTCCAGCACGCCACGCCTGGGCGGGATGAAACGCTTCTCTGTCACCAAGTCGTCACTCAAGTGATGGATGCGGAGATGCACAAGGCCGCTGTCAGCGAGTATGGAGCTGGAAAGAGCTCCAGCACGCTCCCCCAGAAGAACCTTAAAGAAAAGGCGGTCCGGGGGGGACAGGGAAAAAAACTTCTTCACATCCTTGTCTGTAAGTAGCTTTTGCAAAGTGCTTGAATCACCATGGCTAACGCTGATGTCAAATACGCCATTCTGTAGTCGCAAGTCCTGCGCCTTCAGGAGATTCACCACCTCCCGCAGGGTATGGGGCACTCCATCTATGCTAAACGTCTTCCGCGTACAGTCACCAACTCCACCACGTACCTCCAGTGTGCATGGAAGAACTCCTCCCCTCATCACACACGCATACAAATATATACAGGTTCCGAAGTCAGACAACAAGAACAAGAAGAAAAAATGCCTTTTTCTATTCCAAACGCAAAATTGAAAAAAAAAGGTCCTTATTTCCTTTTTCTGTTAATAACGGTGACGTGAGAGAGTTGAGAGACAAGATGAAAGGAAAATACACAAAGTCATAGATGCAATGAATGTGCCCGCTAACAGTGCATAAAATGAAGGCGTCAAAAGGAAGGGGGGTAAAATATCATCCACTACGCAACATGTACGGAGGGCTAAGAGAAATAGAAGAGGGAATAGACAAACAACTGGAGAATCACTGCGTGGAACAGGGGGGACAAAAAGGTAAGTAAATAAATAAACAGAAAGAAATAATAATAAAAGAAGAAACATCACTGATGCATGAGAAACAAACAATGCGGCGAATGCAATCCCACTTTCCTTTGATAGGAGACCAAAGACTACGAAAGCAAATACCAGGAAAAGCCAATGAATCTGTGTTAAAAACATATGCTCGTTTTCCTTTCCAAACGCGCCACGAATGGAGATCCTCTCCTTCACAATGAAGACATGGAGGGAAAACAAATCGCAGAGTCCAAAAAAAAAACAATACGTAACTTCAGTTCTTCCAACAATAGACACCACGGCATCGGCACAAACAGGATGTACCAGAAAGAGCATCATCAAAAGCACAGGTGATAATCGCTGAAACCAGTCATCAGATGTATGGGGAAAATAAATACGTGTCAAGAAATAGACAAACATCCCATTCAAGAGAGACACGATGATGTTGAATGCCCGTAGTGAAGGTGCGGAGTGGCCATATCCGCCCAGCCAGTGTTGAAACCTCAATGTCAAAACGGTCAAAGGACGGAAGGATCTGTTTGATGCGATGTCATCGAGTCGCAACCACCAGTAGTCATTGTGGAACAAATCCCACAGTGTCGTAGAGGAGTTAGCGTGGGAATCCACGTGCTTTGTGAATACAAAGTATTGATGTCCAAGGCGAGATGAGCAGTCAAACTCTTTGGATGCAGCCAGGAAGCAATTACAACAATCACATCAATCCAGAGCAAGTCCCTCTTCCACAGAAAAAAAGAAAAAAGAAGACGTCAATACTTTTTAGTCGTCGTTTTGGTGTTGTTGACAGCGTCTTGCTTTTGGGATGTCACGGAATGCTTCGAGGAATTTCTCACACCCTGCACGGATAATATCATTAGGACGACAATGGGAAAAACCAAAAAGAAAACAACCAAAAAAAGAGAAATAAAATCTCTAGAGTTAAATACAATTAAGGCCAACAGATGGCAAGGGAAAAAAAAACACGCACATACACACAATAAAAACATTCTCTTTATATATATATATATATATATATATATAAAGAGAATAAACAAGTAGTAGTGAGAGGTATTGTGAGTAGCGGAGAGGATAAATCTGCATGTGCCCAGAGATATTTTCACTCATCATCCGCCACATCTTCTTCTTCTATGCAAGAAAAAAAAATTACGTGTCATTAGGGAGAATACACTGTCGCTGCTATCATGCGCCCTTTTCGCACTGTTGTGTGTAGCTGTGTTTGAGCCCAACGAGAAACTCACGCTGGTCCGCCACCCTGGTACAAAGCCACTCGTAGAGAGACGTCACACCCTGACATGGCACATCCTCAGTATTGGTGTCTGGTAGCATATCCTCCAATTTGTCGAGCAAAAGACCTTGCGTCTCAATGAAACTAGCACATGCTTTTTTTGCGATCCGCTCCTTCAATTCAAATTGACGGACTAATGTATGAAGAGATTTATTCTCCTCTCTTGTATGTAAGAGCTCTTGCTTCTCACGCATAAGACCCTCCACCTTCTCTTGAAGCAAAGCGATAGTATGACGTGCCTCTTGAAGAACTGCCTCCATTTCAGATAATCGGGTTGCTTCTGTCATTCTGACCGCCGCAGCCTTCTTTGCAGTCTTTAGTAACCGCTCTAGTGACAAGACACGCTCCTCGTGCTCTTCCTGAACACGCATAGATTGTGTCAACTGCCGCTGCAGCTCCCTCTTCTCATCATACACCTCTGCAAGCTGCGCCTCAGACCGCTGTCGGTGCTGCCTCTCCTGCAGAAAATCCTCCTCCAGCCGCCTCACGTGTGCATCATCCTTTGCTCCCACAACGTGGGAAGCCATTACTGATGGGATATCTTCAGCCGATCCGCTGAGGGCTCGTGAGTGTCCTCGACAATTTTCTCCACCGGGTGCGTTGACCGGAGACGCTGAGAACGAGTCCCGGTTAACTCGCTGCATGAGATCCCGAACAACGTCCACGACGTCATCAAGACTGCCACACATCTCGCCGTTGTGGCAGACCTCCTGGTGTATCTGCGAAACGTGGCTGTGCACTTGTGCCTGCAACTCCCGATAGCGGCGGTGTTCCTGCAGAAGAAGTTGAATATCCTCAAGAAAACTCCGTGAACGCAAACCAGCGTCTGCAAGCGCCCGTCGCAACATTCGCTGCCCCGATATGAGCGAGGCCACAGCTGGTGGTAGTAATCGCACTGTTGGGTGTTTTTCCTCCAGTTGATGCAGCGTAACGTCAATGTACGGTGGAGTTAACATGTCCGGCAGCATGTCCTCTCCATCCTCTTCTTCCTCCTCTTTTTTCTTTATGGTATTCACTGTTTTCTCCCTAGCAGTGTTCACACTCCCTTCTCGCACTTCATGTCGTTCCTCACTGGTAACTCCCTGCGTTAGCTGTGAACAAAGATACGATAAAAGCGTCTCAAGCACATGAAAACGATTCAGTTCATTCCGCTGCACTGTGCATTCGTCGCGCTCGGAAAGTAAACCCATGTCCCCACACACGAGTGGCTCCTTAACGGTAAACCACGCCACTCTCCCCACCGCCCTGTTAATGCCCCAGAGCGTTGTATTCATGCAAGGTAGTCCACGGTTTAAATTTGAGAAACCATCACCAGGAAACTCGAAAGACCCTTGTAGTGTCCATGCTTCTGCATCCCATACAAATGCCTGTCGATCTGCCGCGTAGCTCCACACATGACGGCCAAGTGACATTAGAAACAAACTGTGTATTTCCACGCCATTATCGTGCGCCTTCCACACATGTCTTGGCGATGCATCACTCGTGTCCATTTCCAAACAAAAGACAACAATACAACCAGTTTTTGTACCAATCCAAAGTCTCCATCCACTGAGCAGTAGGCTGCACGATGGCTCTCCATAATCGTCCACGGAATACGCCGGCATTCCAAACGTGAGAGTCTCGTCAAACCCTTTTTGCCAGTTCCACACATCCACGTCCCCACGCTGGGTGACGGTCATTATACGCCCAGAAAGCTCATCAAACATCACACTGTGGATAAAACCACGAATCCGAAAAAGGCCCGCTGCGTTGACCGTTGCATTATCGTCGCCCTCCCACTGGACAAACCTCACCTCACTAAATGTTCCATCAAACGATGAAACCAACACCCCGACACCATTGTCTGGTGTCTCGCCCACCTCATTGACCGATACGGCTGTCGCGGCTGACAATGGTGTGCCGAGATCGCACTGGCGAAGTACACTCACAGGCTCGTCAGAATCCACCAACGCGAGACAACCCTGCGTAGTAAGAATACAGGCAAAAGAATGACCCGCAGCAGGACGTGCCTTTGGAAATACAATCGCAAGCACATGATCTCCCTCAGCGCACTCGAACAAAGGAGCAGGCGGAGTCATTACTGTTGCTGAAGAAGAGGAAGGGGAAGAAGAAAAGGTTGATGTCGTCACAGCCTCTACGTCTAAAGCAGAGTAGTAAAAGACACGCGTGCCAGAGACATGAACGGCCCAAATAGCACCACTTGGGTCGCAGTAAACGTCCGAGATGGGTGTGGTATTGACCGAGGGAAACTCTCCTCCCAATGTGCATTGAGGCGGTGCAAACATGGTTGAGAGTGAGAAACCCCCTCTCTCCTCCTACTCGAAGTTTCCCTCTTCACAGTGGTGGTATTAACGGTCAACTAAAAGAAAAAGGGAGGAAGAAAAAATAAATGCATGTAAAAAAAAAAAGAGAAGAGAAAAAGAAATTGGCATACAACGCTTCAGAAGAGTATCGCATATATACATGTGTAAGAGAACAACAGAAACAACAGACGTCATAAAGAGAAACGCAATACTCACACACTGTGAGTGGCTGAGAGAGAGAGAGAGGGATGAAACAAGGAAAATAAAGCAATACAAAAAAAATTCCAAAACATCAAAAGTGCAGCATTTCTGAATGATGAAGTGGTGTCAAATTCCACCCCATCGTCAGGCACTTTTCCTTCGGGGAACGATTGTACATCAGTGGCAAAAACTCATCCCAGTGCAGTGTCATCGTGTCGTCAAGCCCCAATAAACTATACAAGTTCTCGACTTCCTCTGCGGTTGGTGGTTCGCCATAAAGACGTGTATACATGGCAGCAATGTCTCGCACCTCCACAAACCCCTCAATCCCTGCGGTAGGCTCAAGGTTGAACTCTAGAAAGACACGCATAATTTTTTTAACACACTCTGGATCATACACGTTGCCGTCCATTCCCAGTGCTAGAATGAATGCCTCCCACGGAATGCGTTCCTGCGGGGCTCTCTTGCAAAGCTTGTCAAAGAACTCCTCTGTGTAGTTGCCGAGATCTCGCTCTTGCCCAAGAATACGAAGGCGCTCACGAAATCCTTCCACTAGGGCCGAAACGGGTACAGTGCCGTTCTCTTGTAGATCCATGAAAAAACGTTTCATTGCCCGCAAATGAATGGCAGCGGGGTGATTCGTTAGTTTTGGCACCCTTCTTATCGCATGCCACACAAGAACACAATTTCGCCTCGTTTGTTCGAATATTGCCTCCGCTACACGTGTTGGTATCGCTGTGGAGCGGATGCCAATTTCCTTTATATTGCAGTTGTTCACCGCCAACTCCGCAAGGTATGTGCCACCTGTCCATGAGATAAACTCATTGTTGCTAAGTTCGATTCTCTCCAATGTCGGGTGGTGCAATGCCATCCGTGTAACAAAGTAAACAGAGTCATTTGTCAGGTAATTGTTAGCGCAGTTGAACGATTTCAATGCGGAGAGACGTTTGCACATTTCCAACACCGGCCGGATGCCCTTCGGTCCCACGTATGAAGGCGAAAGGTTAATCTCCGTCGTCTCATTCCAGTTGCCAATGCAGTCAGAGAACATTGCAGCCACCGCTGTGATGGCGTGGCACTGATGGCGCAAACAAAGTTCTGCATAGGCCTCCCGCGGTGAGATTGCATGAAACTCGGACTGCAGTTGCTGAACCTTGTACGGCTGCAAGGCAGCCGCATTTAAATCTGCCTCCTTTCTCTGAGTTGAGGCCGCCATCATTGCTCTCACCTTTTATTAAGCAGCCCTCTGCCGCCAAGAAGGAAAGGAAGAGAAATGAAAAATAAATACAACTCAGTGTATCTTAAAAATCAAAAAAGGAGTTGCTCTGGTGGTGGAGGAAAAAGCAAGCCAAAAGAAGAATTATTTCTCTCCCCATCCTCGTCCTCCTTCTTCACTTGCCACTTTTATTTTCTCAGCAAGTATGTGCCACATAAATGTGTATTTTTAAAACAAAAAAGTCGAATAAATAAATGAGGACAAACGCAAAAACGCAGTCCCCCCCCCCCTCCTCTTTCCTTCCCCATCGAACAGAGAGGCATGCGGACATTCTCAGACCATGGATGGTTCATACACCCCCTTCACCCGAACACGCTCTAGCAATACTTCAACAGATGCCGTCCGCTTCAACTCTTCAGGAAATAGTCGCCACTCCTTCGCCGCTTCAGAAAATGAGACACGATGAAAGCCCTTCATAAAACTCTGAACAAAATTTACGTAGTTTCCCTTGCGCCGCTTGATCTTGTCACGGCCATTGCCACTGCGGCTACGGTTTCTCTTGTGATCATTTTGCTGGGATGAGAGGGCAGCGCGCTGAGAGCATCTCGCATCGCGTTCGGACGCCAATAAAGCCATAGTGCGGGCGTCACCCGTCTGCAGTGAGTAAACATCATAAGAAGAGCCATCATGCACCAAAAAACGTCCCAACGCATCCACAGGAGCTATGCACGGCCTTTCTTCTTCGCAACTAACAAGAACGGCAGCAGAACCAAAACGCCGCTTGATCTCTAGCATCCCCGTCTTGCTGCAGTAACGACTACCGTTGACATGCACATACATTCCCTCCTCTCTCTCTCTCTCTCTCACCCTCTCTCTCGTTTATGTATCTTTGTGGGTATTTTCCTATTTGACTTAGTCTATCGCACCTGCCTTGATGGACTCTCTTGTGGGTTAAACAGAACGTGGATGGCAATGAAGAAAGCAAAAAAGAAAAAAGAAAAATAAAATAGAGAGGGGTTAAAAACATGAGAAAGGGAAGGTACACAAAAGGGAATATAGAGACTATCAAAAAAGAAAGGGAAAAGAGGATGCATGTATATTCCATTTTTTTGTTCTTTTGTGCTTCTCTTCCCACACACAAACACACACAAACTGACACGTTTTTTTTCTTTTTTCTCCTCTTGTCACAGGTGCGTAACAACAAGAAAAAAAAAAAATTAACTTACGCTCGGCGTCTCATCGTCTGCAGGAAATCTTCTTCCACGGTAGCACCCGCCTTCTGAAGATAAACAATCATTAGGGCCTTTTGCACGTCAGGCGTCTTCGCGGGGTGCATCCTTCTTGCATTCACCGTCAGCGCCCAAACCAGTGCATCCCTCAGCGACCCGCGCTGCAGCTGCGGGAGAAGTGATGCCGCCGTGTTCAGTTCCTCCATAGTGGCACAGCAGCTACATGAGTTGACAATTAACTCCAATAGAGTTGCCTGCATGGATGTCGTCACGTCCGATGAAAAACTACAGCAGTGAAACAAACGCACCAACTGAGGCGTTGAAAAGGAAGCGGCATGTATGAGTGCTTTTTCTTGGCCAAGTGAACGAAGAAAGAGCATCAGCAGCATCCGCTCCAGCAGCGCCTTGTACCCACGCCGAGCCGCAACCCCCTCAAGTGACGCTATCAACATATCCAGGTGAGACGCCGTGACGTTGCCACGTTCATTTGTCAAGCATCGCACGAAAAGTTCAAAGGCCTCCACGGGGAATTGATGGCACTCGCCTCCAACAAACTTTGCAACATCCCGCAATGAGAAATCAGCAGGGTGCCTCTCTGTATAGTTCAACAGCAGCTCCATGAGAGGTTTCAGTAGAACGGCAGGCTCCCCCGCTACACCCGCAGCCGCACGCCACATGTCAAACACCACAGAAGTCGGAAGAAATGTTCCCTCACGATCGAGCACCTCAGTACAACGCTGGAGCAACGAACTCGTACGGCTGCTGCTACCTCTTCCCTTCATGCGGTTATCATTACCAATCAACGAAGTTTCCATAGGCAAAGAAGTAGACGAAGCAGAGAAAGATGAGAATGAGAAGGGTGTCTCCAGCAAAGAATGGACACGAAGCAGATCGCAGGCACTGCAAACACAGGCAGCACACTCTGCAACCATCACTGAAGAAAATCCCCCTCTTTCCCATGATTTAGGAAAATGCTCAAGTAGCTTGCAACTTCCATCAAGAGACGCAAAATTAGCACTTGACTGACAACACGATGTCAAGACATCCAGTGACACCACCAGCACCCCTGCATTTCGACCACTGTAACGATTCCATATACCGTCACTTGTACTAGGACACTTCACAATGAGCTCCTCGAGTAGCACTCGTGTTCTGACGCTCACAGTCTGTGTTTGTTGTCGCTCCAGCATGGCAGCAATGCAGATGGTTGTGAGATCACGTGCATAGTCCTCCCTTCCAGATGGCGCCTGAGCATGCTCCGTAAGGATGCATTCAACCGCCTTTTCACAAAGTAACTGAGTGAGCTCACTTTTATTATTTATTACGAGGAACTCCAGAAGTCCTCGGCACATGACTGGATTGAAGGGACGACGAAGAAGATGCTGCAATAAATATTCAATCTCTTCTGAACTAACTAATGATTCCTTTGAGATCCGAGATAACATTTGAATAATGGATTCCAATGGAAGAAGATGGGCATCTGACAAAAGACAATTCTTGAGGGTTTGATATTCGTCTCTTACAATAACTTCCTCCTCACCATACAGTGTCTCATTCTCTCGGTGTGAAAGACGGGCCTCGTGCAGAACACATAGCAACTCCTGCTGTGCATCACAGACACATTCTGGAATAATTAAAAGGGCCTCCACAATCAAAGAATGACCAGTAGGCGTCAAGGTCTTAGAAAGACGAACTAAGCGTCGGCATAACACTCCCCATAAGACAGCATGCGTCACTTCCATCCGCAGTACAGCAACGCACCAAAGTAGCCGAGCTGTTCTTCGCTCATCCAACCGCGACACATGTTCCTTCACACAGAAGAGAAAAGTGTGCACCATACTCAGTGAGCCCCCTGAAGGGAAAGCAATGGCAATGGCATGAAGAGAGGCTACAATAGTTTGCGGTTTCCAGCTGGCAAATTGCGATCCCTCAAGTCGTTCATCCACCTCCTTCAGAAGGTTGGCAATGCATGCAGGGGAAATGTTTCCATTCCCATTATTCTTGGCGATTCTAAAGATGTTAACCGCCGCATCTTCTGCAAGAGGCTCCGCTGCATGAAGAAGAGGAAAGAGAGAGGAAAGCCGTTGCACCGAAGCATTTGCGCTGCGCAACAGCAATGCGTCGGATGTGTTTCGTGACAAAGAGGACAACGACGCGCCAACGGAACTCAAATAGCGCACAGTAGACATGGAGGGTGCCGCCTCAGTGAAAACAATCACCGCCCGTGTGCATAACAGTGAGAGAGGCGTCCGTTTCGTCACACTCATTATGGCGGGGGCGGCGGTTGATCCACGTATTCCTTCCTCCACACACACGAGTCAATTAATACCACAAAAACTGCACAAATAAGCACCTAAACAAACTAAAAAAAAGAGACAAAAACAAAAGAGATGATGTATATTTATGAGAAACTATCCGATGCTTTAATTTCTGTCTCTTTTGTGGACACAGCCACTGCCTCTGTCTCCTCTTCCTCCTCCAATACTAGTGCTGGTGGTATATTAATTTGGTCCTCTCCTCCTGTTCTCCTCCACACACAGTGGATGGACAGGCAAGCAGGCTACAAACAAGTTGACGTCCTGAGTGTACACCAATGAGGATGTTAAAGAAAACAGCTAGGAGAATAACGACAAAAAAGGATAGAGAAAGAGTGGAGGAGAGATGCATGAAGAAACCAAGTAAACAAATGAAAATGATAACAAAAAAGAAAAGATGGCCAGAAGCAAAATGAGGGGTTCGTACCGGACAAGCCCCCCAAAAAAATATATAGATAGAGAGATACATAGATAGATAGATGGAGAGAGAGAGAGAGACGGCATCTGTTAGCCAGAAACACATAAAGAAAAAGAAGAGGGAAATAGAAATAGAGATAGAGATAGAGCACAAGGAAGGGAACACAAAGAAGAAGAACATCTGTGCTAAAGAGGAAAGAGAAGAAACGAATAGTCGTTGCAAAAGGAAAAAGTGGGGGAAGAAAGAAATTCTCACACACACACACACACACACGCACACAAAGAGAAAGACAAAGACACGCCGCCTCATTTTTCTTCGTTCCCTCCTCCCTTCATCGCTGCTCAAAGCAATCTGGTGCATGGCATCAGTTCAGCCACATCTTCCTTCACGGCCTCCGGTGAGCTCCGCAACAATGTTGCCGTCGGCCGTGACGAAATGTTCCTCCTTAGCATCCGCAGATTAACTTGATTGGATTTTGCCAACCAGCGGGATGCCAACTCCGTCAGTGGAAGTTGTGCAAACAAACCTAGTGGGTAGCGGTAGCAATGGTTGGAGTAGTAAAGCACATCCCTCTCACCTGGCAGCTCTCCGCCATAAATAAACATTGCGCCTTGGGCAAGAGCAAATGCGTGGCCGCTGCGGGCACTTGGACGTGCCTTCCCAGAACTCAAAGTGAGATCTGACCACCGCGGGGCTTTCGACGCCGTGTCAATAGACCAAAAGTCATCAAAGTAAACACTACTGTCATTATCACCGCCGTAGATGTACACTCGTCCTTGATGCACAACCATCGCTGAGGAATAACGTGGAGAAGGCGAGGGGCCACCGTGTGGTGCGTTCTCGCGCAATACATTTGTTGGAAAATGGTAAGAAAAGAGGGAATTACTATACACAAAGCCTCCTGTCTGAGATGTTGTGTCATTGTAATATCCTCCAAAGATATACAAGTAATCCCCCTCCACCTGCGCACTATGGCCTACCAAGGGCACTATGGAATTTCCAAAGGTGCCAATAGTTTGCACAGGGTGCCATTCATGAGTATCAAAGTCAAAATACCAAAAACATGTGGATGTGTTGCACGGTTCTCCCATCAACACATACATATGATTACGGTATACATGAGCACTATGAAGACGTCGCTCTCCTGGTCCATCTGGTTCGGCTGGTGCCTCATGTAAGGACGACCAAGTAAAAGTCTTCAGGCTTAATACTAAAACCTCCGAAAACAGTACGGGCATATATAAATGATAACCACCATAGACATACATATTATCACCATACACAACAGCACTATGACTAATACGTGGAAGAACTATATCCCCATTGATGGTTTCCTTAAACGACCACGTGAATGTCTTCAGGTCAAAGCAGTAAACTTCGTTGTTTACATAATGGAGGGCCCCGCCACCAAAGAGAACAAGAAACTCATCCTTGTAGTTTACCAACGACTGACAGCAGCCATGTGGAGGGGTGTCCCCAGCGGGGCTCACTCTACTCCACAAATATGTCGTCATCGTTGCTGGCTCCCCTTTCCTGACATAGAGGGGCATCGACGTTCCCCCACGTAAAACTGACGATGTGGCGCAATGACGAGAATTGGTATGGGGGGGATATGACAATTCTAAGAGGAACCCCCTACAAGAAAAACAACAACAACAATACGAGAAAAGAAAGAATGAAGAGAAAAAAAAGCGTAGCAATGAAAAAAGAATTTCTTTTTTCTGTGAAGAACTATGCTGGTAAACCCCACCACACGCACTCAAATTCCTCACACAGTTTCGCTCACCCAAGAAACAGCGATGAAATGGGTCGGGGCTAAAGGAGAAACAACGCCCACCCACAGACACAGGACACAAAATAGCGATAAAGAGCCCACGAGAGCTAGCAGACGCCTAGAAACCAAAGATTAAAAAAAAAACAGAGCAGAGAGAGCAATTCATAGGGAAGGAAGGTAGTGTGGAAAGTGCTATGATTGACCCTCTGTGGGATAACTTTGGCTGAAGCAAAGAAAAATAAAGAAAAGAGAAAACGGATTAAACAAAGAAAAAAAAACAAAAATGTAAATGTAAGATCATTGTCACACAATGAGAGAGGGAACAACAAGGGGTGGACACATGCAAGATAAAGCAAAGAAAAAAGAGAGGAAGAATAATGTATATATATATATATATATATATATATATATATATATATATATATACATATATATACATTATTAAATACTCTTCAAGACTCGTTGAACGTCAAATTCATCTCCAGCGTTCCGGATTTTGTGCAGCCAGAAAGGAGCATCCACGGGGATCTGCACCCCGACCATTTTCGTCACTCTACTGAATCTTGCAAGATCCACCAACAAATTCTTATCACCGTCATCATCATTATCATCATTGTCCTTCTCCTCCTCTGAGTGACCTGGAGTGGTAGTCGACAAACCTTGATGTAATTTTATGTATTCCATTGAAGCCGCGTAGAAGAGTTCAAAATTGAGAATAGGGTTACAGTACGGGCTATCAAGGAGCGCAATACCTCCTCGCACTACCGCAGAGAGTCGGAGACGTGCATTGTCACCACCCACATATGTTGATGGACAAATAATAGAATAAAGGATTTGTTGAAGCCGTGGACCGTAACAAGGACTCTTAGTTATTGTATTCAACACATAGGGAGAGAAGCAGTCAATATCATTACGCCAGTTCATATCCCCAGACATATTCTTATATGAAATAAACATTTCCAGGGCATCCGTAAGTATTCCAGCTGCTATTGAAACATCCAATGCCCGCACTAATCTCCAGGTCACAGAAAAGTGAAAGGGATTCATCGCACACCACTGGCGTACAGCCTGCGCATATTGATCTACTATCTCCACAGATCCAGAAGTAGAAGTAGTAGTTGTAGCCTTCACCCATTTCGCTATTCGATCTGCCACGCTACGACTCTGAGTTGTGTCTGGAGGCATGGACTGCAACAGCCTCATGACAGTCCAAACATCTTGCGTAGAACTCAACGTACAGGAGAGTAATTCAGCCAATGAATCATTATCCAATTGTGAGTTGTCGAGAGATCCGGGGGGAAGTGAGATGCCACCCTGCTCCAGTATACAAGTTAAATGGGAGGTGAGTACACACCGGGGTGTCTTGTCATTCCCAATAGGCAAATGAATGCCGTGCCAAAGACACTCCACCATATTTGACACAATAGGAGCATTTAATTCTTGCAAGGCTTCACTGATAGCAGCAGCCAGTGCAATATTTCTTAGCGTCATGACAGAAACCTGCAAAAGGGACAGCAGTGAGGAAATAACATTTTGTTTCTTCCCCCGTTCCCAATTATCACGATGGCGAGAAACAAAAGCCGGAATAAGTAAGGCATGATGTTGTTGTTGTATTATGGCATTACTATGGTGTACCAAGGCAATATAAAAAAGCTGAGAATCCCACCCAGCCAGAGCTAAAAAGCCTTGCGCCACTAAAGCTAATATCTTCTCTTCTCTTCCATGGGAAATGAGAGTGCACAACCTCTCATACGTTGTAAGCAATGCCACCGGAAGCTCATCGTGCCAAACGGCAAAGTCATTATTATCATTCTCGTTCAGATACACTACAATACTGTCCACATCCTCAGCGGAAAAATGCAGAAGATATGGAAGCAATGCAAGCATACATCCTCTTAGAAACTCATCTAGGCGTAATAATGCCTCCTTCTTCTCTAGATTCCTCTCATGAATTTCCCCCGCAACCATCGCATAGTCATCAGGATCGTCAGTAGGGTCCATTTCCGGTAGAGGGAGAGGTGTCAGCACTTGTGCTAAGACGCTGATGCCTTCACAAATGGTCAAACCCGTTTCTAATGAAGAACTTATCACTTCTGGCTTTGACAAAGTATCCCTCAGCATATGCGCACCTGACACGAGTGCCTGATAAAGAACATGCTCCGGACTAAATCGCACAACCACCGTCTCTACCGAGGACTCCAATACCGATGCGATCACACGACATGCGTGCAGCATTGGCGCATGGGTTTGCCTGTCCAGCACAACTTCAAGCGCCGACAAGAGGAGAGAGATGGCATTGTCGTCCACCACCGTAATGGACCGAAGCACAGCAGACACCGCCTTCACAATTGCCTTCGTTGCTCTCCCTTCCCGCAGTCGTGCTAACGCCAACTTCCAGAATGGTGAGAGCGGCAACTGCGCCCAAAATAAAGGGCAGACCTCCTGCGGCTCGTAGACGTTGCACTCCGTCAGAAAAGACACCCCTTGCGCGATGACCGACGCTTGCTCGTCCAAGCATCCTTCATCTGTGGCAGTAAACAGCACCAAGTGCATACTCTTTTGCAAATGCAATCGCTGAGTCGAACGGCGCACAGGGCCGATAGAAACTCGCCGATCAGTCAAAATATTCATCACACACGACAATAACTTCACGAAATTGCGTGGGGCTCGTGTCATATCAGGAGCAGCCGCTACTCCGCCACCACTACCACCAACCAAACGCAGGAGTGCCTCCACCACATTCACATCCGACTGCAGAAGAAGAAGCAGCGCCGCACACAAGTAAAGCTGCTCCATCACAGGGCCGGGAAGAGTCGGTGTGTGGAGGACCTCCACGTAGAGCGTCAACAGGTCGGCAAAGTCGGAGGATCGCTCGTCATTGATAGGCCGCATCAATGCATCAGGAATGGCCTCAAAGCAGAAAAGACGGTTCAGAACCGCGACAAGAAGTAAATGAGAGGCTGGCAAACTCCCCTCAGAGAATTTGGTGACGGCCTCTGCAAGAACAAGGGGCGGAATACTATGTCGAGTAATCCTTGATGTAACGGCTGCCTGGCGGAGGAGATCACGCAGAAACACACCGGCCTCGGCATTGCTGTCATCCAGAAAAGCCTTCACAGCAATCCATACATTCTGCACCGTCTGATTCTCCATCAACTACCATGTTAAAGGGTAAGAAGGGGGAAAAAGGAAAATAAAACAAAATAGTAATAAAAATAAAAGACTCACATATAGACACATGAGTTCAACAGAAAGACAAAGAGAGACAGTCTGTGTGCACGTGAACAGACAAAAACAAAAGAAAAATAATACGAGATAATATTTGTGAATTCCGTCTCTCCGTGGAGACTACTTATCCCCCCACCCATCTCCCTCTCTCCCTCGCTTTCTCCCTCCTCTCCTTTCATGCCATGTGAGACTTTAGTACATCCTTACGCTTGCTGTAAACACTCTCTAATACATTCAAGCCTATGAGTTCGTCCACATTCTCAAGTTCTTGTCGACGTGCGGCAACATCATCGGAGTATCCTCGATCTGGAGAATAATACGGTCGTAGATCATCCGGGTAATATTTTTTGAATACAACGCCATGCGCGACCAGGTAACCAAGCACCACGAAGCAAATGGCACTATAATACTCACGGGCCTCGGCTCCTGCACGACCTTCGCTATCACGGCGCTCTGCCTCTTCTTCCGCCTTGGCCGCCTGCTCATAATTTCCCCTCTCCGTCAGCTTACGTTTTCTATACGAAAGCTCGTCGCGACTCGTTCGGTGGGTCAATGGGTGGTCTGTAAGGGTGTTACTGTGCATGCTATCCTCGTATAGACTCTTCGGGGCTCTTCGGATGGAAAAAATATCATCCGTTTTCCTTTCCAAATCCTCCCGTGGTGCACGAGATCCAATGGCAGCATTATGACTTGCTGTTGCTGTCGTTGATGTTGCAGCCGCACCTCTACATAATCGCAGAAACGACTGCCGAAGCATCCTAATATTTCTAAGAACGTGCCTCATTATTTTATGGAAAAATGAAAAGTAAGAGGAGTTATGGGGGCAAAGTAGCACAGTGAATACAATCGAAAATGCGATGCAAACACACACACACACACACACACACACACACACACACACAGACGGGCATATAGACAGACAAATAGAAAGAGAGAAAGTAAAACTGTCGGATCGCCTATAGTCAATGTGCAGAATAAAGTAGGGGAATTCATCACATTAATATGCTCATTTCAAAGATGCAGTTTATTCCTACCCTCTCTCTCTCTCTTCCCTTCTACTTCTTCTCTTCTCTTTTCCTTCACGTCCCATTTGGCATATTCCGTGATTCTCCGATCCTTTGGTTCGTTACTTTTCCTTTTTTCACTTTCACTTTCTCTTTATTTCCTTCTGTTTGGCCCTTTTATCATCATCCTCGTTGGTCCCTAAGATTGATTCAGTTATTGCTTGTTGGCAAAGAGGCCTTGCACAAGACTCACTGCAAATGGGATCACAAGGAACGTCCAGTACTTCTGGAGGAATGTGCGGTTGTCTTCCTCCTCCTCCTCCTCATTGTTGTCTCGTCCCCCCGCTGCTCCCGTCTGCTGCTGGTCCCCGTACGGCTCTGGGGAATCACCCGCAGGGCCTCGTTTCTTTTGTTTGCGTTTCTTACTGCCAGTTGCCTTGGAATCACCGCTCTTTCCAAGCATGTCAAGGTCCGCGTAGTTTGGCAGGCTTCGCGGTGTTGTTGGCTCCAGAAGGCCAATGCTAACTCGCATCCGCACATGCGGAAATAGCGATAAAATGCCGAGGTCGCACTCATCGCCGTTGAGCAACTTCGCGTGAAACGTGTTCGTCCCGCTTGTTGTCTGCAGGCCCACGACAGTCGTATTGGGGCCAACAACAACGCGTAATACCTCCCGCAGCGCAACCGTGCGAGAGTCAACGGCGTCAAAGTCCCGCACGAGTGAGCACGGCGAGAGCGCCACCGAGACGGCAGAGGATCCGTCCTTATCGCCCTCCCGCACAATGCGGTAGTACACAAACTCTGCATTTGCCAGCGCCAGCTTCTTCTCCTTTGTCAGATTTGCCTCCCGCCCAACGCCCTGTGCGCCGTCGCTGAACCTGAGCTTTGGAGCAGAATCGAAAGAATGGCGCGATATCGTGAAGGTGCTGGCGGTATCCCAGTCACCCACCGCATCAACACGACGTTGCAGAACGTACGACTGAGAGACAGCATCAGTCATTCCAACGGCCAAAGCCAGAATGGCACATAAGCAAAGAAGAAAAGGTCTCATTCTTGCGTATGTATATATCTTCTGCTTTTCCTTTTTGTTTCACTTTTTTTGTTGTTTTTCGATGATACTTTGATTTTCCCCAACGTCAAACAAGAATAATAGATAGTTGTCTTCTTCTATTTCCTCTTGTCTCTTTATATGTCCTTAAAGGTACAAAAATTTACCTTCACTCGTTTATATGTATGTGCGTGCGTGTATCCTTTTGTATGTTTTTATACGGATCACGCAGCAGAGTGTGAAGAAAACTGCAAAAAGATATTTTACACACTCAGCAACAAAAAGCTGCGCTCCGCATACGTGCAAGTCAAACAAACAGAGAAAAAAAACGAAAAAAGGGTGTTTGATAGAAAGGAAAAGAAAGAAACAGAGAAATCAAAAGAAGTAGACAAAAATGGGTACACAAACACAGACATATATGCAACACAGTGCGCGTTCATCTTTTTTTTTTCTTCGCATTTCCTCCTGGTTATCCGCCTTTGGGCTTAATATATATATATATATATATATATATATATATATATAGTTTAACAACTACACGTTACCGTCGTCTTTACGGTGGGGTCCCGATGTCTGTGTGGGCAGATGTATCCGTGCGGCATACAAGGAGTGGGAAGACAAACGCCGCATCTCCATGCACCCGCACCACCTCACAGTTCTCCGATAACACTCCATTCGCCCTGTCCTCATCGACATTGCATGAGCTTGGACATGCATCGACCTCAAGTCCAGTGCTCACGTACACTACGGAATCCGCACGAACACTTTGCAGTAGGTGATTTTTCGGCAGCCCGCCCCCCAACACAATGCAAGTGACGTGCGCATCCCCATGGCCATCGCCACGGCAACGGCAGCCCAACTCCCGCAGCCGCACAACGTCCCGAATTGGATCGACAACGAGTCCCTTCTTCGAGTAGTTGTAAAAGTAAATCATGTCGCCCATTGACCCATCCGTGAGGGCTGGCGAAAAGATGGGAATGTTATTTTTGTAGCACCAGTAAATAAAACTTGCCTCACAGGTTTCCGGGTGCTCCTTCTCAAGGGTCTCACCCATCATTGCAATCATCTCCGACGGGGCCGTCATTGTTTCCCATCGGGACTCACGCTGCAGTGCGTGCAGCCGCTTCAGCAGGGGCGTGAAGTAGTCCTCGAAGCGGCAGTAGTTGTCGTTCGGCACGAGAAGGTTCCCGATGCGGTTGACGCCACTGACGCGGAGCTGCCGCCCGTCCAGGCCAAACTGGCCGACGAGTGTCTCCCCGAGGCACTTGATGGCGTCCTCCTCAACTCCCCCGGCGGTCGACACAACACCGTCGATGAGTTGCTCCCGCGCAAGGCACGCAAACACATCGCGAAGGCCGCTTGAGATGAGATTCGACGTGTACGCCAAGAAGACAGCGTCCCCGGCCCGCCTGCGGTACAACGCCCGCTGCACAATCTCCCGCGCCCGCCCGAGTTCCGTCGCCTGCAGACCAATGCGAGGATAGGCCGCGAGAACACGCCGCAGCGCCTCCTCCTGATCTAACGCAAGGAGTGAACCGTAGTCCACCGTGGCAACTGTCTCCATGAATTGAAAATCAGACTATTGTCGCTGTTGGTTTTGTTCTCCGTTCCAACTAGCCTAATGTCTCCCCCTTGGTACCAGATAATCATACACCTTTCATATACCCAAAAAAGAAAAAGAAAAAAAATTAATAATATCATAGAATAAGAACACACAGACATGAATGACAAACATCTCGCATATCCCAGTATATACAAGTATGTTTGAACCCTCGTTTATATGTATATGTGTATCCTTTAAAAAGGGAAAACGAAAAAAAAGGAGAGGAGAAATAGTATCTTTATTATTACTTTTACCTTTTGTTTTCTTTGTTTTATATTTTATTATTGTTTCCTGTACTTTTAGTTATTCGATTTAGCTCAAGAAGGTGAAAAAGAAGAGGGCAATTAGACAACATTATGACTGCAATACAATTAAACGGATTGGCTTCCTTCTTTTTTCTCTTTGCGTTTTATTTCCACTTTTTCTTAATTCTCTCTCACTCTCTCACTCATAATAACGTGAGAAATGTTTACAATTTAGTTACTTATTTATTTACGTAATGCATACACGCATATACACACACAATGTGGCACTCAGTGTTGCCCATTGAGCATCTCGAACCACTGGCGCATGGCGTCCGCGATGGCGCCCGGCAGCGTGTCGAGCTCCCGCACGATGAGATAGTACGGGAATGGGAACTCTTCCATGTATGAGCGGCGTATCACTCTGCCGCCCTTGAACTCCACAAGCTGCATGTCGAGAACAGAGTTTGACTGCACGCGGTGAAGCCGCGCCTCTCGCTCCGCCTTTAGCCGCCGCATTCGTTCGGCCGGAGTGAGGCGCGCGAGATCCTTCGCGGTAAGAGGCGCAGCAACTGACGAGCTGTCAGCATCCGTCTGCGGCGCGGAGCCCTCACCACCGCCAGCACTGTTACGATTAATATTATTATTATTATTACTTTCACCAGTACCAGCCTTGACGTCAAGAAGAACAAAGACGACAATCTGACGATTCTCCTCCGCTCGCAGAAGTAACTTCCGGAGCTCCAGACGGTCTTCTGTAATTTGTCCGTCACTTATGATAAACATTATCTGCTGCAGCTGCTGGGTGGTGGAGCGGGTTTGTCCATGCATGCGATCCCGCGCGTCATCCAGGTAGTTCAGCGAGGTTTCCAGCAAAAGTTTCAGACTTGTAGATTTCTGCTCAAATGTCACCTCAGCAAATGCACGTGGGCCACTCTCTCCAGTGAAGGGCTCATCCAGCCCATGCACAATGCGGGTCTCCTTACCAAAGCAGGCGATCCCCAACTCTCCAACCTCAAGTTGGCGCAGCGCCTCGGCAAGAAGAGCCACCGCACGACAGGACATCACACCGGCATTGTTGCACTGCATACTAAAAGAGTCATCAAGCGCAACAAGAATCTGATAATTGCGCTTGTTTGGTTTTGTTCTCCGAAGCCATATGCGATCCTTCTTGAACTGGGAAGCAATGTAAGGAATGATTCGCTTCATATTCAAACGCTTACCTGTTTTATAGTCACCTTGCAGTTTATCTGCCAACGTGGGTGAAAGAATAAGACGCAACTGCTCACAGAGGTGGTGACATAATCCCTGAACTGCCGTCACCTGCTCCTGCCAAAGCTTGCGACCACGATTCATTTTCTCACTCATATTCAGGACCTCCTGCTGCTGTTCTAATCCACTTTCATCCTCTTCTTCACTCTCCTCTTCATCTTCTTCCTTAGATTTTTTCACAGTGACTCTTACACGCCGTTTACCCTTCTTTTTATCATCCTCACTATCATTCTCCTCTTCATCACCATTCTCATCATCACTCTCATTATTGAATGTTGTATCAAATGCGGGTTTACGACGACGCCGTGATGTATCATCGCGTGCGCTCTCAGCGTCACTGTCTTCGTCTTCCTCCTCGTCTTCAGAGTCCGCCTTGTGCATCTCTGGCACCTCCCCTTCAGCCTCCGTAACAGGCACGGGTTTCTCATCCGTAGCCGCCATGCCTTCACGGTCACCCTCCTCATCAAACTCAAACTCATCGATCTCACTGTCATCTTCCCCCTCCTCTTTCCCTGTCTGCTGACGTTGTTCCCGCTCAGATTGTTGTTGTTGTTGTTGTTTTTGTTTTTGGATATTGACGTTCAGGTCAAGGCTCAACTGTTGGGCCTGTCGCTCGTGGCGCTGCAGTGCTTCCTTAATTGCCCGGTATGGATTACGAGAGGTGGCGCTGCGCTCCGTGTTATCACGCTGCCGCGTTGCATCATTCTTCTCTTGCCGTTTCCAGTTTCTCCCGGCATCGTCTGGCTGCTGATCATCATTCGGCTGCTGCTCCTGATCCATACCAGCGGCGTCTTGCGGTTGTTTCTTCTCCTGTTTTTCGGCATCATCCTTCTTCTCTGTCGCCTCCTCGCCGGTGTGTTCGTCCTGCCGTCCGCCGTGGAAAACGTTTTCGTCCTTCCGATCACTGTCGCTATCACATGAGACCGCGGACTGTTTATCATCGCCCTCGTCAGCAACCTCACCGTCATCGCTCTCACTCCCCAGCGGATTATTATTATTATTATTATTATCATCATTATCGTTATTATCTCCCATTGGGTCTTCTTCTTCCTTCGGGTCTCTTGATGTATCCACGTCATCTTCCTCGCCGTCGTCATTCTCGTCGTCACTGCCTCGCCGGCTACTTTCTCTGCTTCGCCCATCGTCACTGTCATCATCATCATCGGTGTCAACCACGCCATCCGCATCGGCGACCAGTTCGTGCTCGCCCTGCTGCATCTCCCGCTCCGCCTCCCGCAGAGCCTCCTCGCGGTTTTCAAAGTTGCCCGTTTCCTCCTCGTTGTTCTTGTCGACATCGTCCTCGTCACCCCGCTCCTCGTTGCCGAACGCATCATCCGGCACATCCTCAGCGCCCCTGCCGTCGTCGCTGTCCATCTCGTTGTCATCAGTCTTGTCCTTCTTCATGCGCTTTCGCTCCTGCGCGTCCTCGCCGTCGACGCTTCCCATCTCCTTCTCGGAGTCGTCGTCGTCGCCATCGTCATCCTCCTCTCTCTCGTCCTCCTCTCGCTTCTCCTTTTCGCCCCTAAAGTCCGTCTCGACATCCGCCGCCTTGTCCTCGTCGCCATCCCTCTCGTTCCCCTCCCCCTCGCTCTCCGGCTCCTCCTTGTCCTTCATGTTCATCAGCTGATCCTCGTTGTCGATCTGGTCCGTCACGTCCTTCTCGCCGTGGCCGTCATCCATGCCGGTGCCGTCCTGCGGCTCCCCGTCCCCGCCATCACCGTCGTCGTTCTCGTCCTCGCCCTGGTCCTCCGGTTTACAAAAGCCCTTCCTTAATAAGATGCAAAACAACCGTGAGAGTACAAGTCCCAACTGAGACTGGGCTCGTAACGCGCTGGCAGCCCCTTGTAAAAACGAACCGACACGCCGAAGGCTGCTGTCAAGACGTCTCATTAGCTCATGCCGAAGCTCGGCTGACATCCGTCGATCCTTAACAGGGTCATGAATTAGCGCATGGAGGGACGAAGTAATCTGCTGTGAATTACACTTCAACGTCCGCAGTGCAGTGGCATATTTATGGTACACTGCAACAGCTTCCTCTTCCTTGTGGCCATCACTACCATTGCCATTAGCATTATAATCATCACTGTTAACTTCATTCAGCGCATTGTAGGATGAGCCACGAATGACATCCTCTTTATACGTTTCCTCTAAATCTTGAAGAAGTCGTTCAACTTTTTGTAGCCATGAGGAAGCATTATTCTCCATTCGTGCGCGTTTGCTATTTGAGGTGGAATCCTCCCTGCCTTCTCCTGTACCCACAGAAGACTTCGTAAGTGCTGCACATAACGCAGACGCCGACACATCAACGCAACCAACTCCTGTGCTACAAAGCTTGGTGCAAATATCATGCAGTTGAGTGTGCAGCACAGTATGATGTTCTAAAACTGCATCGGGTACAGGGACATCCATGCGGCGCTGGGCTTCTGATGACAGACAGAGCTTCCAGAGTTTGTCTGTGACCTGGGATAGTTCCTCAATATTGGTACGGGCAGCTTCCAAATTAAAGACCTGTTCTTGCATCAGCCATCTCGTGTGGTGCAGGAAGCACTGAAGTTGAACACAAACCTCAAGTGACGCGTGCAGCAATTCACTTCCACCCAGTACAACGTACTCTTCACATGCCACCACAGATTCTCTCATAAGAGCCACTTGTTGTCGTACTTCAAATAAAACAGCGATCAATTCTGTTTCCTCTACAGAAAGAGCAAATAAAGACTCTACTGTACCTGTTCCACGCTTTACCTGGGCTCCACTGAGATCCTTGTGTGGGTGTCGCTCTGCATCTCGCATACGCTGCAACCAACGGGCAAAACGATAATGCTCCATGGCGGCCTCTTCGACGTGTTTACTAACGGTAAGATGACCATGTATAGTGCGGAATGTCAATAGTGCTTCTGTGGTCGCAAACAATTCTTCCCATGGAGAAGCTTGCTCCAAATGTGTGTGAGGCACACCCTTTTCCTCCAGAATATTAAAGAGAGTCTTCAGTGCCCGTATCTTTTGGCTCTGCGGTACACCTTGGGCCTGTAAAGCCTGTACACGCTCAATGATTTCCTCTGCAGAATCCGTAAGAAATTCCACACCCTGGGATATACAATGAGAACACGACATCACAGCATTCTCACCATCCTCACCGGGCGAGGATGGTTCTTCCGTAGAAATTTGTTTACCAGAACGTCCTCGCTTAGAGCCAGGTAAAGCCTTCACATTACCGTTACTTTTTCCACTTCTGCTACTGGGGTGGTTGATTTTTGATCTCGCCTTAGCCTTCCCCTTCAGCTGAACAGAAGGAAGAACAAATCCCATGGCTGTATCCTCCTCGCAGCGCTGCTCCTCACCGGATATGATGTCAAGCACGGGTGTTCGCAAAATATCGTCCAGCTCAGCCAAGGCACGACCCATTTTGAGGTGAGACTTCTCCGCGGTTGCACGGACGGCGTAGTATGTGGAATCCTCCCACCGCATGATGCGTGAAAATGTATCCATGTCCTCTTCCAAAGGCGATAAAGCCAAATTTAACTTTTCTGACACAAGTGAAGAAAATTGGCTAAAGAAGTCCACCAAATGCATGGCGACATTGGCCAGCGGCACAGAGGAGGTGGAGAAAGAAGACGATGATGATGATAATGACACGAGATGTAAAGCAAAGGCCTTTAACAAACGAAGACGAACATTGAAATCACCGTAGTGTGCGCCCCACATAAAGTCCATACAATGTCGGAAAAATTTCATACAACGCTCTGATAACGTTTCCTCAGGCACGGAATCCTTTGTGTCAACACCAATGAAGTCACAAAGTCTAAACCACTCCATTCCAGCCTTCAGTTCCCACTCATCACGTTTGGCTGCGAAGACCTGTGGCCAACAGTGAAGCTCCAGTCTCCTCCATCGAAGAACATACGAAGATAATTTTGTCATGTGTGCAAGAATGGATGTATCGCGCGACGCATTACGTTCCCACTCATAACATTCTCGTAATAAAACTTCACATCCTGTCATGACTTTCATGAGTGGCGTTGTGAGAGCTGGAAGGGTGGCAATTCCATTCGCAATACGAGAGGAGCGGTGCAGTGATGGTGTGTCGGGGTATGTTGCCCGTAGATTCTCCAGAGCTTTCATGAGATCCTGCAGCAATCCACTAAATGCACGAACCTCTGACGGAGCAGGGTCACTGAAGATGTTAAATCCCGTAACGCGCTTCACTTCCAGTGACATCTCTGTTGACATCAGCTCACGCGTAAGCAGGGCTGCGCGGGCTGCAAATCCACCGAGCAGCAATTGTTCCTCCCCAGCAGGCAGCATCATATTCATGTCAGACACAGCACTCAACCCAAAACGGTGTAACTCATGGGAAAGAATATCAAATCGTTTTTGAAAAGAAGAAATCATCATCTCCCCATCAAACAAAGAATTATCCCCCAACGCCAAGAGTCTTTCAAAGAATTGGTAATGTGTTTCAATAAGGTGTCGTATATATCGCGCCCCTTGAGGACCCGACAGTATGAAACGAGCATGTCGTCCTGCACACTCCTTTGTAAAAGAGGTCGATGGTGGTTGTACAGCATTCGTATCTGCTGCTGCTGCTTCTTCTGTTTTATCCAAATCATCCACAGTATCACGCATTCGAATAAACTCCTCCTCATAACTTGGGAATAATTTCTTCAAGGCCCGCAGGTGTTTTTCATCATCGCTCTCAATGGTGATAGCCTTCTCTGCATACAAAACTGCCATTTCCTCATCACGGCGTTCCTTTGCCTCCAATTCCTCCACAATCCGGTATAATTCGCGATACAATTGAAATAAATGCTCCACAAACTCACGCTTTAGTACCCGTGCTGGCATACTCTGCACAAGCGTCAAGCAAGAATCCAAATAGGATAAACGTTGCCCCAGTGCATATGCAGACGAGGATGGAAGTGTCACAGAGGACACGGAAAGTTGTGGAAACTGCATCATTTTTGCCGCCTCATAAATGCCAAAAAGGGCATTCTCCACATGCAAAGGAGCTCGCAGAAGACAACTGACATGTATTGCCAAGGCTGAAAAAAGAGCTGGTTCTGCAATGGTGAGGGTGACATCTTCATAACCACCATAGTTGTCCAGCATCTCTGTGATCTGCTGATAGAGCACTTGACTCCATGTTTTTTGTGTCGTGTACGCATCTACACAGTTCTCTGATAGCACGACGGAAAGACGATTATCGGATAATACAGTGTCGCACATATGATGCAGTCCATTCACAAGATGCGCAAACTTTACACCTGACGGATCGGGTCGAACCACACTTTTCCGTGTTGCCTTGACAAGTAGCATCTCCTCGCTTGTCACGAGTTCATGAACCAGTCGACGTTGTTTGCTATCACTACGCATAGACATTTCTTCAGACCACTTAAATGCCTTCTCCATACATGTGAAACGACACAACTCCTCTCGCGCCACCTCCTTCTTTACCAACCATTTATACATGGGGTCAATGGGAGAGGAGGGAAGGAGCAACCGAGACTTTATTACACCAATCAACGTCACACGTCGAAGAGAATCCTCCGGTGACGAGCCCCGTTGACTCACCAATAACTCCAAAAGAGGCCGCACTGCATTCAAAAGAGAATCTGAAGATGATGTCTGCAGCAATCCACTGTGGATCACATCCAGGAACCGCAGAACCAAGCTTGGCGGTTTTATCATTCTCAGTGACCTCATCTCCACCCCCTCACCTGGGAAGGCATGAGAATCACACATGGACAGCAAATAAACTAACTCTTCCATGCAGTTATACTCCCACTCTTCAAATGGATTCACATCCATAACTGGCAAAACTTTGCAGAAGTTCACCAACTCCGTCATGACTTCTGCATGTGCATTCCTCTTTGCTCCTATTGAAATCACAGACACATTCCTAGAGTATCGAAGCATATTGTACGCAGAGTTCATCCACGCACCGTAAAGAAGGTGGTGACCTCCCTCTAAGCCGTAGCGTGCAATGAAGTGTGAAATCAATAAAGGCATCAAGGCAGTCAAGGCCATCATATTATCGTCGCTATCACCACCAGTTCTCTGTCCTGCTTGCTCTTCTTCCTTGTCTAGACCGAGCCTAAGTACTTCCCTCCATAATGTCACCTCCAATTCAGATAATACTCTCAATTTCATACAGTACAAATCAATAAACTGAAATATTTGTTTATGCACGACTCTAGGAGAGAAGAGAGAAATGCCCCGTCGTATCTGATGAAGACGTTGTATTAATGTAAACTCCGTACGAAAGATGGAAGTACGCCAAAGAGATTTTAATAAATGTTCATTCGACGAAGTTGTCATAGTCTTCCCCACATAACTCCATGCAGCAAAGGCAGAGCGCTCCTCTTGACTGGTGATATGTGGTCGTATAATTCGTCTGTGTACAACAGACTTCCCTCCGATGAGTGGATACCGCAAATCCAAATAACGTTGAAGAGAAGATATAAACTCATCAATCGACTCAACCAAGTGAGTCAAATCAAATATATTTTGCTTCCTCACAACCGATCTGATCAATGATACGTATGTCACCAGAGAGACAAAGCTTTCTCTTGTAACATGAAAGGCGGGGCTGCACGAAGACAATAGATGAATCAATGGATACACATAACGGCACACGTACTGCTGCAGATGAGGCAATGAAATATTAGATGTAACCTCAGAGAGAATCTTAAGAAATTTCTGAAATGACATGTTAAGAACAGGAGAATCGGATATATGAATCTGAGACTCATTTGGGCGTGTAAAACAGGAGGCAGAAGGTCCAAAGACATGTAAAGAACGGCACCATAGTGCATCTAAACATTGAGGAGAAACATTTGAATATTGCGGTGAGAGTAATAATAATATTTTACGAACCTCCTCCTCCTCCCAGTTATTATTATTATTATTATTATTATTATTATTGTATGTACGTAGAGATGAGAAATAAGAGGAAAGAAACTGAGTTCGGATATTTGTCAGCATGTCCGTAGAAATGGTATCTGTGCACTGTTCCAAAATAAAGAATAATAATAAATTCTGGCAGGAATGTTCAATCAATGTAGTGGTGGTGCTGGTGGTACCAGACAGAGATGAGAAAGCCTTTAAAGCCAAACCACTTCTATGTACTCGAAGACGTAATAATGTTGACTCCAAATCCTCTCCCCCTCTCCCTTCTTCTTCATTATCACTGTTATTATGATTATTATTCTCATGGAGATTCACGGCAGACAGCAGATCCATAATGGGCGCATAAATTTTCTTATCATCTCTTACAACACTCGCTCCCGAAATTATATTTTCCAATGATTGAAGAACAGTTTCTTTATTTGTAGACCAATGACCACATCGATTTTCAATGTATTTGTGAAGAAGACATGTCTTCAGATCTTCCATATTGGCATTCACGGGTAACATGGCAGCAGTTTTCACAAGTGTAAATGTATTTGGTGCCCCTGCTGCAAGTACATCCGATAATTGGCAGGACATGTGTAATGCGGAATCCGCATGAAATCCCCCAAGCACAAACTCTCGATGATATTGAGATAGTTTCTTCAGCACTTCAACGTCTTTACACGGAGATACCGCCCCTGAAATGGCCATACTTTCATACGAGGGAATAGATATAGGGTGTATGTACACTTCTATAGAGCGATTTCTCATGGCTCGAGAAATCTCACCATAGTTTGGATCAAGTGTCGCAAACAACCTAAAATTTGGATGTGGTTTCACAACTCGTACCTGACCATTCACAAGCCCTTGTTCATTTATTGAGAGAATTCCGTTCGGCTCCACGAGTGGGTTGAGGCGGTCTAACACACTCGCATTGCAGTAGTTTACATTATCCAAGACAAGCCAGTAGCCGTGCTTCATCGCCTCGACTATTAAAGAATCCTTCCACTCAAACTGACCCTGCTTGCCCTCCACCTGATCAAACCCGCCAAGGAGATCTACGGTGTCGCAGCTTGCATTCATAGAGAATGTTATTAATCGTGTGCCAACAAGTTCTGCTGCGGTTCTAAGACAAAATGTCTTTCCAGATCCACTAGGGCCCACCAAGAGACAAAATTGATTCTGCTCAGAACATATTAATATAGAACGGATAACATCGGCTTTAGAGGGGAGAAGTAATAAAGGTCCAGTACGTTTTATTTTCTCATATGCATCTTCTTTTCTTTCTTCTTCTTCTTGTGGCTGCTGTTGTAGTTGTAGTCGATGTGCTAAAAATAACCCTCCAAAACAAATGGTATCATTGACAATGAGAAAATCAGATTCGCGATTTGTATACACCAGATTCATGGCCTCTCCAAAATATCGTCTTGCCAACTGAAGGACCCTGTCTCTATCCACATCGGTACGCATACGCTGGATAAATAATGTTTCAATGAACTCACACGGTTTATCTAGCATCTGATATGCCTCCATGAAGTTCGCCCATCGAAGCACGTCACGCAAGTTAAACTCCCACGGACTACCTCGTGTTCCATAGGCCCGATGAACCATCACATCCTGATGCAGATCACTCACAAAAAACACCATACACTCCAATATACTCTTACCAATGCTTGGATGTGTAGCCAAGGCAATCTGCATCAAATCCTCCACATCAAAGGGCTGAATTCGTACCTTTGTAAAACGATTCAAGAAACTGCGTGGTAGACCTTTTCGTCCACCACCTTCCAATAAAGGGTTCTGACATGCAAACACACGAAAATCATCCGCTGCATGAAACTCTTCACCCAACTCTGGAATAAAAACGGCAGAACGGTGATCCAGTAAAGCATTGAGACCTTCCAGAACAGCTTGACTTGCGAGGTTTAACTCATCAAGAATGACCCACCATCCATTTTTGAGTGCCTGTAGGAGTACACCATCAGACCATGCAAATTGAGGCTCGTCGGTCCCCTCAGGTGAGGGAGAAGGTAAGTAGGTACCAAAAAGATCCATAATGTCGGTTTGTTCACTCAAGTTAATACGTACAACAGATTTTCCAAAAGCGCAGCCCAAGGCTTCTACAATACTCGTTTTACCTACACCTGGACTTCCTTCTAAGAGAATGGCCTTCCGCATAATACTGGCACGAATGAGCTTTGAGATATTTTGACGTGTAGACGGTGCATCAAAGAAAAATCGTCTCTCCATTCCTGAAGGAAGTGTTGGCTCTTGTAGTGTATCAAATAATTCCCAAAAAGGAATTTTCAAACAATCCTCATCAATACCACTTAGTTCTTTAGCTTTTTCTAGAGCACAATGACGTAGTCTGCAGGAACCCATCTCAAGTTGGCCTGTACCTATACCAATGCCGTCAAGGATAACAGCATCCAATCCATGCATAAAGGCAACACGATCATCACAATGGGTGTGAGCTGCATTCATAAAAGAGACCCATCCAATAATATCTCGAATACTAATGTGTTGCGGAGTTCCAGTGTATGTTGTCGCCTTGGCAGAATCACACAAAATAGTGGCCATTTTTTTTGCCCAAGGTTCAAGAGAAGGGGCTAGACGTTTTGATAAAATGAGGGCAACTTCTTCTTCATCGGTTGTAGGACAAACATAGATTTCTGTAAACCTATTACGAAGAGCTGGAGAGAGTTCTTTTTTTCCAAAATCTCCACCTGGATTCATAGTAGCAAAAATTCTAAAATTCTCATGAGCGATAATAACATCTGCTGTACTCTTTTCAGCAAGCGTAACGGTCCGACTCGGCTCCAAAACACTATTCAATCTCTCAAGAACACTATCCTCTGCAAGTGAAATTTCATCCAAAAGAAACATATTTCCCCGCAACATGCATTCCACAAGTGGGCCATTACGCCATTCAAAAATAGCTTTATTTCTTTGATTAGGAGGTACAGGACGAAGGCTTCCCAAAAAGTCCGCAGCCTCAGTATGTTGATGGCAATTGATAATGCTTAAAGGATGATTTAAAATTGCTGCCCAAAGTTGGCATACAGTCGTTTTGCTGCTACCTGTTTCCCCAACCAATAAAACAGGTTCCTTATGCTGTAGACATATTCCAACAAGGGTAAACAGACGACGCATAGAGTTTGTCCAAACAATTCCAAATTCATCTATCACACCACTTTCTAATAACTTGTAGCACTCTGAAACATATGGCCAATGTTCCGGGGAGTAAATTTCATCTTCATGAAGCTCAGTTTTAGTGACTGATTCAATAATATCCTTCACAATTTGGCGTTCTTCATCTTTTCTACAACGTTCTGCCAATAATAAGAACCCATGTTCTGCCATTTCTCGATATGTTTGGGGTTGCCGTTCTGCCCAACGAAAGAGATCTCGAGGAGTTATAAACCCATGACGACCAGCAAAGATCTGAGAAGATTGACGACGTATTTGCAGTGAAACCATGATCTCTACCATTTTTTCCGCAAAACTCTTACAAAGAGAATATCGTTGACACAATATGGTACACAACTCTGTTGTAGGTATATCATCCACCGTCATTTCCAAGAAACGATTTCGAAATGCCCTTGATAAAACTTTCCTACCTCCATAAATACCCGCAGGATTCTGTGTAGCAAATATACGTAAATCGGGATGTGGTTTTATTGTTTCTTGTGTATCTGCGACAAATAATTCCTTATTATCATCCAATAAGCGATTTAACGCTTCAAGCACATCTGTAGGTGCAAGATTCAATTCATCAAGGACAACCCAATATCCATTTCGTACTGCATCCACAAGAATACCATCAACGAAACGAAGCTTTCCACGTTCATCCGAAACATAATGGCCTACATATTCTTGAATCTCTGTACTTTGATGATTATTTATCCTTACGCATTTATGTCCTGTAAGTTCTGCAAGATATTTTACCATAGAGCTTTTTCCAGAAGATGTAGGTCCTTCCAGTAATACAGGTCTATCGGCGAAAACTGCCCGTGCAACATTTAACAAATGTTCTCGGACACTTGGTGTTAAAATAAAGGATTCATCTTTTACAGGCTTCCCTGATCCAATAGGTAGCCATATATGTTCATATGCAATGTAATGTCCTTCAGATGGGCAGTGCGGTAAAGTTGGATGCGGAGGTTGTTTTCCAGAAAACACATTTCGTATTATTAACTGTTCCACAACAGAATGAAACTGACGTTGCAAAGAAGTAGCAAACCCCAACATTAATCCATCAAACAATGCTAATGAAAATCCATACTGAGATGTGGCTTTTCTCACATAGGAAAGGGAACGGGTTAATGTTCTTAGACTGAATGAGGGAGGTTTAGATTCACCATCCAGACAACAAAGTGTTGATTTTGCCTTTCCAATACAATCTAAGAAAAACGAAGTAATTTCTTCGGTTTTGGAATCTGACGACAAGTGCCCAATGTATTCATTCACTACAGTATTAATATCATGACGGTCAAAGGGCTCATTAACGTAAAATTCCGTAAATTTGGATCTTAAAGAAGGTGGAAGATCTTTCTTTCCAACATCTGTAGGAGGATTCATATTTGCAAAGACATGAAAATTTTTATGTCTTTGTATTGGCTCGCAATTCGCTTTATCTGTTAGAAATAAAGTGTCTACATCTCCCAAAACTGACGACACTCTTTCCAACACTTCGGTTGTTGCCAAATTTAGTTCATCCAATAAAATCCAATAACCTTCTCTCCAAGCCTTGACTAATGAACCTTCTTCAAAGCGAAAGGCAAACGTCGTTTTTGCTTTTTCCAATGCATCCAATAATTCTATTGCCACTTCCTCAAGAGAATACCATTCTTTTAATAAATCATCTGGAAAGGGTTGTTGAGCATGCTTTAATTTAAACGAATTAGACCCTTTTAATATTTGCCTTACTACAGCTGCCCAGGAATATTTTCTTACAGCTGATTGAAGGGCCTCTAGAAACTGAACATTTCGGGAGGCATTAAATGTTTGAGAAAACAAATCAACAAACTTATGGTATGCGTTCCTTACGGCAATGCCCACATCAAGTGGTTTCCAGCCTCCCATAAAATCACCTGTATCTGTTTGCTGGTTAAGATTATGCACAATTAATTTTTGTCCAATTTGATCTGCAAGATACTGCACAATAAAAGTCTTTCCCACACCTGTTTCCCCTGTAAGAAGCACATTTTCATGTGCATCCACAGCCACACTTATTCGTTCCAAGAGAGACATTGCATGCTTTGTGGCAGCAAAGGCTACACGACTCTCTCTCTCTGACACTATAGAAAAATATAATGGCAGTGTGACACGTCCAACAGTAAAATATTCTCTTGTCAAAGTCATATCGGGTTTATTTTCCTTCACAAGTGATTCAGCGACATTTGAGGAAAGACCCATAGCATCCGCCAATATCGCCATAGTAGAGTTTAACTCGTTTCCTTCAGGATATCCGGCAAGAATGCAATCAAATGCTTCACGAAACATCAACTCGCGAACAGTTGAGGAAATAAAATTATCCAAATAATTTGTTGCTGGAAGACGTTTACTTACACGCTTACACCATTTAAGTAAGCAGCGCAGAGATACCAATGGTGCGTTTGTTCGTGGAGAAATAAGCATGGCCAGAGAGAGAACAGTGGGTCGTGGTACAGAACACAAACTTGTTGCTACTGTACAAATCTCATCCGGGGGCAAACTTTCCATGACCACTGTGCACCACAGTTCCGCAAAGGGAATAGAATTACTTTTCCTAGTGATGAGAGTATCACCCACTGGACGCAGCTGTTGTGTGGCCACAATCTTGAAATTTGGATGCGAATCAATACGCCTGTTTTTCTCAGGTAAAAACAGTGTAGATTCCTCAAGGAGAGAGAGCAGCACTGAGAAGACATCAAATGATGCCAAATCAATGTCCTCCAAAAGAATCCAAAAACCATTTTCGACAGCAGAGGTAAGAGGCCCAGAAATCCATTCAAACGCACCGGGAGTGTCTGTAGCTGAGAATTTTCCCAGTAAGTCCTTACCGTCAAAGGAATCATCAACATTCACCTGGATTAAGGTTCCTTTAGCCCCATAGCTTTCGGCCAATGTATTTGCCAAAAAACTCTTTCCACAGCCAATAGCACCCTGAATTAACACTGCTTTCGAGGAGTTCAAAGCCAATTTTAGATTATTAAGGTTCCTCTCTCCCGTCGGCGTCAAAATCATTCTCTATAAAAAGTAAAAGAAAAAAAAAGAAGCAATAAAAAAAGGAAGATAGCGATCATAAATAATTGTTCCACTGATACAAACAAGAATTCACATATATTTATTTAAACGGAAATCTTTTTCTTCTTAATGCTTTAACCCCCCGACAAATTCAGAGAAAAACAGAACAAGAAAGGCATCAAGAGTAGGCTTTTCTTTTTTTTTTTTTGGACTCACAAGCATTCGGTGGAAGCATCTCCCTTTTCCTTCTGGGTGAGGATCCATTAACGGTTTACACTCCTCCTCTCCCTCCCTCTTCCCTTTTCTTCCTCACCGCTTGCAGTCTACTCAATTTCATGGTCTTCGTCTTTTCTTTTTGTAGAGACGACTTTTCAGGGTCCACGCATCTGACCTTTTCAAACACACCTTCCGAAAGACGAAATGGCTGCCCCCTCCTCCTACTCGGACCAATTTTAAGAGAAAATACGTAGTCAGAAAGAGAAAGTTCGGCTTCAAGAAGCACAGCTATGTCCCGTGCAGCCCACTTATCCTCTTTTGCTAGGCGTTTGCAAAGGTCGAGAATGATTTTTCTTGGAATATGGATTCCACTTGCGAGCAAGAAAGTTATTACATTTATTGCGACATCAGATGAATTTGTAGAGTTAAGAATACTATACGCCAACTCCTCATTGGCAAAGTAGCCCTGTGAAGAGGATTTGCGAACGGTAGTTGATTGAAACGAAAAACAAAGACTGCGTGCACCAGATACCTCAACTAAGGGCGAAGGAACCATCAATGTCTGTGAAGAGGTGGGAATAAGTTGTTCCTCACTACTTTCGATAGGAGCGATTTTTTTAGGAGCTACGCATGGGGCAATTTTATCACTTCCAGTACTTGTACAATCCGGAACGAAAACAAGAGAGTGATTGACCTCATCTTTTAATATTTCAAGAGAAGAGGTAAAACCCTCGGAATCATAGCCTTCCATAAATCCCACAGCAGATACAAGTGCATTCAACAAAGATTTCTCAAAAGTCCTAAGCGTTACAAAGCTCGATAGTGGTGCATATTTCAGTCGTGAAAGAGACTGCTGACCACAACTTCGCGCCACCTGCGCCATATAATCATACCCGTTGAAAAAGCCAATTACTACAAAAGAAGCTGCCAAATAAATAAGAAGCGGGGGAAAATAGAAGAAAAAAAAATCCAAAAAGTCGCACAACCATCCTGAAAAAAAAAATGAGAAAAAAAAAAGTAACACGCCTCAATCAACCACCCTCAAAACCGACAAAAACACAATCAGCCAAGGAACAGCCCACACACTCCACGGGAGACGACCCCCCAAATACCCGGACGCCCGCGACCCCCCATCCCGAAGGAACCCTCCGCCCCCCCGCCAGAACCAGGACACAAAAACCCGCGCGCCCCCGCCACTTCCTCGCCGTAGCGAATCAGGCGACGATTTGACCGCCGTGCGTGCGAGAGGAAAGGGAGTGGAAGCCTCGTCGCCGAGAGTGTCGGGGATTTGGCTCGCGGCTCGCTCCTCGCCCTTGGTCTTTTTCGGGGCTTCCGGTCGGGGACGTTGGGTTCTGATCGTTTCGGCGCTGTCGGGTGTGAAGCGTGGTCTTTGTCACCCTTGTTTTCCTTTTTCCTGATTGGCATTTTCTTTCGCGTGGGTCGTTTCCGTTAATGTTTTTTAATGCCTATTTGTTGTTTTCTCTCTCTGCTTTTCGATTTCTTTTTTATTCTTCTCGTTTTAATCCTTCTTCATTGTCTTTCTCTTCCCTCTTGATTTCATTCATTTATTTCCCCTGGCGAAGCCGACCACCGCTGCGTGGTGCCAGGGACCTGTGCTCTCTCCGAGGGGAGGCCAGGAGCCTGCGACCGTGCCTTTGGTGCGGTTAAAGGCTCTTGGCGTCGGCAGGCGGGTCTGGGGTAGCGCTGTGTTTGGGAGGCCTGAAACAAAACGAAGGTTATAACTGCTCCACAGCTACGCGTCCCTGCGTGTAGAGCCATGTGGCGTTACATGCGTAGCGGCAGCGTGGGTGCGTTAAAAAAAAAAAAACAATTATTTATTTATTTTTTTGTTCACCCTCCTCTTGCTGGTGTGCTCTATTCTGCCTGGATCGTTTTACTATGAGAAAAAAGATGCATAACTTATTGAATTTATTCGCCTCTTATCCTCATTATTATTACTACTGATTTATTACCTTTATCATTATTATTATTATTATTATTATTATTATTATTATTATTATTATTATTATTATTATTATTATTATTATTATTATTATTATTGTTATTATTATTGTTATTATTATTATTATTATTACTATTATTACTATTATTATTATTATTATTATTATTATTATTATTATTATCATTATTATTATTATTATTATTATTATTATTATTATTATTATTATTATTATTATTATTATTATTATTATTATTATTATTATTATTACTATTATTATTATTATTATTATTATTACTATTATTATTATTACTATTATTATTATTATTATTATTATTAGTATTAGTATTATCATTATCATTATCATTATCATTATCATTATTATTCTTATTCTTCTTCTTCTTCTTATTATTATTATTACTAATATTATTACTATTATTATTATTACTATTATTGTGATTATTATTATTATTATTATTATTATTATTATTATTATTATTATTAGTATTAGTATTAGTATTATCATTATCATTATCATTATTATTACTATTCTTCTTCTTCTTCTTCTTATTATTATTATTATTATTATTATTATTATTACTATGATTATTATTATTATTATTATTATTATTATTATTATTAATATTAGTATTAGTATTACTATTAGTATTGGATCTGTTTGCTTCTTTTTTTTATTCACCACAACCACAATTATTTTGCTCACTCTGTAGTAATGAGTGGTGAGAGCATCTACAACATTATCCAGGAAGGTCCAGTCGAAACAACAGGACCGTATACTGGGAAATACCAAAAGCACTTCAAAGAAAGAGCAAAACCAGTATATTCCACATTTTATGAAAAGGGAAAAGAATACGACGGTTCCCACGCACGCTATTTTAAGCAACGTGACGCGGTTTTTGGACCCATAGTCAATGATACTGTGGATCCTAAAAACTTTTTGCGAGCAGGAGGTGGTGTAAAGCATCAAGTCCCTCCTGTCCGGGAACGAAAAATTTTCACCAAACCCGCGTTGGATCATGCTGCGTCTAATTTTCGCAAAGGTGGAGGGAAAGGAAGCCTTGTACCTCTGGATCCTCTTTCGGGTGATCAAGGAGTAGAGAAACCACCATATGGCCGAAGGGAATTGGGAGATGATAATGGACCAAATAGAGAAGGATATGGTGCTTCCACGGGTGATGGATATGGTGGTATTGAAGGTGATGAAGGTGGTCTAGATGGGACGGGGAATATGGGACAAGAGGGTCGCGTGGGGCCTAATGATTCTTTGAATCCTCTAAGAAAAGGCATCGATGGAGGTGACGGAAACGGTTTAATGGATGCTAACGGTGACAATATGGGCGATGTCTTACAGAGTTCAAAAAACACGGGTGAGTATACAGGAAGAGGTCCCCTTGATGGCAAAAAAGATTTTGTTAGATCAAATATAATACAGATGAGTAACATGGTAACAAAGCGCCGAAAGGATCAACCGGAATATCCGACGTGCAGAAAGACATTTGGGCAGGAGCCACCGTATTTGCGTCGTGTAAGAAAGGAGATCGATGATGAAAAAATGCGTCTTAAATCTATTGAGGAGGCACGGACTCAGCATCATCTTCAGCAGATGAAGCGATATGTCCATCGCTTAGATGAAAAAGAGCGCTTGGAATTATTAGAGAAATTGAGAGCAAAGTTGAATGAGAAAAGTACCGAGCTAATTAAGATGCCTTTTGTCAAAGATACATATACCCAGGTTATGCGACGCGCTGAATTAGAGAAAGGAATTAAAGAGCTTGAATCTTCCATCGCTAAACTAGACAAGGATGCTGTCTTTGTTTACAATGATGATCCAAGATATGTTCACTGGACGAAGGACGCTGCTCTTGAAGAAGCAACACGTTTTGCCGCAGATAAATCGAATTGATCTCATGTGATATATATATATATATATATATATATATATATATAATAGAATGTATATAATCCTGGCTCTGAAATTATTATTTTTTTGTTTATTTGGAGCTTATGAGTTTCTCTTTATATAAATGTATCAGTTCTGGTATCTTTATGTATGCATGTATGATGTTGTTGTTTTTTGTTTTTCCTTTCCTTCTGTGTCTGTGTGTGGATGGTTAGAGGTTGTGATGTTCTTTGACTTTGAGTTCTTTTTTGTTTTTCAATTCACAAATGCTCATTCCTTTTCTTCCCTTTCATTATATACCATTATATTTCTTATTCATCCTAAAGCAAGGCAAATGAAACGCTTTCAGGGAGCTTTTCGCATTAGCCTGCCTTTTTTGCGCCATAAGACGGATGATCTTTCCTCCCTTCGAAAAGAACTTCAAGATGTAAAGAAACGGATTGCAGCCATAGAAGAAACCCAATCCATACAAGCATTGGTGGAATTCTATGCTTCTCGTCCCCAGCATAAACTGAACAACCTTGAAGATGTAATATATTATTGCTCAAAGGCCAACTATAATTACGATGTTTTTTGCCATATGGAACTACCAGTTCTTCTTTCTAGGCTCATAATGTCTATTCATACACTTCCCTGTGGACTGAACGTTATGCCGTCGGTGGCATTGGTAAGAAACACATATTTGAACTCCTTTAAGAAGCTTGTCAATTGTGACTTTCCCGATTCGAAAGAGAGCATTACAAGCTTTCGTCGGGTCGTTGAGGAAATTGAGGAGGCTCATTCGCGAAGAAATATTTTGGTTACCATGGCAATGGGCCTTCTCGAGTTGAAAGATCTACTTTCACGTCATAGGCAGTATATTCTATCTCAAAAGAAGGCTCCTGAAAATTCCGCTCTGGACTACTACTTTTACGAAGCTTTAGCGGAACTTACAAAGCCTATGGACAATTTCAGCCTGGGAATGGTTAACTACAATTTTCTTTCAAGAATGTTTCTTTCACTGGAAGAAAATGATGATAAAATGATAGGGATGGTGGATCTGGAAATTGATCTAGAAAAGGTCGTGCGTAATGCTGTCGATGATGCAAAGCAAGTTTGTATAGAACATTATGGGGATTGTCCAGATGTTAAGTTTATTATTTCAAAGGATTCAGATACGCTTAAATTTTCTCATATGAGCTCAACGATAACATATATTGTCGTGGAAATAATGAAAAATGCTCTGCGAGCAACAGTGGAGTCTCATATGCAGCGTAATTCTGTTGGTATTGTGGATTGCGATAATATGCCCGCCGTAGAGGTCTTGGTAAATATCAAACAATCCGCCAGGCATGCATGCATTTGTATTTCAGACGAGGGCTTAGGGATGACTCGAGCTCAGTGTAAAATGGCAATGACTTATGCCTATACTTCGGTCAAAAGACCACTTCTCCAACTTCATGACAATGATGACGATTACAAGATGGGGAGTAATGTTGCCCCTCTCGCAGGCTTCGGATTTGGTCTGCCCATGTCAAAGGTATATGCACGAGCATTTGATGGTGATCTTGTGATGAGTTCAATGGAAGGGTATGGCACGCGTGTTTGTTACTATATCAAACTATGAGGATTGTTTTTCAGTTTTGTTTTTTATCTGGGCGTGGATGTTTTTCTGTGTGATTGTTTGCTTGTTTTTGTTTTTTCTGCTTCTGCCTGGAAGCGTAAAAGTGCATTCCTCAGAACGAATGTGGGGTGATTGGCCTCAGCCCCCTCCACCTTCTTCCTTTTTGTGAAGACGTGAATGTAAACCTAAATGATTAAAGATCATTCTCATGCTCGATGGTTTGTATTAAGTATAATATTCTCTTCTCGTTTTTTCTTTCTCTTTTTCTTTCCTTTTTTCTTTTTTGGCAACACACATACATATCAACATTGAAGGCAGAAAAAAAAAGGGGGGGAGGGAGAGGATTCCGCGTCTAGGAAGGGAGGAATTTGTTTAGAAGACAAATTCATAGAATAGCATAGAAGCCAAAAATAGTTGGGGAAATCAGTGCTGTGATCACAACAATGATTGGCGGAAATAACTTTTCTGCATCACCCGTTCCATGGTCTCTTATGCTGGAATATGAGCGCACCGATGCTGTTTTTCACCTCTGTCGTCAGTTTTCTTTTTTTTCTGCTGATAAGTTGACACTGATTGAACGGGAGGAAGTTTTGTGCACCTCTGGAATGGATTCTGAGGGCACGGACTATCTTGTAATTCGGGGCTCAATTGGGAATGCAAGAAGCGAAGCCTTTTTAAAACTTCTTCGTTTGGCGCGGTTAACCCTTGTACAAGATATCGCCTCTCAAGTTGCAGTTTCCCCTCAAGTTGGAGACATGCTTCCAAATGCAATGCTGCATCCGCTTTGGGAAACAAGTCAGGTGAGAAGCTTTAGAAAATGGAACTGCATTTATTGGGCTATGCGGTGTGGTCTTCTTCGAAAGATAAAAAGGCGAACCGAGATGATACAGATGCATGTGGAACAAATTGTAAATTCAAAAGTGAAAAAGAAGGATCAAGATTCTTCTCCTGAGACTGTAACGAGAAATAGAGTAAGGGAAGAGTCTTACTATAACTCGTTTCGGGAACTTCTTGAATTGGAACAAGAAGAACAGAATGCACCTCTTGAATTGTATCATTCCGCATGTAGTGAAGAGCGGGTGAATCTTTCTACTGTCATTGCTGCTGTACCTACATTGATTGTTGTATGGGCTAGTTGGGATGCAGCATCAATGGAATGGTTAAAGAGTAATCTTTTTAATATCAAGAAAATTAACAAGTGCAAGAATCTTTTGGCAGTAGCCCCATATTATTATTATTCATCCTCTTCTGCCGCGGCTGCCGCTGTGAATGATGATCCATGGTTACAAACAGTAACACAGTTTGTGGATGTACCTCGATTTGTCCCTGTAACCAAAAGAAAAAAATTGAAAAGATATTTGAAACGAGCCCAAATTGTTTTGATTAGTGTAGACAGTGAAAAGACAGCCGCAGTTCAATCTCTCAAAGGTCTTATGAATGAAGTTTTCGGATGGAAAAGTCCTGAGGTTTCATTAATATCATTATGGTGTGGGCCTGATGGCCTTCAAAGTGAATTGGCAACTGAGCTCAACGTTGCTGTACTCCCTTTCTTTCTTGCGACCCAATTACCAGATAAAAAAACGAGGAAATTTGGTGATGGAAAATTTCCTCGTATATGTTATATTACAGCCCATTCTGAAGGAGACATTACGCCAGATGTAGATACAGAAAATAATTTGCGTGAGGAATCTCATGAAGAAGACACGGAACTTGTAAATTGGCATGCGATTGAGAAAAACAAACGGAAAAGTGTTACAAGTGCAGTTTCTCGTTTCTTGCTATCTAGTGATGCTCCTTTGAGATTTATTACTCGTGTGGATCGTTCCTATCAAATGAATCATAATGCTTTCTCAGTGCAGGTGACAAAGTGCTTAAAACCAAAGCTAACCTCATTTGCCTCCATGTCAGGAGTTATTTCCACACCTGATTTATTGAAGTTAAAGAGTGAGATCAGTGTTCTCTCTCACGTTAAGAATTTTTTTGTGGATGTAAAAATCATGAAACCTTCTAGTCCTATACTTATTGAACTAAATCCCAAGACCCCTACACGGTATATTCTTGGGTCTGCACGTAATATTACATGTAATGAATGTCTTTGCGATATTTTAATAGACAAGGAGCATTACTTTCGATGTATTCATTGTGATCAAAAAGACGGGGTAATGTGTTGGAGATGTTTTAAAGATGAAAAACACCCACAGCATCATATTTTATTGCGTGTTCCTGCTGGCTCGGGTACCACATTGCAGCTTCTTTGGGGGCCATCGAATGTCTCTCCATTGGCTCTTTTCTCTGGGGCATTTGTGGAGAATGTCAATAATACACATATAGGGATATATTGTAATGCATGTTCTCAATTAATATGTGGGAGACGATGGAAATGTGGGATTTGTTATCAATATGATTTATGCGATCGATGTGATGAAAAGAGTAATCGTCGTGATGCTTTTAAATGTGAAGAAGATAGCTTGACATATAGTAGTAATTTGACTTCCTCTTCTCCTGTTCACACATTTTCTTCTAAGATGCACCCTAAAGAACATATGTTTTTATGTATTCGCCATGGTTGTGGAGTGGATGGAGATGAATGTCTGAGTCCCATAATGGAGCAGTGCTCACTACCTGTCTTCATCTCACAGTAACAATATTTATTTATTTGTGTGTGTGTGTGTATGAAAGAGCCAGAAAGAGAGTACCGTTTGAGGATGTCCATACATTCTTGTACATCTGCAAAAAAAAAAAGGATGTTTGTACTTATTTATTACTCTTATTATCGTTTTTTTTTTTTTCTGATGACCTGAAGCTTTTGGTGATAAATATGAATATATATCTGACGTTCTACTTTGCCTTTCTCTCTCTATCTATATACAAATGTATATCCTTTATTCCACCAAGAATAGTTTCTGATGGGGTGTAAAGGAAGTCGTGTGCGTTCCTCCGATGCGGACGAAAGCAAAAAGGATGACCCCAACGACAAAAAGACGGAGAGAAGTGGAGATGACGCAGCTGCGACGGTGAAGACCAGCGAATCCTCAGCGAGTGGGAGCAGCCAAACATCGCATCGCTCCAAGCTGTCTCTCTCCGAAACACGAGCATCATCGCTGTCTACGCGTCGCGAGGAAAGAATGACGCTCTCCGTGCGGTCTGCGGAGCGGGCGGGGCGCGGCGACATGCAACTCGTCCCCGTGCAGCCGCGTTACCACGAGCCGACCCACGCGGGCGACGACTACTCCCTGCCGTCCGAGAGCACGGCGCCCAGCACGCCGCAGCTCTTCCGCATCGAGCCGACGCGGCGGGCGCAGCAGGGCGAGGGGACGTGGGAGTGGTGGTACGAGGAGGTGGAGCGGCTCCGCATCACGAACGACAACTCCAGCCGGGCACGACTGCAGGATGTGCCGAACCGTCTCAGACGGCAGTATGAGACAAGCAAGGGACAGGTGGAGTTAGACCTTGGATGGTGCTACATGGAGCGCTCGGCGCCGTATGTTATTGGGCGTCTTCTTGCTAGTCCGTTTCTGGCTGAGATCCGTTGGGTGACATCCCTTCGCCTTGACGGGAACTATTTCACAGATGACGGATTTGGCAACATGTTGGCTGTGATGGGGGCGGCAAATGAAACAAGAATTGTTCTTCCGCTCTTGAAAAATTTGTATCTTAATAATATGAACCTAGACTACTGTAGTATACATGGTGTGTTTTTTTACTTATTTCCACTTGATCGATCCCGTATGAGGAGAGAACTTCAGCTTCCCACCATTGCCGGAGAACCAGTGGGACTCCCAGAGGAGGCATACATGCCATTTAATGATGCACCACATGCTCCCTTATTTCCTGCATTAGAAGTACTGAGTTTGTGTGACAACCCAAGTATAGGTAACCGCGGTCTAGCACAGATACTTCGCTGTTTTATATCCCCTCATTATGAAAGTAGAATTCTACCCGTCTTAGATCTCTCACGGTGCGGGATTGATGAGGTGGGGGTTAATCACATCCGCGAATACCTCAATCAACTCCCAAAGGAAGAAATGAGAGGAGAACATGTCGTTATTCCCAGACGCATCGTTCTGTTCGGTAACCGACACAGCAGTGGTGGCAAGGCGGACGATGACGATGATGGGTATCGTGAGATTACGTCATCAGCCCTTCAAACCGACGTTGTATGTGTTCTGTGAGGGGAGATGGAGGCACGCCCGCACACGCACACACACAACTCATAACTCTCACTCTCTCTTTCACACAATATTATATGTTTTTCATACTGTCGGCTTGGTGAAATAAATGCTGTGGAAGTAAGAGCTTTGATGATGTATACAAACCGTGCATAACAGGGTGTGCCTTCTTTTTCTTTTTTTTTGTGCCATTGTTGCATCTGTGCATTTATTTTTTTTTTGTTTTGTTTTTTTCAATAATTCCCTTCAGTTGGCTAAGACGTATTTGTGGGAGTGCGTGTGTGTTGTCATCCATTACTCTTTTTCATGACGTATCACCACTGCCTCAGTTCCCCTCGGAAGCAATCTTCTCTCACTCAGAAAAAAAAAAATTTATGTGTATATAAAGTGGATGGTGCCAGAGAGAGGAGGGAAGAAAAATGAAAGATGGAGATTACAGCAGAAAAAGAGGGAAACGTCGGTGTAATAATAATAATAATAACTCTGTTCGGGAAGTAGAAGAGAAAATAAACGAAAAAAAAAAAGAGGACAATTTCTAATGCTGAATAAAAATAAAAATAAAAAAACTAGAGAGGGAGAAATAGATAAATAAAACTAGAGAAAAGTGGGTTGATGTACCGAAGAGAAATTCTGCCCAATAAGGGAAATGAGAAGAGATGAATGTAGGAACCACAAATGTACATCTATGTGTGTATCTATACGCATAATTATCCTTCTGATATGACTATAAAATTGTTTTCTCTGCGCTCCTCTTCTACTTTTTACTTCCTTTAAAAAAAAAAAAAATTGTTTTGTTGTTAAAAAGGAAAAGAAAAGAAGAGAGGATAAAGAAGAAAGGAGAAAGTTCAATGCTTCGTACATCCCGATTGACACATTCCTTCTCGCAGGAGGCGATTCACCGCATGACTAGGTACATTAAGAGCCGCAATCCCAATGAAAAGCACTTGCGCACGGGCCACATTGTTCTTGAGACACTCAAGAGGTATCACGCATATGTCTTGGCCTTAGGAATCATTCTCTCTGTGACGTGCTATGACCAGCTGCAGCACCCAGAGAAGATACGGACACCTATCCACGATGGTCGCTCGCTTGTCCTCTAGTTGTCATGTGTGCATTCACAGCAATAAAGAAAGGGGAAAAAGAAGGAGAGTGCGTCTGTGTGTCTGTCCGTGCGTTCTGCATGTCATTATATTCCTTTCCATCGTACTTGATGACAATTGTTTCTAGTGAATAATAAACTCTAAGTGTGTGTACATGATATGAGCAAAGAGAGGATCAGAAAAGAGGAGGAAAAATACAAAAAAAAAAAGAAAAAGAAAAAATAAGGTGATTTAGGCAGTACTCGTTGTATACATTTTTTACTTCTACCTTTCTTTTCATTGTTTTTCCATCATTCCGTCCCTTACACATACACACATTCTCTCTCTCTCTCTCTCTCTCTCTCTTCTATATCTTTTCTTTTGCATTCAGCACATTATACATTGGTGACACACACAAACACAAACACAGAGACAGAGACAGAGACAGAGAAGGAAATAAAAAAGAAAAAAGAAATTATCTGCGTTTGTTGAACATGCGTCGAGCTACTGCTGCCAAGAGAGCGGACAAAGCATCATTCGCACCGCCGTCCTCCGCCACCGCCGCCTCGTCCTCCTCTTCTTCGTTGTCGCTGAAACGTTTTGTCGATCTCATCCCGCTGGATGTCGACATCGAGACGGCCCGACAGCTCGTCATGAAGGGCAAACAGATAACTCTGCTTCCCCAAAATTTGGGGGTTATGCTGCGTGAGGTTCGGTGTCTGAATTTATCCGAAAACGACATCCACGACGTCAGGCCGCTGGCATCAATGCAGCGCCTCACGTCTTTGAATTTATCGAAGAACAGTCGACTGTCATCAATTGCACCGCTTGCTGAACTGCATCTCACCGTCTGCGTGGTGGCCCACTGTAATTTGCGTTCACTCGCTGGTCTGGAGGGAAGTTCGTCAACGCTGAAGACACTCATCGCAAACGAGAATAATTTAGTCATTCAGTCTCCTACCGGGGGAACTCTGCCAAACGCAAATTCAGATGGCATTAAAACGGCAGTGAGAAACTATGAGATTCTGTCAATGCTGTCTGGGTGCGAAACTGTTGTGCTGTCCCGTAATCCCCAGCTGTGTTCTATGCATTATGTCGAGCCTACATTAAATGAAGAGGAGGAAGAAGAAAAAGAAAGAGAGAAGGAAATGAAGAAGAAGAATGCTCCAGATGACATTGTCCCACATCATGAGGCAGACTGGTCACATCCTCTTTCTGTACTGGAGAAAATGCCACATCTAAAGAAGATTTCACTCAGCGGGTGTGGATTAATCTCACTTCCCTCCCATTGGTTTCTTCCCATGGTAACAGAATTACGGATGAGCCATAACTCGCTTTCAAGTCTCATTCCAGAAGGGGTTATTTTCCGCTCCGTGAAAATTCTTGATGTGAGTCATAATGCCTTGACAGATATCGCTACGTTGCGACGGTGTCGTTTTGTTAGACAATTAAACATAAGTGGTAATCCATTCTTAAAGGAGAATGAGATGTCACCATCAAAAGAAGGGGAAGAAATGAGAAAAGGGGTACATTTCCCACGTGAAGTCATGGAGTTTTTCAGACGAAGAATGCCTCATCTGGAAATGGTGGACAGCACATTACTTTCCTCCATTCAATCGGAAGATGCTGTGAATGAGAGCGTGAGTGAAGGAAAGGATGATGACGATGTTGCTGCTGCTACTGTATGTGAAGAAAGTACCCAAAAACGGGCCCCAAGTAATACACAAGAAAGACATGATGAGAAAATTGAAGATGTTGTTGTGGAAACTCCTCTTGTTGAGCCTGAGGCAAATAAAGCACCAATAGTTCGACGAGAACGAACAAATCTACTGGAAAAGCGGAAAAGAGAACTTATAGCAGATGGCGCTGCTGTAGCTCAACTTGTGATGAAACGAAGGACGGAGGTGAATGGATGGTGATATGACTATTTGTGTGTTCTCTCCAATATATGTCCGTCTACGTGTGTGTGAACGGTTAAGCCTCACTGGGAACCACTAAAAAAAAAAATTGCTGCTTTCAACCCGAGTAACCTACTTTTTTTTTTGTTTTTCGTTTCTGTGGTCGTGACTTCATGTATAAACTGCTTTTGCTTCTCCCTCATATATATCTATTACACTTCTTCTCGTTCCTTTTTTCTTTCGTTAACAGCAGAAACGGAGTGGAGAAAAGATGGCCTAGGTCTGTCTGCTTCTTTACTCCGTGTAATTGATCGATGTGCTTGAAGAGCCGTTCACATGACGAGAGGTAGAGAAGTGTGGAAGATCGACTGCAAAATGCCACCCGTGAGGAGTCAATGAATCATTTCCTTACGCAACGCCTTCTTATTTGGCACTTGCAACACCGTTGTCGCTGAGTTAGAGGCAGTGGTTTATCTTCTTTTTTTTTTTTTTTGGCTATTCCAGCTTGGAGCTGCAGAGAGGTGCTCCGGCAATTGAACCATCATCGCCACCACAACCGAGAACAATTGTCGAGTGGCTTTATGAAATTAGACGCGTCTTTCACAGGCGATTGTGGTCGTGGTTGTGTTCATTCAAAGAGAAGTAGTTGCTCTCGGTTAGCATGCACATCTGCTCTGAGTGAGTATATGGCGCCGCCTAGAAGCACTCATCTCATGTCACAACTGCCTGATTCCATGACTCCTCCTGTTCTGCATGAGGCATACAATATCAAACACTCCACCAAGACTGTGCTTTCTTTTCCTTGCAAAAATACCTTTGTATCTATGCGTGCGGCTCATTCTTTCTTTCGTAATTATTTATTTCTATTGATTTGCCTGTCAGTATTTTCTCTCTTTTCCTACTCTTTCTATAGAGATCTTGACTCATGCAGTTTGTCGTAGTGAATGGATCATGGCCAGTTTCTCCGTATGAGGTTCCTCGTTCACAACTAATGACACATTCCGTGAAGGATGCTCACAGCAGCAGTGATCATTCGATGCTTCCAGGTGGTGTGCTGGTCACCTTGTGTCAAGAAGTGTTGAACCTCTTTTGTCCCAAAGGGGGAAACGCACCGGTGCTGGGAAAATTGGATATGACGTTTCTGCGCGACCCGCGAAGTGGTCCACTGGGAACTCTCCGGATTTATACTCCGAAGGCTGCGAGTCAGCAGCACTTTGCCGTGGAGAATATTGTTGGATCTGGGTGTTTAGTTATGTTTATGCCCCACATGGACTCTCTTCTCTCTGCGGCCGAGCTAACTGGTATGATGTCCGCCCGCAAGGAGAGGGAAACCTCCAGCAGCTCTCCAAGACGCCGATTGGAGACAACGACGACTGACAATAACAGTGGTAGTAGCAAACACAGCAAGAGCAATAGCATGCGGGAGGTGGCAAGGTCAAAGGCAAACAACTTTATGGGTCGAGGTCGCTCTGCGCTTCAAAAGTTTACACGTGCAGAAACGTACTTCACATCAGTGGCATCGGCGACACAGGCTGATTTTGATGCTGTGAATGAATTGATTATGGCGGGAACAATCCGCATAGATACTTGTTTGGAGTCGTTCCTTTGCAATGTATGTGGAAATTTGCCGCGGCAAACGATGACAACGTCATGCTGTGGTGCTGTGGTGTGCTCTATGTGTGCGCCAACGCTGCCGTCATCAGTGCTCCGGGAGGACGTGGTGTGTGCCGTGTGCGGGGAGATACCCATCACAAATCCCGACGTGCATGTGAGCCGCGACGCGGAAGTACTGCGATTGGTGAGGGAACTTCGCGTCTTGTATCATCCGCACATTTCTGCAGCTGCGCCTCGCGCGTTACTTAACGAGAGACAACCCCAACCACCACCACCACCATTCACTATGCATCATTCAGCACTACATCCACCGACGTGCGATATTGGTGGGCCAGCATCTTCCGTACTTGGATCGATATTTATGGGTCCATCGTAGTGCAGCGTCGCAGCAATTTACATCAGTCTCTTTTTCTCTTTCTCTGTGTTGTATTCATGTGGTGTTATTATATATTATATTAGGTATCCCTGTCACGTGCCTGTTGCAATGCTGGATGATGTGAGGAATGTGTGATATAAATATCTCCCTCTTTCTCTCTGTATGTGAACATACTAATTCTTCCGCTTTTCTTTTTTCTTCTGTTTCTATGTCTGGTTCCTTGTAGCAATGCTGGTACGACATCGCACATGTTTCTCATTTTGGTCACTTGCTGCTGGTTCTAGCGCTGGGGCGATGCTCATATCTCAGCGATTCAAAAAAACGGGTGCTGCCGCCCCCTGCAGAAAAGAGGTGTCTGCAGAAAAGGCGGTGGTGAAAAACAATGATGTCTCGAACCACTTCCGCTTTGTGATGCCTGAGAGAAAACCCACGTGGGCTCTTTCACGCGGGAAATATTCCCCTGCACGTGGCGGAGAGAAACGGCGCACCCAGAACACATTCCGCGCGTCTCAACCACAGAAAAGTAACTACACCAACATGGCGGCAAAGAGGAAGACTGAACCCGCAAATAAAAACTACAGAAATACTCAGAAGATGGAAATGCGGTGCGACGTCTTTTCGCGTGGCAATGCCGGGGATTCTCGTCAAGAGTCAAATAGCCGCTCGCCTCTCAATTCAATGAATTTGCGTATCATTAATTTGAATTAACATTCCTCTCTTTCATCTCTCTCCCTCTTCCTTGAGGCTCTTTTTGTCATTTTTATTATTTACCTATTTTTCTATTTTATTTGTTTATTTTTTGTTTTTGCTTTGCTATTGTTCACAATTCACACTTTATTCTTTTTTTTCTTTTGCTTTTGATGATCACGCGGATGCTGGTTATCTGACAGAAAGGTAAACAACATTCTTTGATATTGGGGCGTGCCATACATTTCTATTTCTCTCTCTCTCTCTCTCTCTCTTTCCTTCCCTCCCTCCACTTGCCTCTGAACCATTGTTGTCTGATGTGTCATCCTTGCGTATATGTGTAAATATGTGATGTACTCTTTTTCTGTATTTCACCCTTTTCTTCGGCCCCACCTCACTTGACACTCAAAGAGGGTCAGCTTTGATGAAGGCAGCCATTTGAAGCAAAATAAATTAAAAAATGGGGGATGAATCGGTGTTTACTGAAAAGGTTTCCCTTGCCAAGAGAAAGCGATCGCTGCAGCAGCGAGATGTGGACGATGAAACGGCTGTCAATGATGTGAGGGGACCACCATGTGTCCCTCACCTACCAGAAGAAAAATTGCTAGAGTGGCTTTTATGTCCTCCTTGCTCCTGGCATGATGTATGCCCTTCCCAATTTGCTGGTGGTACCATAATGGACACCACAGAAGTGAATACGTTTATAACCGTACCAGTTAAGTATGCCACAATACCAGGCTTCTTTGCGAACTCGTTATCATTGGCATCGGCATCACCATCAGAACATAATGCGAAACCAGCACGAACCGCGCGGGACGCGGTGTGCAGGGCACCATTGCGGAAAGTGCTGCGGGAGGTACTCGGTGGTGCTCGCGCTGCTATGGGCTCTGTTGACGGCATTCCGTCCAACTCGCTATTAGTTGTGGCCTTCGCGAGGATCGCCAGCGGCGCGAAGGGCGCAAGAGTTCGATCGCATCCGGCGAAGAGTCACCGCGGCTGCTCTTCTGTAGGCGTCGTCAGAAATCGATCAGTGAGGCGCGAGGTGGTTGGGCTCTGTGTGGCTCGCGAGTTGGATGTGGCGTATCGAATACACTGCGAGGCGACTGCCGACATGGAGAAATGTCATGCATCTCACAAGCAGGAGAAGATGCAGGGACGCTGGGAGTTGAATGCCACGAAGGTTGGCGACACGTGGTGTGTGGGCTCGTTCTTCTGCGGGGTGCAGCTGTTCTGGGTGGCGGAGTCCCACAGGCGCCGCGGCATCGGCAGGATGTTGGTTGAATTGGCCCGCCAACATGTCTCGTACGGCTTCGAGATACCCCGCGAGCATGTCGCGTTCTCAGAGCCAACGGCGCATGGAAAGTTGTTCGCGAGAAGTTACTCGGGGCGTGATGACTTTCTTATTTTCTGACGGATATATTTGCTGTTCCTTCTCAGCGCCCTTTTCCGTGCCATCTGCATTGCGATGGTGGCAGACGTGGTGGTGGGATGACATAACTTCCCACAGCCAAGTCGCCTCTCGACCTTGCCTTGCCCTCACAGACTTTGTTACAAATCTTCTCCCTCCTTATCTATATCTCTCTATCTATTTCCTTTTGTATCTGCATTGGTTCCTTTTTTTTTTTCGTTTTTTTTGTTACCTGGTTGCAGGAAAATAATTTTTGCACTCAAGCACAGATAAATATATACAAAATCAGAATAAAAGGGGAAAAAAGAGGCAATGCGGCCAGTTACCCCAAAGACACCCAACAAAACTTCAACGGGCGCAAGAACGTCAGTGTCAAAATCAACTGCAAAGAAACCAGCAACGCCAGTGTCAAAAACAGCGCCAAAGAATGCAGCAGGGGCTAGGTTGTCAAAATGTGATCGTTTCTTGCATGACCTGGAGAAGGTAAACGAGAAGAAGCGTTTTCATGCAGCTGTGAAAATGGGGCGAACTGCATGTGCCCAGGGTGAGGCTTCCAGCGAGTTGGCGTTGCTTATCGAGCTTTCACAGTCAAATGTTCCATACGAGCGGTTGCTTGGGGCAATGGGACTCTGCCAGACACACATTGCCAAAGAGACTAAGAGACTTGTAAAGGATCCATTTGACCGCATTTCATCTCTTGCAATGATGTCTGCAGCTACACATCTGGCAGATTCCGATATACTGGAACTTTTTGGAGAATTGCCACGACGACGTATTACACGTTTGTGTGAGCGTCTGGAACAGAAGAAGCGTGCTCAACTACTTGCAGATGCATACATCGCGACGGTACCAAAATTCACGAGGAAGAGTTCTGCACTTCCTTTGTTATGTTGGGCTTCCGAGGAAGCATTGACCAAGCACTCCAACACTGCTCTGTCATTACTCAACAGGAAGGAATGGAACATCTTGGTGCGACGCTGCCCCAATTTCGTGTTGACATTTGTTGAGGAAGAAATGAAAAGGAATGCAACGTCGAGGCGCATGGATAGTTGGGTGCGTACCCTTCTTGACGCATTTCGGCGGTTTCACCCACCACTCGGTCTAAAGCTTCTTGGTACTGCAATGGAGCACATTACAGTGAACAACCGTTCTCTGGAGCATTACATGAGCTTGTTCCCTGAGGATGTGGCAGCTCTCGTCTTGAAACACAAAGTTCATGATGTATTCAATGGGTATCAACTTTTGAAAAAATTGAAACCTGAGACTATTCTTGCACTCGCTGATTCAGGTGCACTACAATGTGAGCTATTTTTCCTTTACGTACATGCCCCAAAAAAGGTACGAGCATATGTCTACAAACAGCGGAAGGATATCTTGATGGAATCCAGTGGTTGCATGCACAGTGATGTCGTCAGTGTTCTCACTGATTTTGCGGAGCGTAAGCGTGAGGCAATGCGAGCATTAACAGAATCTGAGGAAATACGCATTGACGTTAACCATTGGCTAAGTTACATCCCCCTGTTGCCATTTCCAGATGCTCTTAAAATGGCCGAACAGCATATAAGAGACAAAGACGTACAAATTCGAGCTAATGCTTGCGGCAATCTGGTGAGAGGAGGTCAGTACCATCCGAAGTACCTTAATGACATACTGGACTTTTGTATGAAAAGGAACAAGGATTGTGATGTTGTTCGGCGTTCTATCATTACTCAACTATCGGAGTTGCCGTCGCGCCGCTGGAAAGAAGATCACTATCCTAAACTTGTTAAGATTATCAAAAGTACATTTGACACGAGAGATTTCTCGAGGAGCACATTGAAATCCTGCATGATGCTGGCAGTAAAGACTGCACCATTTACCCATGAGCTTGTTGACGGATGTTTGCTGGAGCTTTGTAAGCACAATATATATATCCCTGAGCTGGATAGATTTTGTTTTCAAAAGTCCACTCTAGAGTATATATGGAAATCCCTGATGCCGTGGATCACAGAAATGCGTGATACGAAAAAATTTTCTATGGCTCAGTATCAAATTTTTAACTTTGGTTCATGTTTACGTCTCATCCAGGAGATTTCCCTTCCATTTGTGGAAAGTCTCTGTAAGTCTCATGAGGATGCACAGTTGGAGTGTGGAATGATAATCCTGCTACGATACTTTCGCCCTGTTGCAATAAAATTACTACCTGATGTATTGAAGCGGTCGCTAGAGGCGATTAATATTACTGGTGTTCGGGAGATTGTCAGCAGGCATCTTCAAGGGGAGTGGCTGGATCGATATCTTGTCCCTGTCACCATGAATGGATTCTTTCACACTGTCAAGGATAAGATGTTGGTCATGTTTAAAGATGGACAACATTGGACAGCAGCGAAGCAGGATACGTACGCCGAATCTATTTCACGTAATTTGGCACGTGAGCATCTTGGTCGATACTCTCAAAGAGAACACCTTGCAGCATTGAAGAAATTGTACAGTACAAATGTAACCAAGGCCCTTGCTCCCTATGCAAAGGAAAAGTATGAAGATGCATTTCTGCGGGATAATGTCATAACTCTTCTTGGAAAATTGCAAGATGCGGCATCACTGGAAATTCTTAAGGAGAGTTTAACTGATGAGAGAGCGCGAGTGGCGGCTCTCGCAATTGGACAACGCCTTTGCAACCTCCCAACATCAGAAATTATTGAGGCACTTGATGAGCCGTTACACTCCAAGATAGTGGCTGTGCGAAAGATAGCGATGAGTCTGGTTGGTGACGCTGGTGATGAGACAGCATACAGTTGCTTGAACGAACTGCGCAAAGGCGGACCATTACACCCTGATATGGAGGCCGCATGGTTGCGTGCGATGTTTGGATTTTTGGAGAAGCAAGGGGTATGGGACGTCTTCGTTGAGGATGCGAAGCGCGGAGAGACAGCCGTGATCATGGCGCTTCTCTCTATCCCGGACGACACATTGAAAGAAGAATGGCAGCATGTGCGTCTCGACAAACTGTTCGATTTGTTGCTGTCTTACGAAGATCCTTCTGTGCGTATGAAGATTCTCAGTCGACTGGAAAATAATCCTCTTCCCTACGATAAAGATGTGGTGGCTTCACTCTTTGACATTCTGAAAAAATCCTCCAACTCGCCTTTCCTCATCCCCGCAGTTCGCGCCCTCTCCGTCTCGTCCGCTGAAGTGGAAGAACTCGCCTCGGCGTTTGCGGCTGTTCGGCCGGAGTCATGTCTGCAATCTATTGCCGACGGGATTTCCACATTGTTTCAATCGCAGCGCCGCCGGTTTGAAAGTATCGCCGTGGCGTACATCAAAGCCCTACTGGAGAGCCGCTGCCAGTCTTCGGTTGCGTGCCAACTCATCGCTAAATTGCCTGCCGGTAAATTTTCTACACTTCTCGGTGATGTGCTCCAGAGAGGACTCCTCCACCCAGGAGCTGTGAGGAAGATGATTGAGGGGCTGAAAGTGCATGCTGAAGATGCCAATGAGTGGGACACCGTGGAAGTGGAACTGCGGAATCACAAGAATCCTTTCATGCAACGCGTTGGGCTTGCAGTGCTGCAAAATATGGGAACCACTATTGAGTGGAATGAGGAACGACGAAGTGCATTGAAACTTTACTGCGAAGCAAGCGATGTATGGGTGAGTGACGATGCAAAGATGTTGGATCTTCCAAGTGGATGAAACTCTTTTTCGTAAAGCAGAGAAATAAACATGGATAAAAAGGAGAGGGAGGGGGGAATCCCAAAGGGAAAATAGTTACCAGGATGATGGCGGGGAGCTCCCAATAATAGATATGCATGTGTTGGCTACGTATTCTATCAATCTTTGAGCGTTATTGTGGGGGTGTGGAGGTGTAGATATCTTATGAAAAAACAAAATGAGGAGGATACCCTTCTTTTTTTGTACCGAATCGGTTAACTCCCTCCCTAACTCGTTGACAGGATCTGTGCTTTTATTTTTTCCTTGTTTTTACTTCTTTCCTGATTTTGCGTTAATTCTCGTTCGGATCCTTCCTCGGGTAGATCAGTGGTTTTCCCACTCAGATTTATTTCAACAGTTTTTTTTTTCCTTTCACTCTTGTACTACTGATTTACACGACCAATTCATGGCCTACTTCCGACATTAAGAGAAAAAAAGGAAGAGCATATTAACGAAAAAAAAAATTTCAAAACAAAACAAAAAATATAAACGACATCATGTCTCGTATACGTGATGCTCGCAGCTATGTGGTGCTGTTTTTGTTTTGTTTATTCAGCAGCTCAAATGCCATTCAGTGGATTACGTTTGCCCCCATCGCCACACCGGCTCGGGAATTCTTCCACATGAGCACAGAGCAGCTGAATTACCTGTCCTCTGTGTACATGATTGTCTTCGCAGGGGGCGCCGTGTTTACATGCTCGACCTTTGAGCGCTGGGGCGTGCGACGTGGCGTCCTGATCGGCTCCGGTCTGAACGCCCTCGGCTCCGTGCTGAAGTTTGCCCCCGGCCTCTTCTATCCGTCCTTCGCGACGATGATTGTGCCGCAGACGATCAATTCACTGGCGCAGCTGTTTGTCTTGTCAACCCCGCCGTTGATTGCGGCGCACTACTTCCCTCCGCACCGCCGGGCACTTGCGACCGCCGTTGCGAGCACGTCCAACAGCCTCGGCAACGCCATCGCCCTATTCATGCCGGCATTCGTGGTGGACAGCGCTGACAAGAAGTCATTTATGATTCTCTTCGGGGCGGAGATGGCGTACTGCTGTCTGGTGTTCCTTGGTGTCTGTTTCTTTCTGAAGCCACCACGTCAGTCACAGCGGAGGAACACATCAAACGGAAATGCATCAAATGGTTCCTCATCATCTGGTCAAGTGAACCGTCCAAGTTCATCTGCCAATAGAGAGAGTGCTTCCTGGGGATGCCTGCGCAATGAACATGTTCGTGGTATTATACACGTCTTACATACTGCTTATCTTCTGCTTAAAACACAAGATTTTTTTTTCTTGTTTGTTGCTTTCAGCATCAGCATGGGAAGCGTATGGACATTTGCATCAGTCTTAACACAAATCTTGGAACCATTTGGTGTAACTCAAGAGTTGGCAGGAGTGATGGGTGCAGTGAATATTCTCGCAGGAACGCTCATGGCCTATGCCGCTGGTGTATGGGTCGGTCGCACACGAACTTATAAATTAGTACTCTTGCTGTGTTTTTTGTTATCTATACTCTGCTGTTCTGGCCTTATTGTTACAATGATGTGGGGGCCAGCAGATACAACAAAGACAAATGCCTTGTTTGGCCTTATCTACGTACTTGCAGGCTTGGGACAAAACACCGCAATCCCAATCTGCTTTGAATTCGCCATGGAAATTACGCACCCGATGCCAGAGTCTGTGCCAGGTGCAATTCTCATGGCGGGTGCAAATATCGTCTCACTCGTTTTGCTCTCCGTCTCTTCAGTACTTCTGGGCGACGGTCTTGCCACAGTGCAGAGCGCAGTGAATGTCATGATAATGATCACTGCCATATCACTCGTGGGTGGTTTATTTGCACTGGTTCCAATCGAGAAACTGCGGCGCCATGAAGCAGAACTGGAGGCACAGCGAATGACTCAGCTCTGTGAAACCGGTTCTGCTGCAGGGATCGCTTTGGAAGGAGGGATGGTACGTAAATTGCACATGCATCTTGGCAGTCGAGAAAGTGAGCACATGTCTGCTCCACGAGAAGGTAGAGAAGCCGATTTGAGCCTGGACTCGCCACCCTCACGGGAATTTTAAGGGAACTAGCACCCTCCATGTCAACAGCGTTGCGAACGATACACTGGAACAAATCATGATCATCAGCACTCGGTGCAGGGTATAATCTCACGCAAAAAAATAGCGAAGATAAAAAAAAAGAAACATCGTATCGAACTAAAGACAAAAGTCCCTTTCCTTTTGTCATTCAGCTGATGTATATATATTGTTATATTTATACTTATATTTATTCATCTATTTATTTATTTTATTTACCTATATTTCCCTTCTCTACCCAGGTTGGCGGATTGGTTAGCGCGAACTTCTCTGTAATGAATAGGGAAGCAACTATACATGTTATCTTTGAGCGTATAAAACCACACAAAACGTATGACAAGTATCAAAGCAAAGGCACACGAAGCAATATTTCTTAATTCGTATGACGTGGCTCGTACAATCACCCAGCTGGTCAGTGTCTTTCTCTCACCCTTTAATCAAATATACCTTCTTTCTCGTTTCTTTCATTTTTTTCATTTGTAGGGTGTTCGTGTTTCTATTCCCTTTTAGTTTGTATGCATGTGTGCGTGCTGTGTGTCATTGTCCCCATGATTGATGGCCGGGGGGGGGGGGGGGGGGGGGGGGGGGGGGGGGGGGGGGGGGGGCGGGGGGGGGGGGGGACCTGGGGGGGGGGGGGGGGGGGGGGGGGGGGGGGGGGGGGGGGGGGGGGGGGGGGGGGGGGGGGGTTTCTGGGGGGGGGGGGGGGGGGGGGGCCTGGGGGGGGGGGGGGGGGGGGGGGGGGGGGGGGGGGGGGGGGGGGGGGGTGGTTTGATGTTGTGGTTTCCTATCTGGAGTATATTCAGTCGGATGTAAAATGGACGATTGGGTACGTTGTATTTTTCCTATGGATGTATTTGTTTCATGCACCTTTTTCGTGTCCACGCTGGATGTCGAACGGACACGTACGCGCAGCTCACCAAGGTGCTTCAGGCCTGGTTTTGTCATTGTTCTTCTCTCTTTCGCGTTGGCCCGCTGTTCTTGCTCTCCAAGAGATCCTCGGGGTCGGCCGTTGGGACAAGCAGTGAAGTCGCGGTGGCCACTGTTTTCTTCCCCACATTCTGCATAACAACCCTCATCATTCTCTACATCCACAAGAAAAAGCGTGACTGGGGATTGAGCCTGACATACGGATCGACCGTCACGATTGTTCTTCTGAATGCACTCCTCCTCTCTCTCTTTTCGACAGTCCACTACGAGTACTGCATGCAGTTGCACGGGCATGATTACCATGTGTGGCTCACGGGTGTGGTGGAGCTTGTTTGCCCGGTGCCAACGACGCGGGCTCCCTTCTTGTCATTGTCGCTGCTGACCATACTGAATGTGCTTTTCATAGTGCTGGACTACCAATACAAGAGACTGCGTGGGTTTGACCCGGTGCGTGGGCTGCTGTGGAGCGAGGTGTTTGACAAGCAGAAGGACGCCGCGGAGAAGTCTCTGACTCTGGACCCAGGTGAGGACTGGCGGAAGCTGCAGCCGCGCCCGCGGTGTGTGGCGAAACGTGGCGACGTGACGGACCTCGGCCTGGGCCCCAAGGGAAAGACAAGACGGAGCTACGCCGCCCCTGTGGAGGAGCTGAAGTCGCTCATGACCTCCGTCTACCCCACGAACAGGCCCGGGATGGTGCCCTGGTTCTCAACGTTCATTGTGGGCACGGCGCTGCAGGCGGCGCTCGGTGCAATGCTGAATTTCTTGACGTTTGACCAACGCGGAGTGGAGCTGCATGCCACCCCAAAGGTATTTCATCTTTCCTTCGATCATCGATGCGGTGCGCCCTCTAGCCCGGCAAGCAGCATGAATCTTTCACTATCCTTTGGCAATGCAGCGGAAGATGACCCTACAAACACGGAGCCCCTTGCCGATGATGATGGTGATGTTTGGTTTGACTTCATCGGGGATGTTGGCGACGGCTTTAACTCGACGTATGAGATGTCGCGGTTGATGGCGCAGCCACTGCTGGTGCTACCAACAGCAGGTGGGACGAAGAAGTCGAAAGGGCAAGGAGGGAGGAACCGCTCTGGAAGCCAGGTGACATTCCGTGACCGCCACCGCGCTCCGTCGTCACCGCCGTTTTCACGCCATGGTACTCAGTCCATGATGCGGAATAAGAGGGCACTGAGCTCTTTGTCGCTGGTATTGGACAGTCACAAAGAAGGAGGCTTATATTGTCTCCCGCGCGCGTCATTTGTGCTTATTGGCGGGGACTTGGCATACCCGAACCCCACAATGGAGACGTATCGAACAAGGCTTCAGGAGCCGTACGAGGACGCACTTGGGGGGTGTGGCGAGTTGCGCGAGCTGATGCGTAGGCGGTACAAGGAGGTGGTGGTGCCAAGCTCCGAAAATAGTGATGAAGCATATGTAAGTATGCTGTCTGCGACGAGAGTGGAGACCATGGCCCGCCGCGGGGGGATTGTGCGTGGGGGTTACACTGATGAAGACGTCCTTCGCAGTGTACCGCTTCTTTTTGCCATTCCTGGTAACCACGACTGGCTTGACGGTCTCGTGACCTACAAAAAGTACATTGTGTCGGAGATGTGGCTTGGAGGATGGCTGATGCCGCAAAGAAGTTCGTTCTTTATTTTGACGCTTCCTCATAACTGGTATATATTCTGTGGAGACACTGGGAGCACGACTGATATTGATTGCGAGCAGCGCAATTATTTCATAAGATTCATTGAAAAGAACCTCAGTGAGGAGGCGTGTGCCATTGTGACTTGCCACGAGCCCGCCTGGGTGTACGAGGCCATGGACGGCTCCTTCACTTCGCCAATGCAGCCTGAAATGAACCGTGTGCTTGATGTCCTTGGAACGCGACTGAGACTTCGGATCTGCGGGGATATCCACCACTACTCCCGCCACACACCGGCCGATGCGCTCTCCGATGCACCGACGCTTGTTGTGAGTGGCGGAGGAGGTGCCTTTCTCCACGGCATGGTGAATGATCTTGTCGTGACCCAGGGAACTGAGTACCGACGGTCGTCAGCTTTTCCGTCCCACAATGTGCTGACGTCGATCCTCGCTCGTCTTGTTGGCTTCCGCCTCATCAACTGGAAATTTGACGTCATTGGGGGGTTTCTGTGCTTCGGCCTCATCATGTCTACCCTCCCGCTGACGATGCAGGACGAGCGCATGCAGGGTGTTACGGAGGTCTCGCAGTACGCCGCGAGTGTCGTCAGCCTCACCCTTGAGCTTTTCGTGTACACGTTTAGCAAGGCGATTATATCGCTTCTTGTTGTTGTGTTTTTTTTTCTCGTGTTCTTTTCGGCTGGGGCGAACCACAGGGGTATAGTATTTCGTCTCTTCTACGCCTCGTGCTGGACAGTGCTTATTGTTCTCTGCTCCACAGGCGTTTTGGCTGTTGTTCAAACCACGCTTATGTACATGGCAAACAACAACTTGCTTGTGTCGACAAAGGGACACTGGGGAAGTTTGATGGAGGTTCAGGTGCGGAGTGCCGCTGATGCCGCGCTAAATCACACGACATATATGCTTGGTGAGAATCATGTGCTTTCCTATGTAATCACGAAATTGCAGCACGCAACGTACAGCAGCTGGCTTGTTGAAGGTGGATGCCTTGTACTGCGAAGCCTGGATATCGTGGAGAATTTGGCGTATCTTTCCCATCATGTTAGTATGAACGTGACTGGCACGTTTTCATCATCGACCGACCGCCTACACATGTCACTGTATTATCTTCACCTGCTACTGATTCACTGGCTGTTGGCAACTCCTCTCATATCATTTGTAATTGGCCTATTTCTCTTTGTGTCGGTGTATTTCTTTAATTTCATGTACGACGCGGCGTACTCTTCCTTTCAGATAGAGGATTATAAGCATTTTGTCCGCTTTAAGATTGACAAGCAACGACGACTTCATGGCTACGTCGTGGCAGAGAGGAGTGTACCGAAGATGTGGATGCGTGACGAAAAGCATGTTGCCGAGGTCATGAGCGCGGAAAAGGGGCACCTTCCACCGCACTTGCGCGAGAAGCCAAGCCGGTGGAAGCCGGTACAGGCGCGCGGGGTGGAGTCCGTGCCAGAAATTCTGGAGCACTTTGTGGTGAAGCCGCACCGAATGCATGGTACCGCATCACGGGCTGGTGACATGGAATAGAAAGACACATCTCTTCTTGTTTTTTCTCAATCTTCCTGTGTGTGACTGTGACTATTTTGAGGGCACTTCTGCGTAGACCTTTCTTCCTCGTTCTCGTTCTCTGGGTACGGTAGGAGTGGGTAGAGGAGGTAGCGTGCGTGCTCGTATTTATTGGCTTTTGTATGCATCATGGTTAGCAACGATTATATATATATATATATATATATATATATATATGTCGTGAGTGTGTGGTGTGAGCTTCTGTGCGATTGTGGGAGCTGAGCATATACAGCTTCAGGATAGAAGAGAGGCAGTGTCTGCTTTGGGCCACGTATGTAGTGTCTTCATGCGCGTTTGTACGTTGTTTTTTCTTTTTTCTTTTGTGTGTGTGTGTGTGTGTGTGTGTGTGTTTGTATGTGCCCAAATGTGTTATGATGCCGATTGCTGCTCTCTCCCCACCCATCCAAATACGTAGTTGTATTCTTCGCTGCTTGCACTACACCGAAGGAAAAAGGTGTGTGGGAAGAGTACAAGAAACCGATAAGAAGGCCCTCTCCCCCTCTGTTCCATGTCTGTGTACTGCCGCGTGGCGCACCCCCACCTTCTGCTCAAGGCCCTGGCGGTCCTCACCATGACGAAGGACTCATGGGTGGCTATCGCCTTTACAGATGGCGTTGTTGTACTGCATGTGGAGGGAGCGGATCAGAGTATCACGGCGAGCGCGACGCTCCCAAAGACGGTGTTCTCTGAGTACTCAGCGACAGATGTGCGTTTTGCGGTGCACCTTACCACTCTGCGGGATGCGCTGCTGCTCGGAGGACCCGGCCCGTTGGCCGCCGTGAGTCTCGCCCGCATTGTTTTGGCGTACCCGATGGGTGACGCCTGCCTGCTCGTTGAGCTGACAGACGGGGGCTGCACGCTGCAGTCGACCCTCGCCACGCGGCCGGTGAAGGAGCGCTTCCTGGACCTCCGCTTCGGGGATGCCCACTTGGCGAACCAGATGGCGCTGCTCGGCGACGTGGCGCGGGATGCGATAGAGGACCTGGTCGTGGCGCGGTGCCCCCACGTTGTCGTTGTGCTGGACCCGCAGGGCGGCGTGACTTTTCGCGGCGAGGGCGGCCCGTGCGGCATGGTGACGGTGCGGCTGCTGCGCTCCTCGGAGGCCATCCTGTCGGCGCTGGACGGGGGGACGCGCGCAGAGACTCGTGTCCTCCGGTCCCATCTCGCGCTCGCGTGCGGGGTGCGGCCGGGCGGCAAGCTGTGGCGGGCTGCCGGTGCAGCTGCTGACGGTGCGGCAGGCCTGCAAGGAGCAGGCGGCGGCACACAACCGTCGTTTGGTGGATTTGAGCGGCTTCTGTTCCAGGTCAACGAGGAACGTCAGCTGAGCGTGGTGCACATGCCGCGGGACCATGACGTTTCGGTTACAGTGACCGTGGTGGTCTCTCCCCTCTGCGGCGTGTACGATGAGTGAGGAGCTGCGGTCCCACTGTTGGGCGTGCTGTGTTTTGCTTTTTGTTTTTCTTGCTCTTTGTGTTTGTGCGTGTCTCTTTGTTTGTTTGTTTGTTTGTTTTTTGGTGGGTGGTGGTGGTAGTGGTGACATCATTCCCCATTTTCTTTTTCAGTATATGAAAAGTCAAGGTGGGTTTGTGTGGCTTTACCTCATCCACAGAACGTCCTATTGGTCCTTCCCCCGTCTGGGAGAAGCGTGGTAGCACTGTTTTTGCTGCTCAATCCGGACTCCCCCTGTTTGTTCTTCTGTGCCCTCGTACTGTGTTTCTGCCCCCTCTCTTTCTGTTTGTGTCTTGATGCAGAGGAATAAGAATAATAAAACTCTACTAACTGAAGGTTTATTAGTTCCTGCCCACTGTTTGTGTTTGCTTCGAATGTCCCAGAAGAAATCCATTAGGGGACGTGGTGTGTTCCCGTCCCTGCTTTCTAATGCATGTCTCTGTGCCGCGCTTGTTGTTGCCGTTGCACTGCTTTGGATACCGATGTGCACTATGGCGTATGATGTGGAATACCGTGCGGTCAAGTCTCCCAGTCCTGTTACTGCCCGGTTCAGTGGATACTGCCCTTCGCAATCTGGAGGCCACACCATGATGCCCATGAAGGAGAGTTTTCAGATGCAGGCGCATGAGGCCTTTTCAAAGGCCGGCTTTACCGAGGCTGCAATTGGTGGGTGGTGCCCATATTCCATTTGCACGGACAACATGTGTGAATGGATCTTCTTCACCGGCCTGATGAACGGGACGCCAAAGGAAAAATCGATGTTCTTCAAGGGGGTCGTGTTTAAAGGTATTGACCACACTTCCCCGATACTGAACATGTACAATAATTTTCTCAAGGGAACTCAGCCGGAAGCTTTTGACAATGTAATGGGTAAAACTATTACGAAGATGACTAAGAACGGGAGGTGGGAAAACGAGATGCGTGATCACAAGTACAGCACTTGGTTATGCGAGTTTTATCGTTTCACACAAGAAGAACAAGCAACTGCGCCCGTGACTGATTCGAATGGTTATATTGTCGGGTGGACTAAAGTGAAGAAGTTTCCGTGGTGGGGAGGACTCCTTATTGCCATTGGTGTCCTGCTCATTGTGGTTATCGTTGTCATTGTTTTTTGCTGCTACCGCAAGAAGAAGAAGGAAAAGGCGATGAAGAGCGAAATCGAGCGAGACATGCAGCAGGGGGACAACATCTACCGGATTCCAACACAGTCACAGCTTGGACTAAGTCGCCGTGCCAGCATGTACCAGGACGTTGAGGACGATGATGCCTATGGCGTGAGTCAACCGATGGGGTACGGGCCCGCGGGAATGAGCTACCACAGCAGCGCACGCATGATGGACAACGAATATGGCAACCCGTACAACGCCCCGCCCATGAACCAAACGGAATTCAATCCATATACCGGGGGTGGCTTCCAAGGTGCGTAATAACTGTGTGGCCCAACTGATTCTTTTCTTTCTATGTGTATATGGCTTCATTTATGTTTTTCTTATTTTGGCACATGTCTTCTTTTGTCTAAATATGGGGACAACAAGAATTGCATCACATCCCAATCGGTAGGATGACGATTTATTCTTTTAATTTTTCTTGATGTGATGTTAACACCAAACCATTTCTGTGATGCTGTACTTTTTTTACTTTTTTTAAACTCCCTTCTGTCATGCCAGACTCTCATCCTTTTTTTTTTTTGTAACGATCTGGGTCGGTGTAGGCCCTCGCTGTGGTGCTGTGTGTAGTAGAATTACCTCCAGGGCAAGAAATGGTTAGGACAAATGGGAAAACGGGAAAAATACATCACGGAGAGAGCAATGCCTCCCGGTAGAGTGTGGTTTCAGTATTATCATTGTTTTGTTTGTTTGCTTTCTGTGTCTTTTCTCATTTATTTTTCCTCTCTGTCTATGTGTAAAGCTTCCAAAACGTGAGCAACGCCATAGAGCTTCATGGGAGCAGAATTAATGCAATTTCCACACTCAACGATCTCTTGCCAGAAGGTGGTTTGTTTTTCTGCCTCCCCGCATACCCACACTCTTTCCTTCGCTCGCCTCCCGTATGTGGGAAACTGTAAAAGAAATAATTTGAACGCGTTTGAGTGTTGATTATGGAGGCGTTGGTGACATGTGCATATTCTTCTCCCCTAACCCTTTATCCCTCTGCTGACTGTTTGTTGTGCCCTCCACTCCGTTGGGTGGCCGGTGGCGCATTTGTTTGAGTCTTTTGTTTTAGGAAGCAAACAAATTTTTTTTTTCCAGGAAGTGTATGGGTTATTCATTGTGTGTCTGTACTTCAATATTGTTTTCGGCAACCTTTCAGACTCTCTAGCTCGTGCTGGTGGTTGATATGGTTGTGCGATGGTCTGCGGTGCGGTCCAAGTGGTTGTGGGTGTGGGGCACGTGAAACTCTCCTCCCCTCTTCTTCTTGTTGACTTCACTGTCTGTGTGCATTTCTATGACTTGGTGAGCATGCTCTTTTTCCTTCCATTTTTTCTTCTCTTGCTTTGGGCTCACGCAGAGTCCGTGATCACTAGGTAGCGGGTGGCTCTACTTGGGATTGGAGGGAGTGCCGTAAGCACAGCGGTTTATCGACGACCGCAGAGCAGTTGTCCATTTTCCACGCAAACGGCATTGGTATATGGCTTAGGTGTGGCTTGTACAACCACTCAGCTGGTCACTGTGTCTTTCTGCGGTATCTGCTGTGATTCTCTCCGTGAAGAGCATCTTCTCTCTTTCTCTCTCATCATTTACCCTGTTTCTATTCCCTTTTAGTTTGTATGCATGTGTGCGTGCTGTGTGTCATTGGGCTCTGCCGGTGCTCGATGATTAGACATTGGATGTACTTGTCCTCCACAGACCTGTGCTGCGTGCACTCGAATTGATGCAGAATAGCATCCCCATGATTGATGGCCGCATTCTCTTCCTTCCCTTCCCTTACCCCTTTGCGCTCCTTCTGTCTGCGTCCCTCCTCCCTGCCAGGACCTGTTGAGTGGGATGCCACGCCCTGTCTGACGCGGGCCTGTCCCAATTAAAGCGTCCAGGAGTTTCTGTTTATTTACATCTCCGTTTTTCTGCCTGTCTGCGCGCGTGTGTGTGTGTGTGTGTGTTGCGGTTGTTGTGCTTCTGTTGTGTGTCGGTGTATGTGGAGGGATCATTTGTTGTTGTTGTTTTTCGGTTTTCATGTGTGATTTTTTTTCGTGGATTATGGAAGTAAATGCTGGATGAGTAAGAGTGTTAATGATGTATATAAGCCATGTTGGGAAAATATGGTTTCTCTCCGTTTTTTTCGATCTTGGTCCTTGCTCATTCTTAATTCGTTTGCCCCTGTTTTTTATTTTTATTTTTATTTTTCTTTGGTTGTTTTCCATTTTGGGTTCTGATGTGGAGTGTTGTAAAAAAAAAAGGAGAGAAATTAAGAAAAAACGTTTTGTGGTGTTGCTCTCAGATGAGTGATCTGAGTGATATTCTTAATGCAGCTCAGATTGCTAAACACTATGAAGCTATTCAGTTTCTCTCCTCACATGCAAATGTGGAATACAGTCTGTTGCAGCTGGATTTCTTGATTCCACGTGGAGCGTCGCTGCAGCGCTTCCCAGAAGCGTGGCTAGAATACATGGAGAGTGGGCAGTGTGGCAATCAGTGCATTGAGGTGTGCCGCCGTGCCGCCGACGTCCAAAGTGGCTGCACGGTGGAAGGAAAAGAAGAAGTTTTTCTCATTTGTCGACGGCCGGAGCTGCACGGTCTTGATGAACTTGCAAGGTTGTTGCAGTCCCCCGCCATGATGCCCGACGCGGAGGGATGTGTGGCGCTTCACACAGATCAAGTTGTTTTGCCAGAGATGCTTTTAAGGGAGTCACAGCAACGGGGCTTGCTATACTACTTCCCCGACGATTACGTGAAATCTCGCGAGCATCGTTTGGTGAAGGGCAAGCGGTCTCTCTCTAGAGGAGGCGACACGCTGAATGTATTTCTTCGCGATGATGAGGCCGAGGCAGTTTTAGGCGCAGATGGTCCCAGCGGGCAGTTGAATCTGCCGGCGGGTGTGGTCGCGCAGTCGATGCTGTATACACGCCGCGGGGTTCCTGTGCGAAGTAAAAACGCCATTCCCGCCAGTCTTAATGTTGGGGAGCGGGCGCTGGTAATAGTGGAGCGGACTGGAGCTAATTCTCATGACATCTCTGCACAGGTCAAAGCACCGAGCTTGCGCGTGTCACTGGGGCAGCCGACTGGGAGCTCCGGCGGTATTGTGCCTGTTGATGTACGGGTGAAGGCATCCGGGAGTGGCAGTGGTAATCCAAGGAGCCTTATGGACATAAGAGGTCAGGCAAAGGGCAAGATTACAATGTCTTTGTATGTGGATGAAAAGGAAACGATTGTTCCCTTGGAGGTGCTTGATGAAAACGTGTCAATGCCCGGTGTTATGATTGGAAGAGACTCTTCACCCGCACTCCCTTTGCCAGAGTCCATTCGTATCAATGATCCTGCATTGTGGAGCAGTGGACTTACGGAAGAAGAAGAAGAAATAAAGGGAGGGAGAGGAAAAAACATGGAAGATGTGGAGTTTAAGAAAACAGGGGCGAAATTTGCAGGTGCTGCACTGTCATGGTGGCTGAATCCTTCTCCTGCAGTTCTTCGAGTCCGAGATCTCACAACTCCTGACAGTGAAACCATGAATGCTGCTTCGCAAATTGTGTGGATTCCACACCAAAAGGATGAAGTCACATTGAGGGCTGTAAGGAAAACGATGCAGGAGCAGCACGCCGCGGAATTAGCGCGGCGGAGTCGTCGAAAACGAAACCGAAACCGTGAATTACGGAATTGTCATATGCTTCACTATGGCTTTGATGCCTCAGTTCCTTTTAGTGGACAGCCACAGGACGGATAAACATCAGTAATCCCTCTCTTTCTGTTTCTCTCTTTTTTTCTCTCTCTCTGTTTCCGTATGTGCATGTCTGGGTTCTCGCATGCTGGTGAGGATAATGCCAATTCCACAGACGTTTTTTTGTTTGTTTGTTTTGTATTTTCTTTTTCTGTTTGATCCCTCTTGAATGTTTATGTAGAGTTTGCTTAACTTCCCTTTCTTTTCTTTTTGTTTTCTTCAAACCTTTTGGTGTGTGGGCTTTTTTGTTCAATGTTTATAGATTAAGAAAGACACAAAGTTCGAAAAAATATATAGAGGAGGAGCGAGGTGAAGTGAATTGTGTTGGGTAAACAGACAGAGTGAGGCGACAACAGAGACAAGGAATCAGAGAATTACATAGAGCGAGGTCGCCGTCCATCACTTCGTGGAATGCAATGCCGTGGCTCACCAGCGGGAAGGGTGGAGGGCTGAAAGGATGTATTCTTCCGCTGGGGGAATACCGCCGCGCCCCGCGTCAAGACGTATGTAAGTTGAAGCCCTCCGTGTGCGTTGCTGCGGTGTGGGAGACCGTTTCCTCGTGGGGGGGAAGTGAGGGGACCTGCAGTGGGGAGTCAGACATGTGTTCAGCTTCGCTTGAAGAGACGGGATTGACTGACGGAAATGCTCTTTGTCTTCGCATGGAACGTCTGCGGCAGATGAACCCCTTCCGTCAAGGCCCGTCCATTAATAATAAGAAGAATAGTGGTGGTGGTGGTGGAGTAACCGGGCAATCTCCGGCCTCCATGGAAGGAAACAGGACAACACGTGTACATGTGGAACGTACTGGAGTGAAGAAGACGTGTGGTTCACTCCCGTGTTGCGTGGAGGAAGTCAGTGATGGTGAAGACATACTTTCTTCTACGCGTGATACCGTCGTGACTCTCGCAGCAAAGATCCCAGAAAGCTCTCGTACTGTGAGAGTACAGACAAAGAGGCGCCAGTGTAGGGTTAAGCGTCTTGCACCTGCAGAATTGTCTCAATTGCTGGAATTGGATGATGGCGAGGAGGAAACAGTCGTGTTGTAGTGTTCATTCTTTCTTTCCTTGTCTTTTTTTTTTGCTACGTGATTTCCTTTCTTACTGTTATTATTATTTAGTTTTCTTTTCTTGTTTTGTCTCTGTCGTTTTTCACCATGACTCATTCATATTTTGTTGCGATGTATGGAATACAATATAATGTTTTTGTGCTGTTTATTTACTAAATTGCCACCATCATATTTTCCTCCTCTTATTCCCGCGCTGCCCACTAACAACAATAATCAAACGGCAGGACATTTTATAGATTTTATCCTCATAGAACGACCAAAAACTTTCTTCTCCTGCTCCCCTTCTTGCTTCTGTATCCACTACTATTACTTAACCTTGCATATTCCCTCAACGGACATTCAATCCGATGAACGCCTCACGCTCGTCGTACGAGAAGGATCTCCCGGACGACCTGCTGGAGCTCATTGACCACACAACAAGAGGGGTGCAGCGACTGTATGAGTCCACGTGCCAGCGAGAGACCGCGGGTGGGGCTCGTGCGTGGAGGCCGGCAGTGGATGTACACAGAGCCCCGCATTACATGGACCACTTGGAAACATCTAACGATGGGGCACATGTCGGTAGTAACACCGCCGCCGTGGCGCCGCCTATTATTGGAATATCACGGAAGGCGTCGGTGGAGGAAAGCCATAAAAATAGCAACAACCGCCGCCATCAACAGAAAAGTAGTAAAAGCAACGGGACGGAGAACGGCGGCAGGAACGGCGGGCACCGGTGGCCGTGGAGTCGTGTGCAGGCGCTGCCAACAGGCGGGGGTGTCGCAGACGGACGCTCCGGCATCTCCACAGCAAACACGACGATGTCATCTGATGCCTCATATCGACATTCCTCCACTCATCATAAAGAAATACACACCGCCACGACGGTAGGAGGTGGTGGCGGTCATCATGTCTCCATCACAAGTACTGTAAACACGTCTTCTACTGCTGCAGATGATGAAAATAATAATACTAGGAGCTCCTTAAAAGGAGGCCAAAGATGGAAAGACACATTTAAAGCCCTTCTCTCTGGTGAGGCAGCAGCAGCAGCAACTCCTACGACCCAGCTTAATCCTGCTGTGCCATCTGCACATGTGAATGCCAGACAACAGGAAGCAGAAGCCACAATAGCGCCGCCCACCTCTTCGACGCCGTTAAACTCCACAGACCCAAAGCAGCACCAGGATCCGTGTGCATCTGCCCTGGCACAAAGTAATGCAGCTTTAGATCGGCTGCGACGCCAGCTAGAGGAACAGGGGGCATTGCATCAGGAAGAACTTTCACGTCTGCGCATGGAGCACGATCGAGAGTTAGCAGAACTCCGCCAGAGTTCTCTGGAAGCACGGCAGAGGGCTGAGGAGGAGGTGACAACACAACTTCAGGCATCTTTTAATGTCAAACTGAAACTCTTCCAAGCTGCCGTGGACAACGAACGAATGAAGGCAGATGAAGCGGGAAAATTAGTTGACGAGAAGGACAAAACCATTGATAGATTAAAGACGGAGCTTGAGAGTGCTGCCAGCCACAACAAGTTGCTGCGGGGTGAGGTGGAGGCGAAGAAGAAACAGGTGGTAGAATTGCGGGATGTATTGTCTAGTTTACGCAGACAGATGATAGAAGTGGAGGATGAGGTGGGGAAGCGTAAACGCGATTTATCAGAGTCCAATCGACGTGAGAAACTCATGAAGGAGCGCGAACAGGAGGCGTTGGATTTGGTGAGCCGACTAGAAATGCAATTACGCGAACAAGACAAGAGATCACGGGAGGAGCTTCATCGTCTGGAAGGAGAGTTCCACACGACCACGAAGAGTTATCAAGATTTGGTCGGGGAAGCAACGCAGAAACTAACGAAGCTGGAGAAAGTGGAGCGCAAGTACCACACACTGAAGGAGCAGCACCGGACGCAGAAGCAGCACCAAGAAGAGTTGGCATCAAAACTGACCTCTGCAGAGGAGGAGAAGACAAAAGTCATAGAGCGTACGGAGGCACTCCAGCAGGAGATGGAGCAGCTCCGCCTTCAAATTGCACGGAAGGAGCATGAGATGAGGGAGGAGCGTGCAGCGCATCATAAAATTGTTGAAGGTATCACACAACGACTGGAAGAGGAAGGAATGAAAGCGAATTCGGATTTGGAGACACTTCAAAAAGCTTTGCATCACGCCGAGGAACGTACAGTTCGTCTCCAGCGCGAGGTGGAAAGCCTGGCAGAGCAGCTGAAGGAGGAACAGGCACATAGCAAAGAATTACTAGTGCAGCTGGAGCAGAGTGCAATACGGCACCAGGAGGATATTTCCACTGCACGTCGTGCGGCGTCCAAGCATCAGCAGCAGACGGAAGGCGTGCTCGCAAGTCTGAAGCGGCAGCTGCGAGAGAAGGACGCGAAACTGGAGGCACTCGCCACAACGGCCTCTGAGCCGATTCAACGGCTGCGCAGTCAGCTTGAGGATGAGCGCAGCAAGCGGGCGCATTTGGAGGAACAGTTCAGTCGCTATAAAGAAAAGGCGAAGGTGGCGAAAGACGCAGCGCTGCGGGAGGTGCGGCGTGAGCAGCACCGCATCCCGTCGGTGACACGTTCGCAGAGTCGCCCAACCGCCCGGTTGTCCTCCATTTCGTCTGCGCGAGATGGTGACAGGGAATCTCATGGAGTTTCGTCTACTACTCTGCATGTGTCTGGCGGGAACACAACACCGACAGGTCAACGGGCACCGAAACCACTGGCGCCACCCAATCCACAGTCATACAACCGTTCGAGGGAAGGGAAGAACATGACACCGCCACGATCCGCAATTCCCGCTGCAGGGTGGGATTCAGTGGAATCTATTTCTAACATCTCTCGAAGCTCCCCGTTGTGTAGTAGTCGTAGTGAAATTATTGGAGTTGTGGAACCTGCTGTGGAGCATTCTCATGAGACCCCGCAAGGAATGGTAGCAACCATTTTTCAATCACCCCAGTCAGATAGCAATATGGATGATAGAGTGAGGCAACACGAACGGCTTCTTCAAGATTTTCATCAATCCGCAGCGGAGGTGTTTCGGAAAATAACAGGGAACCGTGATGACTTTCTTGCAAAATGTACTTCTGTAGTGCGCTCTGTATCATACCGTGCTGCAGATGAGCATTTGACTACAGGAAAAGCCCTTTGATAGGCTACTGAATTGGGGGAAATGAACAATATATTCTCTCATTGAAGATGTGTTGTTGTATTTGCGTGGGATGCCTGTATTATTCTTCCATTCAGTCAATCGCACACATATCATTGTAGTTTTTTATTTCTCTGTGCGTCCGTGTATGCATATGTTGGTGGAAGTAATAATAATAATAACAATAATAAATAATAAGTATTATTATTATTATTATTATTATTATTACATCATATTATTTCCCGTTGTCGGTTTTTATGTATCTATCTATCGATCAATGGATCTTACTCTCCGTTTCTCATACCGTTTTTTCCTTTTTTTTCTTTTCTTTTCCTTTATGTACTATGGAAAACGCATCTCCCGTGTCATTCCTTTGCGGTTGCCTTAAAGGGTGCGGTTAGAAACAATAAGAGGGTAGAGAGAGTTATTTGGCTGTTGGGTGTGAGGCAAACGAATACTACAGACGACAAAAAGAAAGAAAAAAAAGAGATAAGTAGGAGAAATGTTCGGTGGCACAAAGAAGCGCAAGTTTGAGAAACATGAGAAGGCCGCCAAAAGAGAGCCCGCGCCCGCGCCCGCAGCGGACAAACGCCAGAGGAATGCAAACATCACTGTAAACATGCCCCAGCCGCAGAACTGGAAGAACCGCAACAGCAGCACGCTGAAGGGGCCCGTTGTCTCCCACCCGAGCGGGGGCGCCAGCCGCGACTCGGCCAACGACCGCAAGCAGATTCCTTTCAAGAACAAGCACGAGGAGCGGGAGTACAAGAAGGCGAGGCGCATTCCGCTATACGCCGCCGGTCAGGGAGGAAAGAGTAGCAGCAGCAGCAGCAGCAACAGCAAAGGAAGTAACAATGCCGTTGCCAAGCGGCCCTGCGGTGCGAGCAGCGCTGCCCAACGACGTGCGATCCAGAAGGCCAAAGGAGACGATGCCGTTTTGGATCACTTCCGCACAAAACTGTCTGCGAGTACGTTTCGCCTTTTAAACGAGCAGATTTACAACTCGACTGTTGCGTTTGCGAGCCAACTGCTGCGTGACCCATCCACATACGCGGACTACCACAACGGTTACCGCCAGCAGCTTGAGCAGTGGCCATTGAAGCCAAGTCAAGTCATCATTGAAGCTCTCTTAGGGGACCGACGCGGGAGGTTTCTTGCAAATAAACCCAAAAGCATGCCAGGATACATTCCAAAAAGTTGGGTCATTGCAGATATGGGGTGCGGTGACGCCCAAGTAGCTCAGATGATGCGACCAAAGGGTTACACAGTACATTCCTTTGACTTCTGTGCAGTTAATGAACATGTGACGGTGGCAAATGCTGCAAAAGTGCCTTTGGACAGCAACACAGTTGACATATGCATTTTTTCTCTGAGCCTCATGTCCACAGACTACGTGGAGTGTCTCTATGAGGCTTTTCGTGTCTTGAAACCAAAACGCCTATTAAAAATTATTGAAGTCCGCTCTCGTATTCCACACCCCAGACAGTTCTCTGAATTTGTGGAGAGTATCGGTTTTGACATAGACTACCACGACACAGTGGGAGATTACTTTGTGGCATATGACTTCCTCAAGCGTGATGGTCAAGCTGAACCGAATCGCCAAGTGAGGTACGATCCACAAGATGTGTTGGTGGCGTCATTCTACAAGAAACGGTGAGTGAGTACACATATGTTTCTTTCACTTTTTCTCTGCGTTGTGGCGGATGATTCCGGTCTCTTCTTCATTGCATCCCACTGGAAAAAAGCTCAAAGAAGAAAAGAGGACCAGTATAAGGCCAAAACGACACGAAATGGAGAAAAAAGATAAGATGTCGGTTAAAATGGCGCAGATGCAAATAAAATAAAAAGAAGAAAAAGGATGAATAAGTATCTCATCTCCCTTCCTCCTTCACCTGAATATAGTCTCGCTATGTATGGGAGAGTGTGAGTGAGAAGGAAGTGGGGTGTGTGTCTGTGTGTGTGGAGGGGGGGTTGAAATATGGCAATATATATTCTTCATTTCCATCTTCTCTGCCGTGTCGCCTTGGATTTGTTTTTCCTTTTGTTAAATAAATACTGTAAAAAATACATAACAAATTTGTGTATGTATTTCTCTGTGAGGGATGTATACGTATGCATGTACGCTATTACCTCTCTCTCTCTCTCTCTCTCTCTATATATATATATATATATATATATATAATGATTATTTTTGTTTCCCCCTTTTTTTTCTTTGCATTTTACTTTGAACGGTCTATCATGTTGGTGGTGACCTGAATGTGTGGGTGTGTGTATAAAATAATTTGTATGTGTATTTGCTTATTTATATATAGAAGTTAAGTGGAGGTTAGTTTACGTATGGGCCGGAGGTCTAGACGTTTTGCTGTGAGAGTAGCTGCTGTGGGGGTTGCGTTGGTTGGCGGTTGGGCATCATACCACCGCTGGCAGCTGAGACGCGGTGCCATCATTTCATTACGTGATGATATTACGACGGAACAGCACCGCCCACAATCTCGCAGTGCGAGGTTCCATCGACTCAAGGATAGCGCAAGAGATCATCCGTTTGATGTACTTGTCATTGGTGGTGGGGCCGTGGGATTGTACACGGCCGTGGATGCCGCTCAGCGCGGTCTGCGTGTCGCCGTCGTGGACGCAGATGACTTCGGCGCCGGGTCCACAGGAACATCACCGCCGCTTATTCCGGGTGCATTCCCATACGTGCAACGCGCTCTACGGCAGCGTGATGTATTCTGGCTGTATCGTGCTGTGGAGGCCTGGCGTGCCTTGACAGTGTGGTCCAATGTGGCACCCGGTGCTCTTGAGAACCGCGTGCCGACACTTATTCCCTCCTCTCATGTAATGGAGCTGGCGGAGTTCACGGCGGCTGCCTTGGTGGCGACGCTGCTAAGTCCATTTGTGGGTCAGTGGAGACCCTTCAGATTTGTTCACGGTGATGCCTTGCGGAGGGAACTTGACGGAACTGAAGACGGCTTGCGGGGTGGTGTTGTCGTTGAGGATGCGCTGCTGGATGGCAATGCCGTTTCTGTTGCACTCGCCCGCACAGCTGAGGCGTTGGGTGTGGTTGCACTCAACTACGCCGCCGCTACGCGCATAGCCAATGTGGAACCAGAATCCGAATTGAACAACAGTTCTGCAAACTTCGCTGTTGATGTTCATGATGTGAGTGCACCAGAAGGTGTGGCTGAGGTGATTTCGGAAGGAGTTACAGTGTATACACGAAGTATTGCAAATTGTTCAGGGTCGTGGGTGAATGATGTGAGGCAGTTGATGCCAAATAGCGCGGAATATGAGGTGCCAGCAGCCACAGAGAAGCAGAGGTATCAAGTAAAATCATATCTTGTACTTCCTCGAAGTGCTGTGCACACTAAAAGAAATGAAAATGTTGATTCTTTTTTTGGAGCCAAGTCATTTTTGGCATCAACGACTTCTTATAGTTTTTCTTCCGTAATGATGTTACCATGGTTTGATGCGTGTGTAGTAATTGGTCCAAGTGTCTCTTCCTTGTCTCAGCTCCCGACTAAAACATACACCGTGGCACCAGGAACCGTTATGACAATGATTGACACGAAAAATAACAGTGAGAGTGGTAATAGTGGCAATCTTCGCAATGCATATGAAAGTCAACAGCGTCACCTTTGTAATGCTTTGCGAGCAGCTGGTGTGCATATAGATGAGGATCATGCCTTGTCCTATATCTCTTGCATTGTGCCCATTCTTGCTTCTTCCCTGCCGAATTCTTTGCTTGAGGATATATTTATGAAGGGATACCACATCAGTGCGGGAACTGAGAACCCACGTGTTGTTCATGTTTATGGAGGAAGCCTGGGCTTTGCTAGGGACATTGCAGAGAAGGCTGTAGATCAACTCCTGCATGATGGTGGGGCTTTTACGAAAAGTGAAACACGTTCATTATCGCCTTGTAAAACGCGGTGTCTCGCGCTCATTGGGGCGCAGTCTAGTGACGTCGCTGACGATGATGCCTCCTCCCCCGCGGTACGTGTGCAGAAGTTTGTGCGGGAAAAGTATGCGGTGCGGGTGCAGGACGTGGTGGCGCGGAGGACACACACTGCGTACAGCAGCCCGGCTGAGGCGTTGAGGGCTCTCCCCGCGATTGCGGAGATTATGAGTACGGAACTGGGCTGGACGCCCGAGAGAAGGCAGGTGGAGTTGGACCTGGCACGAGCCTTCATCCGCAGTATTAGCGTTACATGATGGAAGTGTGTGTGTGTGGGTGTTTTGAAAACATGAAGAGATTTGGGTGCTCCATATACATACACTCTTCTTTTGTGATTTGTCTCGCTGTCCTTGTTTTCAAGGAAGCAAAGGGAAGAACATATCCGGGGTTGTAGAATGTATTTTATTCTTTTTATTTATTTTTCACTTTCTACCTACACATCTAGTCTCTTCTTTTTCTCCATGTTTGGATGTTATTAACTTCGGTACTCTGTTGATTCCGAATGATTGTGGTGGTTTAAGGACTTACTTTTGTGGGATATTATTTCGTCCTTCATCTTTATTATTATTATTTATATATTATTTGTGTATCTATGTAAATGAGTATTGAGAGCAGTATTAATAGCAGTTGGAGGAGGAAGAAATTATCGTAGAATTCTATTTTCTCTCTCTCTCTCTCTCTTTATACGAAAAAAAGAAAAGCAGTGCAATGCTCACACTCTTCCACGAGCACTACAAGGTGCAGTACGTCCCCCGCAGTTTCTCTGCGTTGTTCTTCTACGCCGTCTGTCTCCTCATTATTCTCGTGGCGCCCGTATTCATCGGACTGGGGATGGGCAACTTCTGGTCGAAGAACAATTATCTCATGCAGATGCCGCGGGTGCGCTTCACCGACCGCTGCGTCCTCCGCTTCACCACCGTTCGCGGGCAGGAGAAACTGTGGACCTGCTCGGATGCATTCAACATGAAGTTCATCGACGGGCAGGAGTCGTTGGCGGTGCTGCCGTTCTTCGCCATATATGAGGACGATCACGATGGGGATGGGCGTGTAGACAGCATAACGATGATTCTCAGTTTGCCCGTCAATGACGTGAACGTTGCGGGTGGTGTAGTCGACCATAAGGGAGAGGGCGAGACGACAACTGCGAGCAATATGGATGGTATCTACCGAGTGGATTTTCTTCCGGAATTTTTTTATGATTTTCATGGTTACATCATCAAGCTCAGTATGACAGCAGCGACGCTTTTTAGTTTTGAAATGGGAAAGTGGGTGTCGGGAGTAGAGAAAAATCCCCTTGCTGCCATTACCGAGGGGGATTTATTATTTCATTCAACAGAACCACTTGAGTCCTCTCCATATGTACATTATACGCAGGTGTATACAGGTAGTCCATTTGATAATATTACAGACATAGATGAATTACTGAATGTACCTCTCTTTGCCAGTCGGTATACATCCCGCAATCAATCCGTAGTTTTTAGGCCATATACCGAATCCGTTGGAGGACTTGGATTGCTGCAGAACAGTAACTACAACCGTGTGCTTGGTGAGGACTTGGGTGCATTGGGAGACTTTACGTGGTGCATCAAACTACGTGTTCAACACGCGGAGGTAAAATACGTGCCGTCTACCCAAGAGGCTCTAAAGTGGGCGTGGGTGCAATACTTCTGCATTGCATGCATCCTTCAGTGGCTCCTGTGGTGGCTGCGTGGCTTTGTCGTGAAGTCTGGTTTGATAAACACAACGGCATTTTTTTACTCCAACTGGAAGTTCCCCAGTTAATTTCCAAATACATGCTTACATATATGCATCCATTTGTGTCTGTCTGTTGGCAAGGAAGAAAGTCCAACAAACCGGAAACAAGAACGGAAAAAAAAGAATGACTCATAGAGATGCTTTTGATTCTTTATTATTTTTTGTTGCTGCTTGTATTTACTATGAGAAGATGCAAACATAAACCGCAGGGAGGGAAAAAACGGCATTTTGTCGTTCCTGTGTTTTGCATTGTTCTTGTCCCGGTCACGTGTATATGTGTCTTTGTTTGTGTGTGTGCGTGTGTCTATTGTTTCCTCCATTCATGCACATTTATCTGTCGTGCATACACACAAACAAAAAAAGAAAAAAAAACTTTTGAGGCACATCACGGCTTCTTCCACCTTGAGGTATTCCCTCCGAATGAAGATTGAACGTGGGGTGAATTGCTCAAATAGAGATTTACAAAGAAGCAAAGGGAAAAAAAGAAAGCACACACACACTGACCCACCCAATAAGAAAAGAAGAAGAGAGATCGAGATATATATATATATATGGCAGTGGTGGTGGTGCAAGTTGGCCAGTGCGGCAACCAGCTGGGCGACGAGCTGTGGCGGCAGCTGAAATTATCGACAAACTGCGGCGCGGTGCCGTCGCCCTTTTTCACGCACGACCGCCGCGCCCGCTGCGTCCTCGTTGACTCCGAGCCGAAGGTGGTGCGCTGCGTGTATGAGCGGCACAAGGACGTCCTTCGCGCGGAGAACGTCGTCTGCGGTCAGTCCGGCCGCGGGAACAACTGGGCGCTGGGGTACTACGGCGTGGGCGACCCCGCGAGCCACCGGGCGGCGGGCAACGCGGCGGTGTCGCGGCCCTTCACAGTCGCGAAGGACCAGCGGCGGCACGACAACCACGTCGCCCGCGATGCCCTTCGCGCGATTCACGCAGAGACGCGTCGCACCGACGACGCGGCGGAATTCGAGGCGGTCGTCGTGCTGCACAGTCTCGTCGGCGGGACCGGCAGCGGCATGGCGACGTGGCTGCTGGAGAAGATCCGCTACTACTTCATCGAACCGCCGGTGGACGAAAGGGAGGAGGCGAAGATGATGCGGCGCGACGGGTTGGATGGAATGCTGATGGAGAAGCGGCGCGCAGTGTACCTCGTCAGCATCACAGTGGCACCGCAGATGATTGGCGAACTCTCCACACAGGGCCTGAATGCCGCACTTACACTGCATGCGCTGCAGGAGAATGTAGATGCGGTCTTGCTGTTGCGTAATGATGACTGTATTCTTTCTCGCAGTGATTCACTTGCGGGACTCAGGAACCGAGCCCGTGCTGCTGATTTATCTCAGAATGCATCCTCCTCCTCTTCGTCTTTACCTTCCACATCGTTGTCAGCATCACCGGCGCCACCGTTGTCTCTCATAAAGTCATGTGCAACATTCAAGGAGGTTAATGAGGTGTTTGTGACAATGTTGCTTCCGATACTACTTTACGGTAGAGGCGCGAATGCTGTGGGGGAGCTTGTCTCCAAGTGCTCTCCAAACTACAGGAAAGCAAACAACATTTTGACAATTTTGCCTACACCTCAGCGACAGTATTTGCGTTTTAAAGAGTCCGTGACACGTTCACGTTTTTACGTCCTTCATGGCTCAAAGCAGCACATGCCTGGGGTGTGTCCCAATGTCCCAGTGGAAGTGCTGCACACTGCACGTTCCCCGCGTAATCCTGACTTGGCGACCTCGAGGGAAGAAGTGGAGGTGCCGAGTGCATTATTGAAGAGTTTTACGGAGTCTGTAACAGCAAAGCGATCCCCTGCCGTTCAGCTGCTTCAGCAAATGGAGGGAGTTCTTGTATTAAATGAAGTACGTGAATTGAATGCCGCGGTGCTGTTTCATTTATTGCGCTCGGCAATAATGAAAGTCAAGGCAGGTGCCTTCTTGTTAACATTTGAGGATATGGGGATAACGGCTGAGTGCATAGAGGCGGCAATAAAAGAGGTTGCCACAAAACTTTCAGATGTAGAAGAAGTTTGATGTGCGAAGTGTGTTTCATTTTGACTTTTTTTTTTCTCTGATAGCTTTTGCCTGTTCCACCAAAACTCTTTCACATCATTCAGAGTATGACACAATATGAGAAACTCCACCGCCTTGATCTCCCCGTCTCTTCCTTCCTTTTCTTTCCTTCGTTCTTTCTCTGCTTGTTGACATGGTTTGAACTGACAGGGGATCTTTTTATCCTTGTTTTTGGTTTTTTTGTATTTTTCGAGGAGGAGGATAAAAATTGGCTTGTGTAGAAAATGCGTCGCATCTGTCTCCCTGCATGCGAAGGATTATTACTCTGCACATCCAGCAGCATTAGGAGGTCCGGCGTGCAGTACCGCTCTGCAATGATACAGCCCGTTGACCCCCTCTGTGGTGCAAGCAAGCAGGATGACAATGGCCCCCAAACATCATACCGCTTTGCTGTTAAGAACGAGGAGCGGGGTTTGTACGACCACGGCGTCACCCCGGATGCACGGATGTTAATGGCGGAGGCGGAGGCGCAATATAAAGCGAGTAGCGACTACTTACATGTGCCACCAGGCGGGTTAGCACCTGAGGAGCTGCGCATAGATGATGACGGTGAGACTGTCTCGTGTATAGCTGCGCCCTTTGCAGAGGAGTATGTGCCTTCACACAAGGAGCGATATGCATTTCGCGGACATGTAGGGGAGCTAACCATGCAGCGTGCAGCTGAGCCAAAATATCTGCTGAATGCACATGCTGAGTTAAACCTGCGAAAGGAACGCCAAATGTGTGAAATGATGTCTTCTCCAATGCCGCCGCTCCAAAAGGCAGCGGAAGCAGAGCGTTTATTGCATGATTTTTATCAGCAGCGGTTGTCTATATCTCCTCGTAATATGGAAACTATTTTCGCCTTGTGGATGCAGTGCAGTGTCGAGGAGCGTTTGGCGGGTTGTGCTCGTGTACCACAGTCAATCTCATCCTCCTCCTCCTCCTCTGTTGGTGGGGTGAATGATGCAGGTTCTCTGGCAGCAACTACACCAAAAGCAGGTGTACTAGACACGGTGCCGTTTTTATCTTCGATGAGGCGATTGTACTTTCATGCGCGGCAAATGCATGTTGCCCCCACACCACTTGTGCTGGAATATCTCATGACAACGCTGAGTGCCGTTACTGAAATGGACGGTCGTGTTTTTCACCTCGCAAACCGTCTCCTCCTCGACGCTGACAAGTACGTTATTCTCCCTACCCGCACGACGTATGCGGCCTTTTTTGAAATATGTAGCCTTCACAACGCCATGACGTTTGCTATGGCCCGCTTCAAGGACGCCGTAGTGAACCTGCATATCGCCGTTGATGCCACCATGGCGACGACGCTGCTGAAAGGTTTCTGCCAGAATGGATTGGTGGAGGAGGCGCTTGCGCTGCTCGCCCGCATTCAGCACGTCCCGTTGGATGTGCAGTTACTCAATGCCTCCCTGGAGGTCCTTCTCCTCTCTAAGCAACCCCAGGCATGTTTTTCCGCATTTGACGCCACAAAGACCCTTCCTGTTCAGCCAACGGCGGAGAGTTACTCGCTGCTGCTTCTTGCTTGTGAGCGTACGGGGCTTTGGGGTCAGACAACTGTCATACTTGCCGACATGCAGAGGCGCCGTGTGAAGGGAGACGCCAAAACACTTAATTTACTGCTAAAAGGTCTCCTCATGGAGCGGCTGCATAGCTATGCCCGCCAACTGTATGAAACTATGTTAGCAAAAAATGTGGAGGTCTGGCCTGCACTTGAATCTCACATGAAGCTTCAAAAGCAACAGAAAAAGAGAAATCCACAGCGGACATGGTCTCAAGATACCTCCATCACATGGAACTCAGAGTCACGCTGATGACGTATTCATCCCTCTCAAGGACAGAAACCCAAAAGAAAAAGGAGGGAAAGAAAGAAAATGAGAAGGAAAAAAAGATCATTGATCATTGATGATAATGATGAGATGCACATACATGCGCTAATGAATACTCAGTCCATGTGGTGCACATTTGTTTGTTTATTGTTTCTGTGGTTTCTTTTTTCTGTTCTTGTTTATATTTATAATTTGTTTTTGTTTTTTCACACTTCCTTTCTCTTTCTCTCTCACTCTTTTCTGTTTGTGTATTCTTTAAATACTTTTTGTGAGAACTTTTGTGGTGGTGGAGAGAGAAGAAAAAGGGAAGAATATTTGGACAGACTAACTTGCCACATGCTCTCCTTTGCTGTCAAGGAGGAACAGAAAGATATCAAGTCCGCAGATGCCGCCGGCCTTGGTGGTGCTCTTGGAGGCGGACAGGAAAGCATGACGCTGTATACATGTGCCAACTGTACCCGCATTGTAGCACTCAGCCCGTCCTCGCAGCTCATGTGCACTCACTGTGTGCATAGAACGGGTTCATCCACCGTGTTCTACAAGCTGCGCACACAGCCCACAACGTACGATACGATTTAAAGAAAAAAAAGGGGGGGGAGAATTATGTTGCTGATGTCTGAGGAGAGAGGGCCTGCTTGATTAGTGGTACTTCCAGTTTTTTTCTGCATCTCTATTTCTCTCTCTGTGTGTGTGTGTGTATTGTGTGCATACACGAGAGTCCTTTCTCTTCTTATTGCCACAATCATTTGCTTTCTGTATGTTCTTTTTCTTTTTGTCTCTCTCTCTTTTCTGTGGTTTTTCTTCCCTCCTTGTTCTTTGATTGTTGTGGTCCAATAACTTTCTTTCTTTTTCTTTTTATGTATAAGTTCTTTAGCGATGCTTAACCGGCCGTCAAAACCGCAGCTGCAGACAACCGCTGGTGGCGCTAGAAGTGCACCGACGCCGCAGTGCGTCTGCGCGAGTTGTTTCTCTACGTTGATGTTGCCGCGCCCCGATGCGACCGGCACGCCGTTTCAGTGCCCGCAGTGCCGCGTGTCGGGCGTTGACATGAAGGTGCTCTACACGAAGCGGGCCTTCCCAACCGAGCACAGTACAAACTGAGAGGGGGATAGAAAGGAAGGAAGGAAATGAAAAGAGAGAATGATTTGTGTGATATGAGGCCGTCATTATTACACTTCTTCCTCTTTGTTGTTTTTTCCTGTGCGAGTTTCTTTTAATCCAGGAATAAAGAAAACTTTTTTTTTCTCTGAAGTTATATCGAATAAAATCTCTGCGGGGGAAAATGGACAGTGCCTGCTGAATGGACAGAGTGGCTTTCATTTCATGTCGCTTCACCGCCACAACGTTATCCTCCCCGTGTATTAATCCATTATTTCTGCTCTCCCCCGTCCTCACTATATGGGCGTCTCTCTTTATGTCATGTGTAATAATAATAATAATAATAATAATAATAATAATAATGATATACTGCAGGTGACATATGAGATTTCGGTGAAGAATGTTGATACATGTCTCATTAAATCAGATGTGGGAACTAAAGAGGCATCTGGCACCATTTCTCCAACGTAGAGCGGGAGTAGGTGTGACGAGGGCTTCTCTCTTTACAGAAGAGGACATTCTTTTTCCAGGACATGGATTCATTGTCGGGATAGACACCAATGAAACGTGTACTTGGTGAGAAATATTATAATAACTCAAAAGGAGAAATGCTGCGGGCAATGCACTCCATTGGAGAGTTGGGTGGTTACTTTGTAGTGGGCGGTCGTGTTTGTATTTCTGCGAGTAGTAATGATGATAGCGCTCTGCGGGAGGGGCTTGCCAAGTTTGGATGTGCCGGCTGAGCTGTGGTCAATGCTCATTCCCATTCAGCAGGATGCCTTCCGCGTGGGTGTAAGCTTAACAACATTGCGGAATCGAAATCGGAATGGATTCACACATTAAAATAGCCCCCATCATCATGTCTACGGTGAAAAAGCTTCTCTATTATTATTATTATTATTATTATTATTATTGCCATTCTTGTTTCTTACTCTCTGCCATTTACCTTCATTTCTCTCTGAAAATAAATATACATACATACAGGCATACATGCGCTTCCTTTGCACTCTTTCTATTCTCTTTTATTTTTTCTTAATGGGGCCAACAGCAGCGGAAGGGTCAGGGGCAAGAGTCCAACTCGTGTTTATCTGTCTATATACACACTCAGATAATTACGATACGTATAGTCAGATAAAAGTGTAGGGAATAAATAATTAAATAAATATATAAATAGGAAGAGGGATAAAATGTTTGTTCGCACGGCCTTTCTTCTGCGGAGCTACCGCCGCAAATCCAAAGCGCCGGATCTCAAGACAAGTTTTGTGAAGACGACGAACTTCAGGAAGGCGGAGAAGATCGTCATTGAGACCGTCGACGGGGAGGCGGTTAAGGGGCGCGGTAAACTCCGCCGCCGCAGCCACAACGCCCTGAAGGAGGCGATCGCGGAGATGGAGCACCCCGCCATTTGGCTCTGGTACCCGTGGCGCATGAACCCCGAGCCGCCCACGCCGAGTATGCCGCAGCGGCGTGCACTTAAGAATCTCCACGGCGCCGTGTTTACGGACCTCACGCCGGTGCAAAAGAAGCGGCAGGAGCAAATGTTGTACGGTGTGAATATTCCAGAGACGCGGCAGATGAAGTTTGAGCAGGAGCACCCTCTGCTTGCGGGGGCACTGCGGCAGCTTAATGGGCAGCCGAAGGGGTTTCCATTTTGGTATAAGAAATATCCTACACGGCGACATGCGTATGAAACTCGGTTTAGCATTCCGAAGGAGATGTTAGAGGGCTACAGTGATTACATTAAGAAGGCTCTCTCGAAGGGAATGATGTCGATTCAGGAAAAGCAATTTGCACAAGAGGCTATGTACATGGAACGGTACGCCGAGCATGACTTTGATACTACAAGTCCTGCTGTATTGGCTGTGAAGCGGGCCTTGAAGTGTCGCACGCTACGAAACCATTTACTGACAAACCCACACAACAATATTATCAAGAGTGTGCTGGCGAACACTGAGAAAAAACTTAATCATGCACTGCGTAAACTAAGAAAGGTGGATTTTAAGAAATACTGGGAAATCATACGGGACCATGACGTTCAGGATGTTCTTCAGCCACCCAATTTGGTTACATATCGCCAGGGCGCATATTGGAAGTACGACTGGAATGCGGGCTTGGCTATTTCCACAAATTTAGCTGACGTTCTCGACCCTCGTGGACTTAATGGATGCGTTGAAACGGGCCGGTCCCGCTCAGAGGTTGCCCGTGATCTCGGTCTGTCATACACGAGGCCTTTGCAGGAGAATGAGAAGAAGCAGTTGTCTCAGCAGGCGTTGTATTATGAACGGTTGGCAAAATTCAAGATGGAGCAGCCAGAAGCTGCGCGGGCATTGGAGCGTGAGCGGTTTGTGCGGAAGTTCTCCGGCATGTTTGCAAAAATGGATATTAAGTCCGGTGCACCTGACTTCCCGAGTACATACCGTAAACTTCTTGGGACAAAGGTGGTCCGCTGGTCCTCAAAGCGCCATGGACCCGCATAAATACTTATTGTTGTTGTTGTTGTTGTTGTTGTTGTTATGGACTTCTGTTTTTGTTTTGCATACCTAGATAACAAAAAAAAATAAAAGGAAAAAAAAAAGGATAGTGAAGCATACATATGTGTCTCTGTGTGTGTGTGTGTGTGTGGAGGGAACGTGAGAGGGGCAAGTTCTACTACCCCTTTTTTTTTCTTTTTCTTGTTTGTTTGTTTTATTTGAGGTCAGGTGTGCCATCTGTATGTATCATCTCGCTCCATTTCTTTTTTCTTTTTTTGGTTTCTCTCCTCACTGGATGATGCAATGCGGTATTTGCATATTCTCTGCGTCTCTCTGCGAAACACCAAACGAAACAAAAAAAAACAGATAAGGGGCCCACCGTAGCAGCAGCGGCAGCAATAATAATAATAATTCTGCAATGCCCGTGAAGGTACCGGAGGTGATCCTCGTGGGCACAAGCACGCGCTACCGCCACTTCTCCAAGGGCACCTGCGACCTCTACGCCCCGGAGGAGATGCTGCCGGACCCGCCGCCGCCGCACGTGTGGGCGTACTGCGTGTCGCGGGTGCACGGCAACACGGTGTACTTCCACAACGAGGCCAGCGGAAGATCGCTGTGGGTGCTGCCGTGCATCGATGCGAGCAGCGGCGAATCAAAATATAATGAGGGTGAAGCCATGCGAGTTATCGGCTCCGTCCCATCCGCCGCAGTGAGACGGAAGCGCGTGGCATTTGAGAAGAGTAATGAGGGGGACGGAGTCGCAGCGGATGGCAGTCGCATTGATATCATGCCGGAAGGTGCCCAGGAGAATGTGCTGCAGGTACAAAACACAGTGGAGATAAACCAGCAAGACACCAAGAGCAACAAAGAGAATAATAATAATAATAATAATAATAACAGCACGGTACCTGTGCGTGAAAGATTAGCAGTGTGGCGTGCCAAACGGACCCAACAAGAGGAGCACTCAGAGAATAGAGAGAGCTCTAAATTTTTTTCTTCTCTTGCAAAGGAGGATGCATGGTCGTCTGGATCTGCTATGAGTCATAGATTGCGTTTTGAGCGACACCCATCCTTTGGTCAGCGCACAATGGAGGGAGAAGCATCATCAACTAAAGCAATGACGAACTCTTCTTCTTGCCTTGATACTAAAGGATCCGTACCGTGTGCGGAAGACGACAAGAAATTAGATGCGTCCCAGAATAATCATCCGACGAGGTCGACTGCGTGTCCTCCACGAGACATGTATGAAGAAGAGAGACGTCTGTTTCTTGAGGCTAATGAGGAGGTGCAGCGGGAGAAGGCGGTGGCGCTGGAAAAAGAGCGACTGCGACTCGAGCAGATGGCTCGACTGCAGGAGCAGCAACTGCGTGAAGAAGAGGAGCGAACAAAGCTCGCAAAGGAGAGGAAACTGCTTGAGCAAAAACGACTAGATTTGCAAAAACGGGTTTGTGAGCGGCAACATGCACTCTTGACAAGTATAGAAGAAGAGATGATGCAGCGTGAACTGGCTGCACAATTAGATAGATTTTTTGAAAACAAGTCCCGATTAGAAAAACTGGCGCAGTTAGAAAGTGAACGCTTGTTATCGTATGAAGATGCAATTGTTGAATCTCTTTTAGGTACTGTATCCAGAAGCGGGAGTGCAACACAGAAGGAAGAGAGACGTATTGATCTTCGGTTTCTTGAAGAGGACGACGACGGTGACGCAGAGGAGAAGGAGGTGAAGCATAGAAGCAAAAGCGGAGCAAATAGCCCTGAATATCATGATTACAGTGGTGTGCGTGGGAGAGGAGAGGCAGGAATGCCCAATACTTCAAACGAAAGCCGTCAAAACTCCTCTCAACAAAAGAAGCGACATCAAGGTCGCTGTGAGAGTATTACATATAGTCCTTCCCTCATGTATGTTGGGGATGTCACAGAGGGGGGAGGCAAGCCGCCCTTTTTTCTGCGCCGCCAAGGCCGTGGGACTTTCTTTTACGACGCCTCAAAGAAATACTTCTTTGAGGGTGAGTGGTTGGATGACAGGAGAAATGGTCACGGTGTCATTTCGCTACCACACGTTGTAGTGGAGGGGTCGTGGCGCAACGATCAGCTTGAGGGTTGTGCCACATTTCAGTCTAGGCGAGTTAAAGGAAGAGGGGAATTTTATGAAGGTGCTCTTGAGGGCAATGCGGTTGTGGAGATTGATTCCAATGGAGTTTTCGCGGGAAATGTGAAGAAAAATGCGGCCCTTGTGAATTCCGCTGCCATTACGCTTTCTTCAGGGGATCACATCGAGTGGATAGGAGAAGAACTTAATGAAGCAAGAAGGAAGAAGAAGAACAATAACATGAAAAATGAGAAAACTAATCATTCTCAGGATGACTCCAAAACTTCCCAGCATGTTAGTAGTGGCTCCGGGAAGTGTCGTATTCGATTTAAGAGCGGTGACGTGTACGTCGGTCAGGTGAAGGATTATCAGCCACATGGAACTGGAACATACCAATTTGCTAAAGAGGGCCATGAGTATGTGGGTGAATTTTCTCATGGTTGTTTACAAGGGCACGGTACATATCGCTTTGCGAATGGAAATGTGTACATTGGACAATTGTACAAGGGCCTCTTTCATGGGGAGGGACAGTACGTGCAGCAGAATGACTACATATATGAGGGACTCTGGCAGTATGGCACTGCACACGGAAAGGGGAAGCTGATATTCGCAAACGGTGATGTCTGGGAAGGAGAGTTTGATCACGACAGGCGTGTGAAGGGGCATTACACCGCTTCCCATTTGTTTCAGTTGTAACGGATTGTCTGTTGTTGTTGTTGTTGTTTTTTGTCGTGTGTGTACATTTTTGTTTAATTCACGTATACTGGCGGTATGCGTTGATTGAAAATTTACTTGCGTATATATATATATATATATATATATATATCTACATGCATCTCTCACATTTTTATCTATTTCATTATTATTTTTTTTTTGCCTTGTAGTAGCTTTTATTTGCTAATCTTGCTTGTTTGAATATATGCATGTTTCTGAATGGCTTTCATCTTCGTCTTCTTCGGCTTTTTTCCCCCGTTTGTTTTAAATTTTTGCTGGCGGCGGTGGGGTCACACAACACAACAGATAAAGAAAGAAATTTAAAAAAAAGAGAGAGAAGTGGAGTTTTGGCGCAGTAGAAGTTAAAGACATTTATTCATTTATTTGCATACATCTCCATCTCTCTCTCTCTCTCTGTGTGTGTGTGTGTGTAGGTGCGCCTGCCTCTATATCAGAGAGTGAGAAAGGCCCCGTGACGAACATCATTACTTCTTGCTGCAGGTGGTAGAGGCGAGAGCCAATGGGCTACAGCCGTGAGCGCACCCACCGCCACTTCTTCGTTTCCCGGGCGAATGCGTTCTTCTCGCGGCTGCCCATCGCCCGCATTCAGCGCTCGCTGGCGATGGAGGCAATCAAGCAGGGGCGCATGCGGCCGTGGAAGTACACGAAGGAGCAGATTCTCGGCGCCCCCATCACATGTAACTTCGACTACAACCCGCGTCCCGTGCGGCTCATTGGGACCATCATGGACGCACACACGGAGGAGACAAGCATCAAAGGGGGGCTCAAGGTGTATGCGCGGAATGAGGAGACGAATATGATGCTCTGGATCCCGGCGGGAAACCCGAAATTAAAGTATGAGGTGACGGCAACGAAGGGAAGTTTTCAGCATTATTTAGACGAGCGGGATAAGTGGGATGAGGCGTGGCTGACAGGTCGCGCCAGGATGAAGTAGCGAAGGCCATTACTACCGATGTTGATGACTATTTGGAGGAAATAATGGAGTGACGTTGTTGGTCTCTTGTGGCTGTTGCCCCTATTGTGTTATTGTATTGGTCGCTTCGGTGTTTGGGTGTGATGGAGTTGTCTTCACATATGAATCATATTATTATTATTATTAATCCTTCTTCGATTGCTGGTATTCTCGCAGTTGTGTATCTGTGTGTACACCCTGATTATTATATCTAGTGTTATGTATTCTTCTTTTCTCTCTTGCTCTATGTGTGCGTCTCTACACAATTGGATACACATATATAATTTCGTGTGAAGTACATAAAGTGGGAAGAGTGTGGAAAAAGAACGATGCCTGCAACAGAGATGCAGTCCATGGAGATGGACATGGTGGAGGGAATGTACGAGTCCTACGAACTCATTAGCATGGACCCGCCAACGTACTCCGTCCTCCTCGCCCCCACAGTCGACGACCCGCCGGAGCTGCGAGTGACGATTGTCTACGACTCCGACGAGTACCCGGAGACGGCGCCGCCGGTCGTGCAGCTTGAGCACATCGCGAAGAACCGCCGCATGCAGACAGGGACCCTCGCGAAGGAGATCGAGGAGCTTTGCGCGGAGCACGTCGGCATGCATAGCGTCATCTCCGTTCTTCAAAGGGCACAGGAGTTCCTCACCGACCTTGCGGCGACAGAGGAGAAGGCGGATCTGCAGCGCCGTGGGGAACTGATGGCGAAGGCCGCCGCGAGTGCATCCGCCGCCGCCCCGGATCCGACGGTGCGCATTGGGACTGCCGTCACGCGTGAACTGTTTGCGGAGTGGAGCGAGAGGCACATGGCGGAGAAGATGCAGAAGCGCGCGCTGACGGAGAAGAAGACAACTAAGCTGACGGGTCGGCAGCTGTGGGACGGAACTCTCAAGAACGCCGACTGGGATCTCTTTGAGGGCTCTGAGGACGATGAAGATGTCGATTTCTACGCATTGGCCCATGAGGAGGGGGAGGAGGAAATGGAGTTTGATTTAGATGACGTGGACGAAAAGGTATAAAGTTCTGGTGAGGCGCATAAAACAGAAAATAACAGTCAAATAGAGAAGAATGCACGTGTGTGTGGAACTCGAAACGGATGATGGCAACGGAGTGGAGACTTGAAGGAAAATAAAAAGAGGAATGAGAAAGGAAACCAAGAAAAAGGAAAGGAGAGAGAGGAAGGAAGGGTGGGAGATAAGGACATCTGTAGACACGTGTGTCTGTACCTCTGTATGCCTGTTGCTATGTGACCACTATTAGTATCTCTGATTCTCTGACAGGTCGATATACATACGTATTGAATACAACGGTATTATGCATATTAATTTTTATTGAATACCCGAGAGGGGGATTTTCTATGCATGCATGTGTATTGTGTGTGCTTATAAGCCCCTGTGTAAGCGTGCTTCTGTTTCTGCTTTTCTCTCTCTCTCGCTCTCTCTCTTTCTCTCTCTCTCTCTTGCCATTTAACTGCGCTTTCTTCTTTTTCCCCTTTTGTTTTTTGTTCGTGTCTATCTCTGCGGTCGTAAGAGTGTGATACGGCGGGAAGCGTAATGCGACAGTCCGCAACGTCTGTTGGGTCTTCACGGATGCATTTTTTTGCACAATACGTGCACCGCCGTTACTTTAATGTCATTCAGCGCGGCAACGACCGGGAGGTGGAGTCTCTCTTTGCAGTGCTCGGCTTAGGCAAGGACAGCGAGGCGCACCGAGTCCGTCGCACACGCGAGGAGCTCCGTCAGAGTTACTTGCGGGAGGCGATGAAGCTGGAGGACCCGCAACACAACGAGAAGGACGCGGGGAAGCTCGCCGAACTCAAGCGGGCATACATGCTCCTCTCCGACGATCAGTTTCGTGCGCGCTACGCGAGTCACCACTGCTCCTCTCCTGACGCCGCTCTTCACGTGCACGTCGACGGGGGCCAAATGGCTGCAAACTTTAATCCCGAGCATCAGTCTTTTGATTTTGTGGACCACGCACTTTCTTCTTCCTCGCTTTCGTCGTCAACTGCACAGAGATCGTTTGGCGATTTTACGGGTCCATTCCAGTCCGCGACCGGAGTACATAGTAGTCCTACAGATGCACAGCCGCATAATCCACGTGAATCACGTACTCCACAAACCGGAGGTTCTATTAATTTCATGCTCCGTATTTCATTCGATGAAAGTATTCTCGGCTGCACAAAAACGGCTGTATATGAAAAGAATTGCACATGCACTCGATGCCGTGGCGATGGACGTGAGTTTCTTAAAAAACCGCGTAAATGCCCACAGTGTCGTGGTCGCGGCTCCACGCATCTCCCCAGTGCGACGTATCACATTGAGCGGCCATGCGGGTACTGCGGTGGAGAGGGTGTGGCAGCAGCACCAAGGTGTGGCGCGTGCGGAGGTGCGGGTGTCATAACGGGGCAAACCACAAAGGTTCTCATAGATGTGCGTCCGGGTACCACAACAATGACTGTGAAGCGGATTCGTGGAAAAGGGCACGATGGGTCACGAGGAGGCAATGCAGGAGATCTTATTGTGACTGTTCTGGTGCAGGAGCACCGTCTCTTTCACCGCAACGGACTTAACCTTCACATGGTGTTGCCCATTCAGCTCTCGGTGGCTCTCCTTGGAGGTGTGGTCTCTGTGCCCACGCTGCATGGGGAGCAACTACTGCGTGTGCCTCCATGCGTCCGAAACGGTCAACAACTGACATTGGATGGGCATGGTGTATGCCTGGATGAAGGCGTGAATTATGCTGGAGGTGACCAGGGGGAAGGTGGTGGCGGGTCGTGTTCCTCCGCACATGGCACACAACAACGTGGACATTTGTACGTGCATCTAATTGTGGTGATTCCAAAACGTGAGGAATTGACAGGGGCGCAAAGATGCACATTGGAGAAATTTGCTGCTGCCGCTTCAACAGAGGGAAATAATGAAGAGAAGGAAGAGACGCATGCGGAACTGAAGCAGCGCTTTCGGCACTGGTTAACGAATATGTCGTGATCCTACTTTTTTTTTCTTCTTCTTTTACCTGCTTTTTGAGTAGCCAGGAAGAAAATCTCTTCTGTGTCTCTAAGAATTGCATTCCTACGAGTGTGCTGGAGGACTTCTAACGGCGTACCCCCACCCCCACCCACGTCTGTGCATGCAGACCGCTATGCCAGTAGTTATGGGACCTTCAACACAGCAAAAGGGAGGAGTCTTCAGGCGTGAGCCACTTACCCCACTTACTCTCTATCTGTTTGGGTTAAGAGCTATGAACTGCGAAGGGATTGCAATTGTTTAGTCCTTCCATATCATATTTAGTTGCAGAAGATTTATTTGTGCTGCTCTTTCGGGATGAGAAAAGTTTTCTTCTGCGAGTGAAGAGAGAGAGAGAGAGAGAGTACTTTTGGTGAGGACAAGCGTGTGGGTGGGTGTGTGGGTGTTGAGATGGATGGATGCTGTCTAATCTTCCGTCATATATATATATATATATATATATATATATTGTAATTTTGCAAAGAGTCTCTCTTTCTGTCTCTCTGTGAATTGTGATCGCTTTCTCTCACCCTTTAATCAAATATACCTTCTTTCTCGTTTCTTTCATTTTTTTTATTTGTTAGTCCCTGTTTCTATTCCCTTTTAGTTTGTATGCATGTGTGCGTGCTGTGTGTCATTGGGCTCTGCCGGTGCTCGATGATTAGACATTGGATGTACTTGTCCTCCACAGACCTGTGCTGCGTGCACTCGAATTGATGCAGAGTAGCATCCCCATGATTGATGACCGCATTCTCTTCCTTCCCTTCCCTTACCCCTTTGCGCTCCTTCTGTCTGCGTCCCTACTCCCTGCCAGGACCTGTTGAGTGGGATGCCACGCCCTGTCTGACGCGGGCCTGTCCCAATTAAAGCGTCCAAGAGTTTCTGTTTATTTACATCTCCGTCTATCTGTCTGTCTGCGCGTGTGGAGAGAGAGTTTTGTGATATTTTTTCTTTTACACTTTTTTGTTCGTGTTGGATGTCCTCATTTCCTCACCCACTCGCTTTTCCTTTCTCTTTTTAGTTTATTGGATAAAATCTCACTGCCTTTTTCAGCTAGAGGGACTTGTCTTTTTTACGTGCTTTGCAACATACGAAATGCCCCAACGAACAATGGCTACAGGCTCATCCTATTACCTTCCCTCTCCCATTACTCGTGCTCAGGACGCGACCGACACCATAAAGTTTGTTGTTGTAACTGGTGGTGTCTGCAGTTCGCTTGGAAAAGGTGTAACGACATCTGCCGCAGGTGCCTTGCTCCGTGCAGAAGGATACCGTGTGTGTAGCATAAAGATTGATCCATACATCAACCTAGATGCTGGTTTAATGAGTCCTTTCGAGCACGGTGAGGTGTTTGTGCTGGACGATGGTAGTGAAGTAGATCTCGATTTGGGGAACTACGAACGTTGGATGTCTGTGCGCCTAAAGCGCGACCACAACATCACAACCGGTAAAGTGTTCCAGAAACTTATTGAGAAGGAACGTGCGGGGGGATTTCTTGGGAAAACGGTGCAGTTAGTGCCGCACTTCACCAATGAGGTGGTGGACGGCATCTTCCGTGTTTGCCAGGAGGCTGTCTGTGATAGTGGAAAGGTCCCTGAGATCTGCATGATTGAGCTTGGTGGAACAATAGGGGATATGGAATCCCAACCTTTTGTGGAGGCCTTGCGTCGTATTCGCTACTCCATTCCACCACAAGATTTTTGTCTCATGCATACAACGTACCTCCCCGTTTTTGGAGGATCTCAAAAAACGAAGCCAACGCAGCACAGCTGTCGCACTCTTCTTTCCCTTGGCCTTCAACCAGACTTTTTGATTTGTCGTAGTGAGGAACGTCTTGCGACAGAGGTAAAGGAGAAGCTTAGTAACCAGTGCGGTGTGAAGTTGGCAGATATTATTGGAGCTCCAAATGTGGATTGTCTTTATGAAATACCCGTGGAGTTCACAAAGGAAGGGTTGGTGCAACGTCTGTTACATAAATTACAACTTCGCCCAAAGGTCGCAGCAATGGATGTGCCCAATTACGAAACGTATGTGAACTATTCTAAAATTCTTCGAGATATGTCTAACCCTCTTGTGAAAATCGCATTTGTTGGAAAGTATGTCACAGGCGGCGGGGATGCATACTTTTCAGTCCTTCAATGCCTTGAGCACTGCCAAATTGCCCTTCATGTCCGGCTTGATATTATGTACATGGAGTCGGAGATGTTGGAGGGCCCGAATGCCGAGGAGGCCAAGCAGGCCATCCTTGAGTGCGACGGTATCTTTGTTCCCGGTGGATTTGGCAAGCGCGGCGTTGACGGTAAGTGCGCTGCAGTGGAGTTGGCGCGGACGCACAACATCCCCTACTTCGGCGTGTGCCTTGGCATGCAGGTTGCCCTCATCGAGGTCTGCCGCAACGTCATTGGGTGGGCGGACGCGAATAGCGAGGAGTTCGACCCGGCGAGCACCCACCACATCGTGCGCATCATGGACTGCGACCGCAGCGGCATGGGCGCGAACATGCACCTCGGCGCCCGCGACGTGCACCTCGTCGAGAAGGAGTCGATCATGGCGAAGATTTACTCCGGCGCGGCCACAGTCACCGAGCGCCACCGCCACCGCTACGAAGTGAACGCGACGTACTTCGACGAGCTGCGGGCGGCGGGCGTCCTCATCAGCGGCGTGTCGGACCCGTCGCTCGGCCCTCAGTGCCGTGTGGAGGCGATCGAGCTGCCGACGCTGCGCTTCTTCCTCGCCGTGCAATTCCACCCCGAGTTCATGTCGTCTCCGATGGACCCGTCGCCGCCGTACTTGGCGTTCATGGCGGCAGCGGCGGGGAAGGAGTACAGGTGGCCCGCGGAGTGCCCACCACGCCGCGTCAAGAGTGTAAAGGACACCGCGTGAGTGGATGTAGGGGGAGGGGTATACATTGGGATCATAGAGAGAAGAGAAAAAAAAAAAGAAAAATGCCAATAGAATGTAAATCTCCAGATGAAGTCTTTTGAGGGGTGCGGGGGAAGCTTACAATAACAACAAAAAATCTACTGTTGATCGTGCTAATAATTAAAGTAAAAAAAAAAGTAAGAAGAAGCAAGGAAGAGCTAATAACGAAACAATATAATATGGGAAGAACAGAATCCGCAGTACATTTTAAGAGCAAGATAAAGCAAACATCAAATAAAGTAAAATAAACCAAGGGAAGAGATCTAACTAAAAGAAAGAAAAGAAAGAAAATGATGTAAGTATACATACATTTATGCATAAATCTGGTCGCGCGCGTGTGTGTGTGTGTGTGTGCGGGAGGTGAAAAGAGAGAGAGAGAAAGATTAAAAGACATTTGGGGGAAGGGGGAAAGAGAGAAATGAAGCATCGATATGCAGTTAATCTTAGGAGTGAACAGTACTGGTGGAGTGTATCAGCTTGACAATATTTATTCTAGTTGTTCGGTGTTTTAGAACGGCCAGCTTATATGTTTCCACGCAACATACGCTTCACCCCCTCCCCTTCCCCCTTTTTTTCTTTTTCTTGTTTCCTACTTCATGCTCTACGTGTGCGTTTGAAGACATACCACCCATCACATTGAGAGAAAGAGAAGAAATAAATTTACAAGGAAAAAAGAAAGGATGGGTGCAAAGTCATCTTTGGGGGTTCTCGTAAAGGATGGAGCAATGGGAACACTCTTGGAGTCATGGAATGTGAAGTATGATAACACAAACTTGCTCTGGTCTTCTTCAGTTCTCCTGTCAGACATTTCTTTGGTAGAGCGTGCTCATAAAGCATACATTGATGCTGGATGTGACGTTCTGCTCACGTGCACCTATCAAATGTTTGAGGAGGGATGTAAGAAGTTCAACGTGACTCTGCCGGAGCTGGTGGATCTTGCGATTGATGTAGCGCGTCGTACTATGCCACCGCGAAAAGGAAAGGTGGATAGCAACGAACATGTTGACTTTGCTGATACATTTTCTTCCGTGCAATCTTCCACGAGAGAGGGTGGATCGGAGCGAGTGGTGTTGCTGGCGGGAAGTCTGGGGCCCTACGGCTCCTCGCTGCCGTCTGGAATGGAATACTCCGGGGACTACACCGTAAATGATTCTATCATCCAGACATTTCATGGCGGCCGCCTAGAGGCATTCGTGGGGCAAGAAAATGGGAAAAAGTTTTTAAAAGTAGACTTTCTGTTGCTGGAAACATTTCCACGCCTGGACGAGGCTCTCGGGATTATTTCTTGGATGCGTCAACACGACGTTTTGCGTACATCGCCCGTTTGCTTTAGTTTCGTCGCGGCGCCTGTGAAGTCATTCCTGCAAGAAGGTGCAGATAATCGCGAGCTCGACGCCTGGTGGAATTCCGCCGCGGCGTCCGTTCGACTTCCGGACGGAAACTCATTCGAGGCGGCCCTCGCGGCGCTGCGTGGGAATTGCACATCTGCGTGGACGGGCGTTGGCTGCAACTGCAGCTCGCCGCTGGAGGCCGCACTCGTGGCGACTGCGTGGCTGCAAAAGAAACGGGAGAAGGGCGAACGGCCGCTCGTGTTGTTAATGTGCCCGAACTCCGGCGAGAGGTTCGAGGACAACGAGTGGAGAAGTATGCCGCAGGCGGAACAGATCGCATCGACAGGGGAAGGAGGGGCGAAGAGCTCCGGGCGGGATTCGCAGCGAAGATTGGCACAGGGCTGCGGGCTTGTGGTGACATGTGTGAAGTTCGTGTTGCATCTGCTAAGAGAGCGTCCTACGGCCGATGATTGGCTGTTTGAGGTTGTCATTTGTGGTGGTTGTTGTCGCTCGACGCCGGAGGATATCTGTAGTTTGAAACGAATAACAAGTGAGGAGCAGAGAAGCTTTAAAAGCAACAAGGAAAAAAATTTAAATGAATAGTAATATGGTAACTCGTCCTGTTGGAATAATATTCTCAATTTTTTTTTTCTGTTTTTCCTCGTTTCTTCCTCCTCCTGTGAATTACATGTGTGTTTGAGGGAAACTTTTTGTTGTTTTGTTTTTATATTGCTTTCTTTGCAGCGTTTTCTCGCTTTTGTTGTCTTTGCTACTCTTCACACAGGCGGCCAGGAGAAAAAGAAAACGAAGACGAAAATCGAAAAACAAAGGAGGCTTTATTGCTATTATTATTATTATTATTATTCTCTTTTCTGCTCTCTCTCTATATATATGGCTAGAGTAGTCCCTGATGATTATTTTCCTCCCGAGGGCGATGGAAGGCAGGCGGATTCCTCTGGTTCAACCTTGTCCTCATTATCGATGAATCCCCGCTTGATTTTCCAGCTCTTAGCTGGAATGTACACCCCGTTTATTGGCCTGGAACCATTGATGAACCCCACGCTCTCTGAGGCCGTACAAAATCTGACATTACTGATGCAAGCAGATAAAATAGAGGCGGCGTGTGAGTTTGTGGATGAGGTCGCACTTCAGCTGGACGACGTTGCAGTCAACGGAACATTACTGGCGATGGGAACGAATGCGTTACTCAGTGTAATTGTGAGCCCCATGTATAGTCTTTTTCTCAAAATATTACATGGAAATACAGTCGTTGAGTTCATTATGAAATTTCCGAATGTAATTTCCGGCTGTGATACCACTGCGGTAGGAGCTACAGTAAAAGAAAATAACACCAACGGCACGGCAATGCTCCGGACGAGTACAAATCGCTGGTGGATGAGTCTCTTGTCTTTGGATGTTGTCGGGCGGCGTTATGCCGAGATGGCGATGATTTTAGTGTGCGTGGGGCTTTGTCTTTTGATCTGTCTTGTGCGGTATCGCTTCTCCAAGTACTTCCACAGTCTTGAGATGCAGGTGCTGCAGGAGACCACCGGGGCTGGGCGGCGGCACACTTACAACACTGTCATCTCTGATGGGAATTCATCATCGTCGATGCAGTATTCTTTTGCGGCGGAGGGAAACTCACCAAAGCGGATTAAACTGCCGCCGACCGTATATTTCATGACTGACGATGCAGGTGAAGACAGTTCCAGCCCGCCATCTCTTTCCAATACAATGTAGTGGGGAGAGGTGTTCTTGTTTTTTTTTTTTTACTGCTTCTGTGTGTTTTGGTGTGTTTAGAGAAAGAAAGAGTCGAGTAACGAAAATGAAAAGAATAAGAAGAAAACAAAGACACATATAATACAATATTTTTATATTTCTCTCTCTCTCTCTCTCTTGGGTTCAGTGTACTGTGATTCGGACGTTGTCGGTAATTCTCTCTATATAGATACTCTTTTCTTTTTCTTTCTTTCTCTCTCTCTGTGTGTGTATGTGTGTGTGCTTTGGAGCTGATGACATTTCTGTTTGCCATATTGCGCGTCATTGGCTTTATTCTCTTTTTCTTAGCGCTGCTGCGTGTGAAGAAGACACGCCTTCGCCACATCCCGTCGTGCCGCACACGCGTCTCGCGCCACCACGGGGAGACATGCGTGTGGACGGAGCGCCTCGTCAACGCCGTCCTGCAGATGTTCTACGCCGCGCTGCAGGACGAAGAGGAAAAGAAGAAGTCATCATCCGTAGGCGATGGTACAGAGAAACATGATAACAAATATAATGAACATAATGAAACATCATCACCAACGTTTGGTGGGACGGGCCGACGACTGCGCGGGGAGCGACGAGATATTCACGGCGGTGGGACTGCGGCGGCGGGGCTGAAGGACGCACCGCGGCGGCTGCTCGATGTTGTCGAAGAAAGATTAGAGGCGCTGCTGGAGGACCGCGGCATCGCAGCGAATGCGACGTGCAGTGTACACACGATTGGCCACACACCGCCGACGATACGCGCCATTCGTGTGACAAATCTCACGGGGACGGAGTCCACATCAAATATTCCCGCAGCCGCGTCAAACGTGGGGACGTCTGCTGCCGCCGCAAGTGCACCACTCCCTTTGGCGAATAGTATTTCCGGTAATGCTGGTATTCCAAACTCTGGCGGAGTTGCATCGGGCGCAGCGAACAATCCCGCATCCCATAAAAAGAAGAATCGTCTTCCGCAGACGGGCTCGTATGTTGCCGATGATAAGGCAGAAAAGTGGCGGGGTGATTCTTGCTACGAGGAAGTATTGAATGGGAACAATGCGTCATTTCCAGCCTCTGTTGTGGAGCTGGAGGCGGAGGTAGAATACACTGGCGGGGCGGATTTCTCACTGCAGGCCGATATTTCTTTGGTGCGTGGTCGACTGCTACCAGTGTCCATTAGACTGAATGACATTAAGTACGTGAAGGCCCACGTTTGTGTGCGTGCAACTCTGCAACATGAAAGGGCAACTATGGATAGTAGGAGAAAACCATATCTGCAGTGTACACTATGGTTGGAGTCTGAACCAGCATTTTCACTTAAAATGACCACACTCTTTAGTCAGTACCGTATTGATAATTTCTTTGCCATACCTTTGATAACTAAATTCTGCCTCCTGCGTTTCGTGCGGAATCGAATGATGCGGCCTAATGGTGCGGGCGTGACAGTGAGAATCCCCCTGCCGGAGAATATTGTAGACGGCGGAGTGCAGGCATGGTGCGGCTCAGTCAACGACGTGGGTACTTCCGTGAGCTCTGTGCATGGTCGAGGTCCTTCACGTGGCTTTGTGTGAGTGACCCCGGGCAGTTAGTCTTTTATCTACTTATATACCGACAAGCAGTGAGACGAATAAGAAGAAAGTGATGATTAGAGAGTGCGTGTGTGTGAGAGAGAGAAGGGTTCATTGCAGTTGGTGTCCGTCATTTGTGTGATGCACTGATGAAATGGAATTTTTCCAAAGAGGGAGGGAAAAAAAAGAACAGTAAAGTTCATGGATCCTCATCTGAAGAGCCCAATGTCATGCTCCCCTACACTGCTTACCGTATATGTGTATGTATCTCAATTTTTTTAAATTTTTTTTTCTTCTTATTCTTACTTAATATTATTGTTTATTTGTTGATCATTTCTACAACTGCACACAGCGTATATACATACGTGGATACACACACATACATACATATTCACGTATATTATTTTACGACCCTTCTACTTTGGCGAGGATGAATGCCGTGCGACGGAAGTTCATCAAGGACATGATGGCACACTACCGTGTTTCCCAGACTCCGCCAGATCATGCGGATATCCTGCGGGATCTGCAAGATCGTGTACTAGACATCGGCCTGCGCTCTGTTAACAAGGCGCATATCGATCTTTTCGGATCTCATGTGAGTGGCTTTTGTAAACCAACATCGGACGCCGATCTCTCCTTGACGTACCGTAATTTTTCACCGTGGCTTCAAGGGCTAGAGCGTGTGGACGAGCAGAATAACAAGCGCATGATGCGCTTCTCGAAGGAGGCGGCAGAGATGGGAATGGAAGACGTGCGCTACATTCGTGCCCGCATTCCCGTCGTGCAGTTCACCGACAGCCTCACCGGGCTTCACTGCGATGTCAGCATTGGAAACGTGGGAGGTGTGGAGAACTCCAAAATTCTCTCCGCGATACGCGAGGTATTTCCCGACTTTTACTGCGCCTACATCCACCTCGTGAAGGAGTGGGGCAAAGCCCGCGAGGTGATTGCGCCGGAGAAGAGTACATTTAATAGTTTCACCGTCACCACGATGGCGCTCATGGTGCTGCAGGAGCTCGGGCTGCTGCCTGTCTTTTCCAAGCCCACCGGCGACCTCGGGGAGTTGACGCTGCCGGACGTGCAACTCCAGCTGGAGAGCTTCAAGCTCCCCGCAATTTACGACTCACTGCACGGCGACGACGAGAAACTCGGCGAGGCGGTTTTCTTTTGCCTGCAGCGCTTTGCGGAGTACTACTCGAAGTACGACTTCCGCTCCGGCACCGTGAGCCTCATCCACCCGCGCCGCCACCGCAGCGCGTACGAGAAGGCGGTGCAGCAGCACATGCAGCGGCTCGGGGCGCGGAAGCGGGTGGAGTGGGAGAAACACCTCGCGGAGCACAAGGAGGACGGTGCGCTGGATGAAAACGATTTCTCCGCCGCAATGCAGAACGAGGCGACGCAGCGGCCGAGCACATCGCCGTACGTCGTGGAGGACTTTGTGAATTATGTGAACTGCGGCCGCCGCGTGCAGGCCACGCGGGTGCGGCACGTGCAGCAGGAGCTCAGCCGCCTGCGGGAGATGTTGGTGGACAACGAGAAGGACGTGAGCTTCGAGGAGGTGTTCCGCGAGAGCGACACCGTGCCGCGGTTTCACGGATTTGAGGGAGTCGGCACAAGGGACCCACGCGTTAAAACATTCCGCGCACGTTAGTCACACTACATACATAAATTGCCAAACCTATTTCTCTCTCTCTCTCTCTCTCTCTGTTCCTTCACAGTTATTCTTACGTGTGTGGGTGGGTGATGACTATGGGAAATGAAAACAACAACAACACTCTAGACCTGTGTTTATTGTGAACTCTTCCATTATTATTATTATTATTCCCACTTTCTCTTTTTCTTTAGTTCTTTCTTTCCTTGTTTCTGGGCTAAAGTATGTGGGGAAGAAGGATAAAAATAAAATAAAGTAAAAGAGAAATATGTCTACGAGTCTGTACTCATCGAGGGCAGACACACATGCTAGCAGTGTTTCTGGTGCCCACGGCTTTAGTAAAACGCGGAAGTTACCGGCAATGCAGATGGACTCGTGGGAGTTCCGCAAGCACGCGCAGGAGGGCTCAGTTATGCCCAATGCTCTGGTTGCACGTGATGTAGACAACGACGGCGTGGAAGAAATTATCTTTGGAACCACCGAGGGCCAACTCATTGTAGTAAAGCCCGACCACCGCATGCCGATTTACACTCGCACAATAACTGCCACAATCTCTGTGGTACTTTACAGTGTTATGTATCGTCGACTTGTGTTAATCACACTTGAAGGACAGTGCCAAGTCATGGAGGGATTTCTAACCGAACCGTGTTGCGGTGTACGTAATAGAGAAAACAATATAAAATACAATTCTACTGTTGGATCCTTACACGTCTTCAGTATAGTACCAAACTGTGTCTGTGGAGACATTACTACAGAAAAAGGGGGATCAGTACTATTTCTTGTTTCAGAAAACTACCGTATATATGCATACTCCATCACATCTCAAGGAGAATGTGTTGGATCCCTTTGTTTTCATGGGCCTGTGACTTCTATTAGATGCTTCAATGTGCCGTTTGCTTCCGATAATTATTTATACATTGCCAATAAACATTCTTCTTCCTCCTCTTCCTGCGGGACGCCCGCAAATAATAAAGTGACGGAGTCATTAGTGCCACAACACACATCGCCTGGTGCTGCCGCAGACCCATCTCCGCCCACGCGAGTGGGAAGGACGTTATTACTCGTCAGCTGCAATGACCACATTATACTACTGAATGCATCGAGCGAAGACATAAAGGAATGGGGCGGAGGCTGTGTGTCGTCGCCGCAGTGTCGTCCCCCCCACGACGGGGGACTGTTACACGGGGAGGATTCTTCCATAAAAGACTTCGGCTTCCAACCTTTATGGCAGTTTTCTATGAACAGACTCTCACAGATGCAGCACCACCACCGCCAGTCCACGCGGCTGTCTTCTATGGACGGGGCGCAGGCGGTGAACGGCACTCTTGATGCATCGTTTGACAGTCGTGTCATCTCCCCGCCAGATGCGGTGGTGACAGGCGACGGTTTGTTTCTATCGCCGAGTAAATTATGTGCCACGCACAATTTGCATAAAAATAATAATCCCTTGGGGGCATCGTCATCGTTGCTGCTCTGCAAGGAGGACGGATGCGATCATCATCATTATCATCATCGTCAGGTGCTTGGTGATGCAATTGCAAATGGTTTTCATGTTCCCTTTTCTCTAGACGTTGCCGTGGGGAGGAATAAAGTACAGTTTGCTATTGCGAGTGAGGACGGCCGTTGGTTTATTTTGGAAATGACGCCTGCAAGTGATCCATTATCCACTACAGAGGGGTATTCACAAGCAGAAACACCAGAAACAACAATGTTTACAGGACTACATAATAACAATAATAATAATAATAATAATAATAATAATAATATTAATAATACTGCTGAAAGAGATACTGACACTGGTGGAAATATGCATGTATCCTCACAGAGGAGATGTATGTCTGTATCCATCACATGTGTGACGTCTGGTAATTTGAAACCGCAGTGGCTTCTTCAGTGTGTTTGTAACGTTGGTTTTAAGAATGATGAGTTCTGTTCTGTGTTTCTCACTACAGACGGAACGTGTTACATTGTGGATAGTAGCAGTAGGATATGTATTGAGTCACATCTAAAGGCAGATGCATTGTCGTTTACAATATCAAAAGGAGCATATGTGATGCACCCAGTGAATTCATTTGGAACTTCGTCTCTTTCTCCCTCGTGTGGGCGGGACTCTGCAGCGATTCTTCAACAACAACAGCAGCAGAGTTCTTCTCGGGGTTCTACCAGCCGCAGTGTGCTTCTCGTCTGCGTGACAATGGACGAGATTGTCATCTCCTCCCTGGGCGGGGAGTCACTCCTGTCAGCGCAGCACAGCTCACTCCTCAGAAGAAGCGCATGTGACGCGGCACAACATGTACTCCCGTTGCCAGCACCATTATCATTATCATCATTTCCTGCTCCCTCTATTAATAATAATAATATTAATATTAATAATATTGATGTCTGTGAGTGGGGCGGGGGTGATGACTTCGGCGGCGTGGACGAGGAGGAGGCGTGGCTGATGCTTGAGCTCGGCACCGCGCTCTTCGCGGCGGAGGGGCACGCAGACCCGGCCGCGCTGTTCTCAGCGGAGCAACGACGTCTTGTGGCGCGGAAGTTGTGCGCCGTTGGTTACTCGCTGCGGGAGTGGGAGCTGCTGCAGGAGATGGAGATGGAGATGATGGAGTGAGAAGAGTATATATATATTTATTTATATTTATATTGGGTTTTTGCTGATTTTATTATTATTATTATTATTATTATTATTATTATTATTATTATTATCATTTTCTATTAATGTATGTATGAATATATAAATAAGGAGGAGAAAACAAGAAAAATGGCTCTTATTTCTTTCCTTGTTTCTCTCTCTTTCTCTCCCATTTCATATGTGTAGTTTCATTTGGTTGGCAATACATACACGTAAACACAAGAGACTTCACAATAGAAACGAAGGAAGAGGAAGAAAAAGAAAAAGAAGAGAAAAACAAAACGTAGATTATTTGCAGTTAGATCTCTTAGAAAATATAATAAAAGAAGAAAAAAAAAAGGGGGTATCTTCTTGAATGTTGGGGCTACACAACTAATGCCGAAGAATATCTCTGAGAATATTGGTATCATTCCCGATGCAAAGAAAAGTACTATAAAATCAGAAGAGGGGCAGCACGTGCCTAAAGGAAATGCCAAGAAACGAGGAAAGGACGTCAGAAAACCACTAAGGGTGGTGGATGCAAACATACATGAGGGAAAAAAACATCATCATCTCTCCTCCAGGCAGGCGGGGGGGAATCCACGTGAGGCGAATAACAGCCCTCCTTCATGTGTAGACCGCTTCGACTCGTTGTGTGCATTGACAGTTCTTTCTGTTGGCAGATCTGATTCCGATGATGATAATAATACCAATATTAATAATAATAATAATAATAATAATAATAATAATAATAATAATAGAGAAGTGGAAGAAAAAGGAGTGCAGTGTGAAGCCTCACACAGTGCTCGGTTTACACGAAATGCATCAGTCACCGCGGGTAAAAAAGTCCCTGCGAAGAAGTCTCTGCCAGTAAATATAATATCGCCATTCTCGTTGTCACAGAGACTTTGTCCACAAGACAGAAGACACATGCATACAAATGTATTCTCCCAACGACAAGAGCGACAACACCACCACCAGCGTAAAGAAGAGGAGGGAAAGGTGAAGGATGTGTTCCCAGAGGACGAGCTGAGTGTCTTTGACGCACTTAAAGGACTGGACACAGACAACAGTCAGTGCATGCACGATTATTTAGCAGATGACTGCGGGGACTATGAAGATGAGTCTGTCATTGTGTGTCCCTTCCGCCTCATGGGCAGTTGTGTGAAGGGGCAGCACACACAGCGGGAGCTGGTTTCCAACTACACGATTCACTCTCATTTGATGTCGCTTGCCGGGCTTGTGCATGAGATGCGCACGGAGCAGCGCATCACGCAGAAGGAGTGCCAGCAGCTGCATCTTAAGCTGGAGACACAGAGAGAGATCATTGACCGACTAGAGAAACGTCTTTCATCGCAGAGCCCTCTTCCCAGGACATGTGTACATGCGGAAGCCACCATGACTTCTTCCCACAGTGGTGTGCCCATGAATATTAAAGAGACGGATGAAAATAATAATAATAATAATAATAATAATAATAATAATAGTGTTAATGGGGTGCGAAAGTCCATTCTGAGGCCTACAAAGGAGCGGACTGTCTCTTCAACGCCCAGCAGGAATGACATGAACGGCAGCGGCAAGACAGCCAAAAACAATGGATCATTTGCCACCCGCATGCGGCGACGAACATCTGCGGCAACACTCACCTTTCTTGCAACGGACAAGAGAGAAACAACAAGCGGGATGCCTCCCCGTGAGGAGCAAAATGATGAGGATAACTCTCTTCGGTGTGCAAAGAGAATGGCTGAAGAAGTGGGCACTCCTACAGACATGTCGCGCGGTGTGTTTGACTCATCGCAGATAAGTACAACACATCCATCGTCCGGGTCAAACACAAACAGACAGCAGACGAGTAGGGAGCCGCACGTGGTGGAGTCATCGCGGTGGAAAAAACAAAGAAAACACGAACACGATGAGAGTTACTACGAGGACGCCGCGCTGAGCCCGATCTCCATCACTTCAGGCTCGCAGGAGGACAAGGTCTCATCCAACGACGAGGTGGTCATGTCGGTGGCCTCAAATGTGCATTCAACCGCGGGTGTTATTAGTGGTGGTCATTCCTCGCCACTCCCCCCGCCGAGTGACCGGCGTGCGGTGAGCTCAAAGACTCTTTTGCATAAAAGTAATAATAATAATAATAAACAGCAGCAGCAGGACGGAGAGAGTTGTGGATACACGAACAGACCTCTCCGCAGGAACTTCCACAGCTTCGGGCCTCACGTGAAGGAAACAGAAACTGCAGGACAGCGACGTAGTGTATTGCTTCAGAGAGATCAACAGCCGCAGAAGAAGAGGCTGCAGGGAGGAGAACTGCGCTGTGTTAATAATGATGCATGGAAGGAGACACATGCCGTTGTGCAGGAGAACAATACCAATAGAGCAGGAGGTGGTGGTGGTGCACTGCGGCACCATGCAATTTCGTCATCACGGTCAAAAAACATCGGCGAAGCCTGAGTATTAACTCGCGTCATGTCATATATATATATATATATATATATATATATATATATTTATTTATTTATTTATTTATTTATTTATATGAAGTATACGTGCTTTATTACTATCATTATTCTTTTATTTCCTTTTTGCCGGGATGGAGTGATCTTCTTTGATTTGCTTTTGGACCAATAAATAAGTAAGGAGGAAATAAAGAGGGGTGTCATGTATCAGAGATTCTTGTATGGGCACCGTATAGAGTTCTTCTTAAACACCTTTATTGATACAAGAAGCATAAATTGTGTGTGTGTGTTCACTTTTATTCTTGTTATAGTGGGATAGAAAACGTTTGTGCCATGTAGACAGTAAGAGATTCCTTCTATTGGAGAGTGAGGTGGTGGTGCCGTTGTTATTCACAGTGAAGGGCTCTCTCCATCTTTCTATATGTATGTCTATTTGTGTGGCACATATATGTGTTTACTTGTAATTTCTTATTATCACATATCTTCCTTTTTTTTTTCTTTATCGCTTTTCCTCTTTATATATTTCCTTTCGCTCTTTTTTTCTCTTTTTGGTTGATGGTGTTGCTAAACCTCCAGCAGGGAATAGAATAATAATAATAATAATAATAATAATAATAATAATAATAATAATAATAATAATAATAATAATAATAAAGGATCGGGATGGAACAAGAGAATCAAATGAGAATATCTACAACTGGTGAACTCTTTTTCTTTCTTTCTTTTTTTTCTCTCATTGTACATTCGTCTTTTCAGTGTCCATAATTATCCGAGTTACTCTCCTCTCTCTCTCTCTCTCTATATATATATATATATATATATATATATATATATATATATATATATATATATATATATTTACTTATTTATATCTACGATAGTAGATTTGCTTGCAAAATAAATTAATATATCCGCGAACTGATTTCCTTGTGATGCCTCTTTATTTCTTTTTTTTTTGTTCTTTCTCTCTATTTAGTGCGGCAGTATGAGGAGTGGGCGGACGCTGGAGGAGAAGGTGCGGGTGTCGTGCAGGTTCCGCCCGCTGAGCGCGGAGGAGCAGTGCGGCGGGTTGTGCGTCGTCTTCGACGGGCCGCGCCACGTCGTGTGCGGAGCGGTGCCGCAGAGCCCGAGCGGCGGCGGCGGGGCGGCGGAGGTCTCCTCAGCGAGCGCGCCCCCCGCCCCCGGGGAGCAGCGGCGGTGGGTCTTCGCCCGCGTCTACGGGACAGACACAACGCAGCGGGAAATATACGACGACGCCGCCCGCCCGATTGTAGACGACGTCATGCACGGATACAACGGCACGCTGCTCGTGTACGGGCAGACGGGCGGCGGGAAGACGCACACGATGTTTGGTTTGTACTCCCGCGCGAGTGAGGGCACGGGGCCGCCGGTGTTTAGCATGCATGACGACAGCGCCGGCATCGTGCCGCGTGCGGCGCGGCATCTGTTTCAGGCTATTCACGCGGCGGAGGAGGCGGTGGAGTTTGAGATTCGTTTGCAGTTTGTGGAAATCTACATGGAGCACGTGCGGGATCTTCTTAACCCGTCGGGGAATAATTTACACGTGCGTGAGGACCCAACCGGCTTTTTTGTTGAGAACTGTGAAACGCCGTATGTAACAAATACAGAAGAAGTTCTGCAATTTGTTAGAAGTGGACTGCGCCGGCGTGCAACCGCGGCAACGGCAAGCAGCGATGCCAGCAGCCGCAGCCACTGTGTTTTAAGCATCACGGTGAGGAGCGTGAATAAATCAAAGCACGAGGCAACTATCGGCAAACTTTTCCTTGTTGACCTTGCCGGGTGCGAGAAGGCCTCCAAGACGTTGGCTGGTGGTCTTCGACTAGAGGAGGCGAAACTTATTAATAAATCCCTCACAACTCTTGGGCATGTCATCATCTGTTTGGCGGAGAAGCAGTCGCACGTGCCGTATCGTGATAGTAAACTCACACGCCTACTGCATGACTCTCTCGGTGGTAATTCCCGCACGGCCCTGATTTTGTGTTGTAGTCCGTCTCTTCTGAATGCACATGAGACGTTGTCTACATTGCGATTTGGTGAACGAGCTCAGAATGTGTATAACCGGGCCATTGTGAATCGACAGCTCACTATGGAGGAACTTAAAAGCATGTTAGACCTTGCAAAGATTGAGATACAAAAGTTGCGGAATTTACTGCGGGAAAAGGACCATAATAATGAAAATAATAATAATAATAGTAATAATAATGTTAATAATAGTAATAATAATGCATCGTCCTCATCACAAGAAGTAATGAGTCCTCGAGGTGCCTCAGAAGCACGAGGAGAGGGACGCTTATCACAACGTGTCAGGGACCTCGGTGACTCCGACAGTGTGGATGCATTACTGCAGCGGGGCGCCCGCGAGCAACTCTCTCTAGTGGACATGCAGGTGGAGGTGGATCGTTTGCGGGATGCACTACGGTCTGCGCAGTATACATCCGATATTCTGCACACACAGTCTGCCGCGCAGACCTCTTTAGTGCAGTTATTACAGCAGGAGTGCGAGGCGTGGGAGGAGGAATTCATCAAAACAATACGTGAGCTCTACGCACAGCGCCGCTACGCAGAACATTGTCGGCTGCTGTTTCTTGAGTCACACGAGGAGGCGGAACTCGTGCCGCTGCAGTTGTCATCGTACATTGAGCAGCTGCATGAGTTGCGTGGGCTCGTAGAAGATCAGTTTCCTTCTAATGTTCCCAATGCTGCTGCTGGTGTTGTTGCCTCTTCACACCGCCAAACTGGGAGGTTGTCTGACGGTCGCGCCTCTTCACTCATCACAAACGTGAGTGCATCGCAGCCAGTGAGTCCACGTGCATGCATAACTCCCAGAGAAGCATCCGGGTCGACAGCAAGTCACGCGCGATCACAGCCGATTGAGACTCAGTCGCGCCGCTCACAATTATTGCGGTACAATGCGGGGCCAGTGAGACATGACAACTTCACGGCGGCAATGGATAACGACAACGACAACGCGGAGGGAAATAATGGTTGGATTGGTTTTCATACCACAGATGATAATAGCAGCCACAAGGGACTGAAGGAGGAAATGCGACTCGACCACATGGCTGCGGTGGTGGACGAGTTGGAGAAATTGCGAAACGTGAATGGTGCCTTGAAGTTGGAACTGCAGCTCGCGGAGAAGAAATTATCAATCCGTCATGAACGTATTGAGAACCTTCGCTTTGGCTTGCGACAGGAGTGTGCAGCAAGGCAAGAGCTGCAGCAGATGCTTGAGAACGAGCGGGCGAGCCACAGAGCTCAGCTGCAGGATGTTAGTAACGACGCCTTGTATTGGCGACAACAGTATGATGATCTGCTTAACAACTCCCACGCGCATGATAGAAGATATAGCGAGAGGCAGGCGCATGAGCGCAGAAGCAGCACCCCGGCATTGGAGGCGGCATTGACTGCGCGGGGTTATAGTTCTCCTCGAGACTCTTTTGGCCCCACAGTGGGACATGGAATCATCGTCAAACCGATCCGTGGAGGAGGACAAAGACAAGGGCAGTAGCACAGGTTGCAAAGAGGACATGTAACGTGTAGGCTGCAGTGGTGCAGTGAGAAGATATATGTAAGGGCTGTATATATATGTGTGTGTTTATATGCACATGGAAGTGCGAGAGATGAGGGAAGAACACAAATTAACAAAAAAAAGGAAATGCGTACGATAAGCGGGGTACTGCACGGCTATTTCCTTGCTATTGTGTCGCTTGTTTTTTTTTTGTGCTCTCTCCATTCGTTTGATTTCTCATCATCATATTCTTCTTTCTTCCTCTCTGCACATATATATTTCTATACCAGGTGGCTATGGTTTTCTATTGTTGATTTTGTGTTGGTGGGGTGTCTATTTTTTTTTGTTCGTCTGTTCATTTGTTTGATTCCAAGTAATCACAGTTATCAGTGTTAATTGCACACACCCATCCAACATATATGTTCTTGGTGGTGTTACTGTTGTTGTTGCTGTTTCTTTTCCTGCATGTGTTTCTCTTGTTGATTTTTTCTTCGATCTGCACACATACAGACGTGCGTCGATATATGTGTATGTGAATGTATTTGTCTACACTGATTACTATTCTCATTCTGTGAGATTGTGTATGCATAAACAGCGGCAGTGAAATGTGTGTGGTGTTCTCTCTCTGGTGCGGTGGGTGGAGTAACGAAGTGGTTGGAAGGAGTTATGGAAAGGAAATTAGAAAATGAAAGAAAATAAAAAGAGGAAAAAAAGGAAGAAAAAAAACGGTAACAGATTGAAAATAATAATAAATAAGTGTGTGAGTCACAAGCATTACATTGACAGATAGACATATATATATATGAATGGGGTGACATGTGAATGACATTTTCTGCAACCCTCCACCCCCAATGAGGAGAAATAAGAATTAAAAAAGACATACACCGAAAGGGGAAAAAAAGCATTGGAATACTTTCTTTCTTCTTTTCCTTTTCTTCTCCCACAGTATTCGACGTTGTGCTGAAAGTAAGTTGGGTTAACCGGAAGAAGCATAGTGATTATATATATATATATATATATATATATATATTTATTTATATTTATTTATTTATTTATAATCACTCATACATACACGAGTGGGAGCCTGTAGTGTGTCTCATGTTGTTTCGTGACTACCCCGTACACCACGCTGCGCCCGACGGCATCGTCGTGCAGCTCCCCGGCAACGGCGGCTTTGGCCGGCTGACTGTGGATACATTAGGCGGCGATCTTCTAGCGGAGAAGCTCCTCAAGCGCCTCGCCTCGCGCGAGCACGTGCGGGCCGTAGCAACACGCACCCGCGACGCGGAGCAGTATCGTCTTCTTAGCATACAACTGCGTGAACTGTGGAGCGATGTTGTCACGTACCCGCCGCCTGTCGCCACGCTTCTTCCTCACTTGTTCCGCAAGAATGTACTTGTCGGCCTCGGCACGACAACAATGGCGCGGGTGCTCAAGGCGTCACCGGAGCGCGGCGCGGTGTTGTCGCTTGCCGGCGGTCTGACCGCACTGATGGCGCTCGAGCACATCCCGGAGGAGGTCGCGTCGGTGGAAGTGCGGCTGCTGAACTACGACGTGCGGGCCGGCGTCGCGAACGTGACGGCACGACACGATGTTGTGGAGCGCACGCCTAGCGATGTGCTTGCGCTGCAGGCACTTTTGTCAGGCATGCAGGTTGGGTCGGTGGTGCCGGCTACAGTGTTGCTCTCATGCACGGACGATCACTGTGCTGTTGTTGAGGTTCCGTGTGGTGAGAGCAGTTTGATTGGTTACTATGTATACAACTGGCCTGGCATGTCTACAAAGGTTGAGATCCCAGTTGTGGGGAATTCCATGCAACTCGTGATTGAATTTGTCCCACAGGTGCCACTGCTGCAGGAGGTTTTACCGTTCCTTGTACTTTCCAGTCACCGCACTTTCCCCACATTGCCTCCGTGGCGCAAAGTGCCATTGCCGTCAGAAATGAAAGGACTCCTCGGTCTTTTCCCGTGGCGTGACCGCAAGAGACAACATTCATCAGAGAACAAAAAACAACAACAACGGCATCCTGAGAGTGAGAGCGACGAGGACGATGATGACAACAGCGATAGCACCGGCGGTAAAGACAGGGCCGGTGAACGTAAGTTACGCAAGCGGAAGATTGAGGAGGCCATTGATGCATACGAGCGTTCGATGGATACGGCTGTCCCGTCATCACCGGAGGAATTCCAGCGCCTGCTCATAGCTGCGCCAAACAACAGTTACTTGTGGGTGCAGTGGATGGCGCACCACGTCGCCCTGCAGCAAACCGAAGAGGCGCGTCTCGTGGCTGAGAAGGCACTGGCGACTATAGGCGCTCAGGAAACGCAGGAACGACTAAATGTGTGGGTTGCATACATGAACCTTGAGAACCTTCACGGCACGGCGGAGTCACTCTCGGTTGTGTTCAAGCGGGCGCTGCAGTACGCACCGGATCAACTCGTCGTGTATGAACGTCTCGCCGACATATTCGCCGCGACGAGCAAACCGAATCAACTCTTGGCATTGTGTCGCACGATGGTGGCGAAGTTCCGAAACGAGCAGCGAACGTGGGAGCGGCTCGGCCTTGTGCTCATAGATCAGAAGAAACGCGACCAGCTGAAGCGCGTGGTGAAGGAGATGAGTGATGTACTGCGCCGCGACTCGTACTCCCTCGCCGTTGTGCGACTTGCGATTCATGAGTACAAGAGCGGCAGCGTCGAGAACGGCCGGGCGTTGTTTGAGGGACTTCTCGTTCGGATGCCGAAGAAGTCAGATGTGTGGTCGTCCTACTTGGACCAGGAGATGTCGCTGCTCGCACGCCGCGATGAGGCCGCCGCGGTTTCACTCGTGCGGTCGCTGATGACCCGCGCCGTCGCGACGAACTTCTCTGCGAAGGTGATGCAGCAGTTCCTCACGCGCTTCATGGCATTTGAGCGGGCCTACGGTACACCGGCGGATGTAGAGAAGGTGAAGACGCGTGCGAGAAGTTACGTGGAGGCGAAGATACATGCATCTGTGGGGGAGACGGGGGCTGTTGGCGGCGGCAGCAGCAGCGTGGCTATCGCCCACGTGGGCACAAGGAATAATAACAATAATAACAATAAGAGAAACAATAATGCCAAGATGGATCCCTCGGGTACACATGAAGAAACAGATGTGTAGGGGGAGAGAAAAGAATGTGGGGAGAGGAAGAAAAGAGGTTTGGGGATTTATGTATTTTTTTCCTTCTTTTTTCTTTCCAATTCTATCTCTTTCTCTCCCATTCCCTTGTATACGTGTAAATGTTTTCCAGCACCATCACGCAGATATATATATATATACGTCAGTACCTACATACATCGGTTAAGTATAGAAGAAGAAAAAAAATGGAAAGCGAGAAGGATGCAAATAAAATAAGTTGGATGGTGTATCAATAAAATAGTTAAGAGGTGAGAACTCAAATTACTGTGTAACGATGAAATAGAATAAACAGAAGAGGGAAGCCATATATATATATATATATATATATATATATATATATATATATGAGTATAAATCATACTTCTTCATATGGGAAGAGGTATTGTATACACAATATACATGTATGTGTGTATGTGCGTGTGCGTGTGCGTTTGTATACTATCCCTTATTGTTTCCTTTTTAGTTAATGTGTCCTTCTCCCCTTTCTCTCTCCTTCTTGGTTGATTTTGGCAATATTATGTGATAATTAAGGGATAGGGTAAATCACAAATAGCAAGAATAAGAAGGAAAAAATAGTGCGAAAAACTCGGTGTGTGTGTGTGTGTGTGTGTAGAAGGCGTGGTACTAAGAAAGAGGAGGTATTGATTTCCATCCATTCTTTTTTGGGGGCCTGTTGCTTGTTGTACAACAAGGAAGCAGCAACCGAAAAAGAAAGACAGAAAGAAAGAACGAGGGTAGGTGAGCAGGTGGAGTGAGAGAGAAAACTGCAGACGAGAAGAAAACGAAAATAGATAAGTAGTTGAAGAAAAAGAGGGAAGCATCCATTTAACATTACCTCAACTTCATCAAGAAAAACAAAAAAAAAGGAGGAAAGAAAACATGACTGAGCACTTTGACTCCGTGCGATCGATGATCAACAACTTGCGGTCGGAGGACGCGGAGGAGCGGCTGACGAGCATGCGGGGGATTCATCTCATTGCGTCCACGCTCGGCCCCGACCGCACCCGCGACGAGCTGCTGCCGTACCTCACCGACTACCTCGACGAGAACGACGAGGTGCTGCGTGTGTTCGCCAATGCACTCGGGACAATGCTGCAGGAGGTGGGCGGCGTCAGCCACGTGCAGAGTATTTTATTGCCGCTCGAACTGCTGAGCAGCCTTGATGAAATAACAGTGCGGGACGAGGCGGTGACGTCGCTGCAGACAATCGGCGAGCAGATATTCCGCGATACAAACGAGGCGGGGATGCAGGCGCAGCGCGAGTATATCAATCTTGTGCAGCGGCTCGGAAAGGCAACACCGCAGTGCAGGTCGAGCGCGTCGTATCTTATCGCCACGCCGTACCCGCACGTCACTCCGCAGATGAAAGGACAGTTGATGGCATTACTCGTCGATCTGTGTGATGATGAAGAGATTATGGTGCGTCGGGCTGCATGCATTTCGTTAGGAAAGCATATGGTAAATGTTCTTGGAAGCCGATGTACAGAGTTGATTAACGTCTTCACAGCTCTTTCGCGGGACCCAAGTGATGGGGTGCGGCTGCAGGCAGTTGAGGCTGCGGCTTCACTTCTAAAAGCTTTGCCGTGCGATGCGCATGCCAGCGTTATGGCTTCTGTGAAGGCCCTTGTGGCAGATAATTCATGGCGTGTTCGGTACATGGCTGCGGATAGGCTTGGTAAACTCTCTGAGGTCTCTGCACCAGGGGATGTGAAGAATATCGTGCAGTTCTTTCGTTCACTCTCACAGGATGCAGAACCTGAGATTCGGGCCTCGGCTGTTTTTAGTATGGCTAGCGTGTTGACTGTCTGTCGTGACCCCGGTGCAAAGAGCGAGATCTTGGCAGCTGGATGTCGACTCGTGAATGACGAAAGTGCACACGTGCGTATGTGTTTGGCAAGTTCTGTGCTAAAGTCCGTGACACACGTTGCGAAGGATTTGTGGAATACCACAATTGTGCCCACATGCACCCAATTGCTGCAAGACCAAGAGGCAGACGTTCGCTTGGCTCTTGTGTCTGGCTTTAGCTCCATGGGAAACACACAAGAGGCGAAGGAAATGGCTCCCAAGCTTGTCCCCGTTGTGGTCGCACTCGCAGAGGATCCAAAGTGGCGTATTCGCGAGGTGGTCATATCGCAGATTCCATTTATTATCACATCTTTAGGCAAAAATGCAGATGACGTGGTGGATATTTGCGTGCAGCACCTCGTCGACCGCGTGGCAACAATCCGCGACGCTGCCGTGCGCTCCTGCTGCACGCTTGTCGCAGAGAACGGCTCCGCGTGGTCGCGTGCGGCGCTCTTCCCGCGGTTGACTGCGATGGCGTCGACGAATAATTATTTACATCGCGTCGCGCTGACGCACTTTTACCAGTCGCTGGCGGGCGTGCCGGCGCTGGACCGCGGTACCGCCTCGCAGCACATTCTGCCCACATTGCGGGTGCTCGCGCAGGACACGGTGCCGAACGTGCGGCTAAACTGCGCGAGGGCGCTGCTGGAGCTGCGGGGTAGTAGACAGCTGCTGGATAGTGACGTGGAGCCGCTTTTGAGTCGGCTGAGAAAAGACACAGACATAGACGTGCGGTTTGTGTCGGCGGGTTGAATGAGTTGGGGGAGATTTATTCTGATGTTTGATAGAGAAATAGAGAAAAGGGAGGAAAGAGTGAGTGAGTAAGTGAATGACCATGGAGAAAATAATAATAATAAACAGAAAGGGAGCAGTGTTGTGAGGTGAGGAGTGTGTTATCCTTTTTGATAATGATCAAGTTTAGAATCTAGAGAACGAAAAGGGAAAAAATGGAGGAGTTCTACCGCCTGATTATATACTTTTTCTTGCCGTTGTTGTTGGAGGTAAGCTGGTCTCTCCTTCTTATTTTCTTTGTTCCACCTCGCCTCGTTTATTCCTACCTTTTGTTGCATGCATGGCGTGTTCGTATCTTTATTTTGTTGTTTTGTTTTTTGCAAATCCAATGGAAATACACAAAAACAAATTGGTGCGTGAGGAGGAGGAAGAAGAGAAAGATAAAAGTTGTTTTTTATTTTTGTTTTTGTTTTTCCTTCCTCTTTCATTTTCTTCTATTTTGATTTTTTCTCTTTCTTCCTCTCCACTTTCCCACGAATGTATGTATACATATATATTGCTGACAGCAGGAAGGAGTGACGTAGAAATAAAAATGCTCCGCCGGTCTCTCGGTGTGCTGAACCGCCCGAAAGGCCCGCAAGGGCTGCGGCCCGGAAAAGAGTACCGCCTCACCGTCCCGTACCGCAGCGAAGTGACGATGCTCCGCCGCGCCAACCACAAGGCCTTCAACTCAAACATCCGCGAGCTCTTCAAGAAGCCGCTCGTGCAGAACAACATCAAGGCGATCCCGCGGGACCTGGGGGAGATACCACGGAATTATGTCATGAAACTTCTCTTCTTTCACCAGCCCATACGGCTTGTGGATTTGTGGTCCGTGTGCGTAGAGCACGATGATGTTCCGCTGGACTCCGCGAAGCATCTCCGCCTGGTGCTGAAGATCGCAAAGCTGCAGCGGTGGGTGTATGCAGAGAAGAATCAGACAAATAATCTATTTTATTACTACGTCCATCAGAGTCGTGTCAGGGAGGTGCAGGAGATGATTCGGGCAGATGAAGTACGGAAAAAGGAAAATGAGTCGTTAGAGATCGTAACGGCGGAAAAGCTCCGCCGTGAGGAGGAAGAAAAACGTCGGACAATGTTGGATGAAAAGATATTAGCCCTACAAAATGCTCTCGTCTCTAATGTGGCACAGATCCAAGAGTTTGACCCTGCATACATACGGGACAAACCATACGTGACAGGGAGTGGCGCAGTAAATGTGGCGTGGGGGTGGAACGGGACTGAGGGCGGAGACGGCGATGACGACAGTAGTGGTGGTACTCATGATCATAGCGACATGAAACATGTGTAGAGACGATAAGTCTCGATTTGCGAGAAGGAAAAGAGAGAGAGAGAAAGAAAGAGTGTGAACATGCTGTGATGTGGTGTTGTTATTGGTGATTGTTGCTTTATTTCTTATTTGTTTTTTCTTGTGTGGGTGGTGAGAAAGAAAGGTGATAATGTATGTCTCTGTGTGTTTTCCTCCTTGAGTAAATGAGTTTATTATTCTCTTTATCTCCTTCCCTCATTCCCCCTTTCCAATCTCTTCACTTATCATGCATTAGCCGTAAGGAGGGGGAAACCAGAGGTGTGGGCTTGGCGGAGTGTTTGTAGGTTTTCTGCGTCGTGCAGCTCAGACATAAACAAACAAAAAATACAGGACATAGAGGACATACAAATTCCTCTACCGACATACATACATACATATACCTGCAGGTTTAAAGCAATACTTTATAAAACTCAAAATATCGACTTGACTAGCATCCCATATATGAATGATATGACTGTTCCTACCCCTCCCTTTGCCGTTGTGCTTCCCGGCTGCCCCGTGCTGACCGAGTTCCACTGCCTCGACGGCGTGCGGTGGGTGGCGGCGCTGGGCAACGCGCCGGAGTTCCTCGTCGTCTTTCTCACCGCCCCGTCGCCGCTGCCGCCCGGCGTCAACCTCGGCGTCTATCTCGCCCGCGAGGACGACGGCGCCTTCGTCTACGTCGGCCACCTCGCGAACCACCGGCCGAGCACAATCCTCCGCGTCCCGTCGTTGTTTCTGAACGTCTCCGCGCCGGTGCGGGTGGTGCTGGGCGTGAGCCACGAGGCGGAGGCGGACATCGCGAACCTCGGCGCCACGCAGGAGCAGCCGCTGCAGCAGGAGCGCGCGGCAACACAACTCGCGGTGGCCGAGCGCATCGTGGAGGACCTCTTCAACTTCGTCATGTCGTACGGCCGAATTTTGTCCGCCGACCCGGCCGACCCGCAGTCGGAGGAGACGGTGTACCTCCCCGCCTCGTTCGTCGGACGATGGCGGGAGCGCGTGCTGACAAAGATACGTAAAGATGCATCCTTCTGGAAGTAACGGACTGAGATTATGTTTAGATATATATATATATATAGTCATCACGTTGTTCCTCCCGCATCTTTCATGAAGCGTTGCTAGAGAGGGAGGGGAGGGGGAAAACGACACTGAATTTTTGTGGTTCTTGCATGGACGTATCAAATTGTTATATCCGAGAGACATGATGAGTATCATTGTTGTTATTACGATGGATTATTATTATTTTTGAGTTACATGCAGGCACGTGCAGAAACAGAGTGTGTCTACGAACTTTTCTTTTGCCTTTTACTTCTCTGTAACCTCATTTTCCATACGCCTTTCACTTTCTCTCTCTCTCTCTCTGTTTATATAACTGGAAGGCTGGATTTCTTTTTGTTTCTTTGTCTCTATCTAGCTATCTATCTATATCTACCTCTATCTCTCTATTTCTCTCTCTCTTTCTTTCTGATTCATTAGTTCTTTTTCATTCTGTCTCTTTTCCTACCCAATCGTAGGTTGATTAGAAAGGAATTGCCCAAACACGTAAAACGTTTGATTACTGCGACAGGAGGCAGAGAGGAACGAGAAGCAAAAAGGGATATTGAAAGGGAGAGGTTGAATTGCACCAATCTGCAGTGGAACTGGGAGCGTGAGAGAGATACATACATACATATACATATATATATATATATACGTGGGGCGGAAAGTGTGTGGGGAACACAAATACTCATACGGGGCAAAGCAAGAATAATAAAAGAAAAGGAAAAGAGGGAAAACAGAAGGAGGGAGTGTGTTTGCATATAGGGGGTGGTGAGAAAACAAAAACAAAAGGGCACGTAAATAAAGCACAAGAAAATTCTAAAAAAACAACATCAACAACAACAATAAACGAAGGTAAATACATACAAATAAAGAAAAGGAAAAAAAAAAATGGGTGCGTTCCCGTCACATGACACACCGGAGCTGATCTACACGACGCTCGTTCCGCAGCCCACGACCGACACGCAGCTGGAGGTCTGTCTTGTGCCGCTGCTGCCGCGGTTCTTCAACGACGGGCAGAAGAAGGCGAAGCGGAAGCTCAACGACATTCTCTCGCTCAGGGGCACGGACTCGTCCACGTCGTCGCCGGCGCCTGGGGGCACACCGACGGGTACCGCGGGGAAGCGCACGGAGACGCCGACGGCTGGTCAGCTCGTTGACTGCATCATTGCCTGCACGGATCCATTCTTTCTCACAAAGACAAGGGACGCGGTTATACACAAAGATGTCGTGGGCGAGAATAAGCAGAAGGGTGAAAAGAGTGCGGAAGGAAATAATGATTCTTCTGTATCAGGAATAGACGACCATGTGAATGGAGCGGGAAATCACTCACAACAACAACAACCGCGACAAAATCATGCCTTGAAGAATTCAGCTACGTATCCAGCTACGTCACCCGTGTTACGCCCCGTGCCATTTGCTGTATGTATAATAAACCCTGAAAGCTCCGCTAGTGATGCTTCCACGTCTGCAGCACAGTACCCACAGTCGGCAAACAAGCAGCATCCACCGTATCATCCTTTAGCAACAGCAAACGCGGCGAATATACTCACATTACGAGGTCTCAAACTTCAAATTGTGGGTTTTATTTCATGTTGCTTGAGTCGTCCAGTGCACCTCATTAACCCGAGCACCTTCACCAAGGCACATTCTCCAAACGGCGGTAGTACTCTCTCTTCCTTAAATTCCAGTTCAGGAGATCCCAAGAAAGAGACTACCCCTGTGGTGTTAGATGTTATATTTGACGATATTGAAACGTATGGATACCTAACAGAATCTGTTGTACTTCTAGCCTCCCTAGCGTTCCGAAAACAATTTATAAATAGTTGTGCTCTTTATTATCCTGCGGGTGATAGAGACGTGGAGTATTCTTTTGATTATCATATGGAACGGTTACAGTTACGTATTTTGTTGCAGCGTAATAACCATCGAGAGTTACGTATGTTTTATTCCCACTATCCTCTGTTAGATATGATTAAAGAAATTGGATTGCAGGAGGGAGCACCGACACATTTCTCTCTGTATGAGAATCACCTTGGGGAGCACGGTATGGAAGTAACGTTCAGTAACAAATTTCTAGCCTCATGGATGCGCTACTTGGAAAAGAAAATACAGATTGATTCTGTAAAGGGTCAATATGTACGCTGTGTCACAGTTGGTATCCTGCAAGAATGTAAACGTTTAATCCAAGAGCGACACAATAGCGCAGTCTTCATGGAGGAAGAGGAAGAAGATGAACGTCTTTACGGTGGCACACTACTCGCATCCGCCCTAAAGCGCTGGATCTCCATGGGATCGCAGCCAATGCTCACCCACCACCACTCACAATTCACCACCGTACCGCAGATGATGTTGTTTCCTCACGGAGCTACTGCTCCTGCGGCGTGCTGCTGGCCGCAGATGCCAACGATGATGATGGGAATGCCGCCCGCATGGCCCACAGGAACTGTCATGCCCTCCGCCATTCCTTCAGCAATTCCAATTATATCCGGGCAGCAGCCGCAGTTCATTCTCCCCGACGGCCGCTCGCAATTTTACTACGCGCCGCAGGCAACAGTCGCGGGCGGCGGCGCCTTCTTCCCGCCGCCGGGCATGCAGGTCGTCTCCGCCCCGGGACCGTACACCACCGCGGCGCAGCAGGTCGTCTACGTCGTCCCGGGGGCGCAGATGCAGCACGCAGCAGCCACAGCAACAACGGCGCTTCCGTATGCGCCCGGGGGGCCGTCGCCGATGTACTTCGCCCAGCCGCCGTCCTACGGGGTCGCGTGCAACTCGGGCGCCTTTCCGCAGTCACGGGGGCATCAACAGGTGCCCATAACTCCAGTGCAGGAGACGAAGCAGTAAAAGAATCTTAATGGCTAATAATAATCATTATTATCATTATTACCGGGTGTGATGGAGTTTTGGGGGCTTTTGTGTATGCACTATGAATCCCAGGCCATAGAAGGAAATTTAAATAAATAAAAATAAATAAATAAAAAATGCGTCTGGTAATTTGGGGGGGGATGTTGTATGAGATTCCTGTGTGGGTGGGTATGTGGACTCTTGTCCGTTTGTTCTTTTTCTCTGTTGTTGATGGTCCTTTCTTTTCTTCCTTAAGAAATGATGCCAAAAAAAAAGGGAAAAAAAAGAGGTTAAGCCTTGGAGGGAGATACACAGAGATGCACGATTATATTAGGGGAGAAGAGAGGAATGCAAAAAATAAAAATAAAAGGTGTGGGGTCGAGATGACCCCAAAAAAAAAATTGAGAGAAATTATTATATTTAATGAGAAGGCCAAGAACAAACATAAAAACTAAAAAAAACGACACAAGAACAATGCGAGAGAAGGAAAGAAACACTGTTGGGAATAAAAATTGCGGAAAAAAAACCATTGAAAAATAAAAAAGAAAAAAAAACATATTATTGAGTTCGATATTCCTCTAATTATAAACCAAAGGAAGAAAAAAAAAGAGGGTGATGAAATGGGAATGTGAATGGGGGATGAGATGGGTGCAGAGTAAGAGAGAAAATAAGAAGAAAACAAAAATCGGGAGGGGAAAAGCGCAAAAAAAAGAAGATCATGTTTTTTTTTTGTTTTTTGTTTTTTTTTTAAATCGTTAACAATGGGGATATCAACAACTGCACCTGACTCATTACATATACATACACGTATACATATGCGGTATGAGTGGGAAGCCACGAGACATGTTTGGTTGGGCCGAGCCTGAGAAGGATAGAAATAAAATAAATGAAGAATCCATTCTAATGTATGTGCAAGTGTATGTATCTATGTATGTATGTTTGTAGTGTGGGAAAAAGGGGGGTGTAGTACCAATTGTTTTCGTTTGTTTTTCACACAATATATATGTATATATGTATGTCTGTGTGTTTCCATCTTATCTGTCTCGACTGGGGGGAAGACCGTTAGAAATTCCACTTTTTTTTTTTTTGACTCTCTGCAGCCCATCCCACCTCACCCGTTCCAATGCATACACTTCCCGTTTCATTCTTCCTCGTTGTCATTTTCTTTTTCGCCTTTGTCGTTTCATCTTTCCTTTTTTTTTAGTTTGTATATTTGTTTGCTTTCCTTTGGCTTTGATGTTTTCCGCACGTTCACTTTTCCGTTCGTTTTTGTTTTGACTCCTTTAACAAAGAAGAAATAAAATAATATAATAAAAACAAAATAAATAAAAGAGAGAGAAAAAAAGAAAAAAAGAGAGACATATTAAACGCAAATACACCAAAAAAGCGTAAAGAACTTATTTGTGTTCTTAAGAGATACGTGGGAATAGAAAGGAAGATGGGGATGAATGGGGAAGTAGCATGCAAGGAAGAAATGAAAGAAGAAGAAAAGAATAAAAGAAACAATGGAAAGACTGATGCAAGGCAGAATGTATTCACTGTGTGCGTTTGGACTGGGCAGCCTCGTGCATGAACCAGAGATTCCTGCGCCCAAAGGGAAAACAGCAAAGAGAGAGAGAGAGAAAAGCAAAAATAAACAATAGAGAACGAAGGGGAGGGAGATGGCAGTTGGAGTTGAAAAGGGGAGAGAGCAAAGCAGAAAAAGGGAATGAAAAAAAAAAGAAAGAAAAAGAAGAGAGAGAGAGAGAGAGAGAGAGAGAGACGTACAAAAAAAGAAAAAAAGTGAATGAGGACTCCCTACATGTGTTTATACATAATCTCTGGCGAGCGATAGATTACTGTTGTGTACTTATATATGTCTTCTTGACTGATTCTCTCTTTTTTTTTTGGTTCCATATGTACATACATAGTTGTGGTTTTCTGTGTCTGGGGTGTGTCCCCAACTGCTGGGCTTGCACCGTTTCTTCTCACCACAACTCTCTTTCATTCCTGTTGTTTCATTTCCTTTTTTTGTGGTTCTTGTTTGCATCTCCGTTTCTATGTCTGTCCGTGCTTGTGTGTTCTTTCGTGATTCGCAGCTGTTCTTATGAATTTTTTCATATGTTTTGCTGCCAACGTGACGGATGTGGACATATTTTTCTGTTTTTATTTATTCTTTTTTTTTTTTCATTTGTTGTTCTTTGGTTGGTTTGTTTCGATTTCTTTCCTCTTTTTTCTCTTTCGGCTTTTGGTTCTGGTGTTATTCTGCTTTGTTTTTGTTTTTTTGTTGTTTTGTTTTTTTGTTGTTTTTTTTTTTTTTTTACTCTTCATTTTGGTTCTGTTTATTGTTTTGTGCCTTTGGGCTTTCTTCTTTGCTTTTTACGTATTATCTCCAATGCATCCACATGTCTCTCTCTCTCTCTCTGTGTATACATGACTGTGTTTGACTTTATGAGGAAGAGGAGAGTTTATTCCAACTCTCATATTCTTTCAATGTATTCTTTACATATATCTCTTCTTCTTTTTCTTTTCTTTTTTTTTCTCTCTATGTATGTACGTATTTATTTATTTATTTGTTTACTCAACTGGTAGAGACAACACGAGGAGAGAAGGCATATTTTTTTTCTTTTCTTTCTTTTTATTGGTGCTAGCAGGCACCTCAATATTACAAGAGAAACACATACGTACACTATAGTTACAAGTAGGTAGGGGTTTAAAAGATCTTTGCATATATATATATAGTCCACGTAGAGAAAAGAAAAAAAGCAAGAACACAAAGAAAAAATAATAAAGAGAGGGGAGAAAAAAAAACACCCAAGAGGAAAGAGGAGAGGGATTATATATATATATATATATATATAAGCGAGGTGGGGCGGGAGCCCATTGGGTATTCATACAAGTGTATACATTCCTGCCAAGCAGCTGTACTAGGAGGGAAAGAAGAAGAAGCGAAACACGTTTTGGGCTTGTGGATAATTTCCTGCAGACATTCCCTCCGAGTTATTAAATTAGACAAGTCCGTCCGTGTATACTCAGAGAATAAAATAAGGGAGAAGGAAGGCACACATAAAGAGGCCAGGGCTTATCTCTCCTGTTTTTTTTGTTTTCTTTTTGTTGTTGTTGTTTTCTTTTGTTTTCTTCTCTGCCGTCCCTTTCATCCTGGTTGATTGCTTATCATCGTTATCATTATTTGTTACCCTTCAGTTCATCCACGGAAAAATTTCTTTCAACGAATACACATAAAGGGGGAAAAAATTACGCAGTGAAAAAAAAAGTGAAGCAAGGGAAAGGTGGGTTCTTAATATTTTGTTGTTGTTGTTGTTGTTGTTGTTGTTGTTCGCTGGTTTCTTTCGCTTTCCTATCATTTGTTTGAAAGAAAAAAAGAGGGGGGAAAGTGAACAAGAAGGGAAAAAAAGGAAACATTTTTTTTCCGGTGGGAGTGTTTCCATTTTCCTTGGTTTTTTATACACATACATACATCTAATTATTGTTGTTAATATTATTATTATATCATCCTTGCGGAAGGGAGAAAAAAAAAATTTTTTTTTTAAATGGGTGGAATTCCTTCTCGTGATTTACCTCCCACGTTCTTCTCTCTGCGCTATGGCTCCCACGAGGTCGGCCTGATTCCTCTTTTGCACCGATACTTCAGTGCAGACGTTAACACGGAGTTACGCCAGCAGTTCATTCGCATGCGTAATGACCCGAGTATTCGCTACAACTCCACGCGGGACCCCGCGTACAGTATGACCCAGCTGCCACCAATGTACACAGAGGAAAAACTGGACTCATTTCTTAATATGATTGACCGCACACTTTATGCGACCTCGAAGGAGATGATAGAAGACGTGCATTCCCCGCTGCGGCCCGTCCCTTGTGCGGTGTGTTTTGTGTACATAAACCCGAAGGATGGGACGGACTGCTTTTCGTTTTCCGGCAGGTGTATTAATGTCATTGGGCACTTTGGGTGTCACAAGTATGAGGAAGATAACAAGAGCAACAGCGGTGATTGTGCTAATGATGATGATGATGAGCTGTGTCTGTACTTACAAAAAGGAATTTTAAAAGCCGCAGGAGATCGCACCTTGGAACGCGTTGTCTCCCTTGCCGCCCTGGTTCTAAAGCAAGAATTCATGCGTGCTGCGAGACTATACTATCCCTCCGAGGACGATGCAATGAAAATATTTTCCCACCGCATTTCCTCCCTGCGCCTGCTCTCAAAGACGCCGTGGAACAATTACCCCGCGTTTAAATTTCTCTTCGACATCACCGCCTTCTCGTGGAGTCTGTGGGACGTCACGCAGCACGGCGACGCCCCCGCGCTGCGCATGTACACAGTCGAGGGCAGCGGGGAGCGGGGGGTGCTGATGGAGATGCGGGGGTCGCTGCTGCTGCGGATCATTTTGTGGGTCTGCACACACATGACGTTTTCCAACGTCCGCGGTGTGTGGGAGCAGTTCATCCTCGATGACGACGTGACGCGGGAAAAGGAAAGGGTCATGCAGTGGTTGGAAACAAATGAGGACGCGAATATATTTTTGGGCGGTGAAGAGTTTACGTCGTTTATTAAGAAACATTTGGAGGAGCTGTTGGGGGAGGTGGTGCGGGCGCGGGAGACACCGACGGATGACTGTTCGGTGTGGGGCGAGGAGGAGGAGTGCAGCCATGACGGGAAAATATATCGCGTCTTCAACTCACCGGTGTGCGGGCCGTTTCTCACAACTGTGAAGATGAAGAAGAATAAAAGTAATAATAAGAGATGTTCTTCTGAGAAGAACGGCAATGCATTATGTAAACAAAATAATAATAATAATAATAATAATAATAATAATAATAACAATCATCACCAGAATCATAGTCATAGGGGAGCTATAAACATCTCGTCTCCTCTGTATACATCGCGGCCGCCGCCGGAATATCAAGAGGCACTTTCCACGATCATCCCGCCGCCGTTCATGCTAACCGGGGGAACAAAAATATGTCCTCTGTCTTTACCTCCGACAACGTTGGAGTCCTCAGGAAGCATCACTCTTTCAACCAGCCAGAACCCACCGGCGATGATGATTCAGCAGTCGATGAGCCACACGCCGAAGCACTTCTCACTCGCCTCAGGCTCGGCGCCTGCAAGCCCAACATTTCTTCCGTTTTATCAAGAGCATCCAAAGCAAACATCTCTTCCAGTGCAGCCGTATGGAATTCCGTATCTTGTAGTCACAGCCTCAGCACACCAACAACAACAACAACAGAGTATGATGTCTGTATCACACACTGTACACGCCCCCGCCTTCATCACTGCAGCCATGACAAAGAACAATACTAACAGTAATAATAACTGCATGTACACAAATGCTGGGCCTACGGTTACAGATGGAATGGCTGCTGCAGCATCGCCCTTCTTTGCTACCTCACAACCAACAGCAATAACAACAACAACAGCCCCTGCAGCTCCAAGTGGGACAACGTTTGCCGCGAGTGTGTTTAATGGGGCGGCGGTCATGCAGCCTGTCATGAATTATGTTCTTATGCCCGACGGAAGAATTGAATTGGTCAATTCCGTGCCCGCAGCTTCTATGGGCTACTGGAGTGTCGGAGGGGGATGAGAGAAACATTTCTCCCTCCTTGCTTAAGGCCCTTCGGTTCCTTTTTTTTTTTTCTTATTGCTTTTTTTTTTTTTAGTGCTATATTTCATTTGTTGTTGAGTGAACCTCGTGGCAACTCAAATGAGGTGGATACATTCGCTCGCTTTCCTTCTCTTTTTTTGTTTGTTTACTTGCTCGGTCGCTTTCTTTGTACACATAAAAACAAGTGTATGTGTGTATGTGTATGTGTGCGTATGTGTATGTGTGTTTTTCGTTGTTAATATTCTCTGGAAAGCACAGGGAAACGCAATATTATTTACATACATGTGAAAAGGAATTAGTTACAAATAAAGAAAGCATACATAATAAAAATTTTTGTCTTTTCCTGTTTGGTAAACATGTATGTATATGGATGTATGCATAAGTATTTATCTGTTTATTCATTTATGGGTGTTAGTTAAACACATTACATAGGCTAAATATGAGAAGAAAAAGGGGAGAGATAATTCTGTATGCATGTGTATATGTATGTAAGTGTTTGATGAGAAGAAAAGCTAGACAACAACAGCAAACTGAAAGGGGAAAAAAAAATTTTTAATAAAAAAAGACGGATGCTTTATACACAATTATTTACTTATTATTCCTTTTCTTCTGTTTTATTGCTTTGTTCGTTTGTTCTCATTCTATTTTCGGGGGATTTTCACCTTTGTTTTTGTTTTTGACTACTGCGTGTATACATGTGCATTCTGTGATCGTTTTTCTTAGCATCATCACATGCACGCATGAATAATGAGAGAGAAAAAAAAAAGAAGACACGGAGTGTATACTCGTCCTGGTTGCGTGCCGTGCAGACTATCACGTTATATATGTGCTCAGACATACATACATACATACATACATATATATTTACTTCTGTGGTCCTTTCTGGATTTCATGTGAATAAATGAAAACGGGAATAAAAGAAAAGAAAAAGAAAAAAAAGAGAGTTATGGGGATCTTTGGTGTATGCATGCATTCGTTCATACATACACTTGAGAAGGAAGGGAACGAGGGGAGAAAACAAAGATGTGAGTAAGTAGAAATTATGTTTTGTTTCCTTTTCTGCTTTTTGTAGGCGTTATTAGTGACCATGTAAAATGCTTAGCCTGTCGTAGCACTGCTCACACTCATAACAATGACATGAGGAGGAAAGAAAAGGGAAAAGGGGGATGTTTGTTTCCTCACGACGCCCTGTTGACTCTTCAATTCCTATTCTTTTCTTTGTTTTGCATTTCTTTTTTTAATTTCTCTTTTCTTTTTTATGTGTTTGTTTCGAATCAATGTTTGTGTTCTTGTTTTTTTTTGGTTTTTATTTGCTAACCGCATCGTCATTATTATTAGTGTGTTTTTATTGCGTATCTATAGAGGATCTCTTGTTTTTTTTGTTTTTCTTCCCTGCACCGCATGTATACATAAATGAATGTGTTGGTGGAAGGGAGTTGAAAAGGAATCAAAACCTGCCAAGTGTTCTGCAAATGTTGTTTCATTTCTTTTTTCTTTTTTTTTGTCTTTTTTTTTTGTTTTTTTTTTTTGTTTTCGTCGCGTTCTGTTTTTTTTTTTTACTGTATGAAACTTGCCAATGCGGGCGGTTTCTCATTTACCCCCTCCCATCCTTTCTCTCTCTCCTTCTTGTTTTGTTTTTTTGTTTGTTTTTTGTGTGTTTTTCTTCGTTTCTGTTTTTGTGTTTCTTTTCATGGGCGCCCTTCATCTTCCTCCTCTTTCTCTCTCTGTGTGTCAGCACAATTTATTTAACACAAACACAAGTTGTTTGCAAATTTCAGTGTTTCATTTCCTTTTTTGTTTTATTATTATTATGGGTTCTCTGTTTATATATATACATGTGGGTATTCTTGCTGCTCTGATTCAACTGTTGGTATTGATTACCCGGTATCAGCTCCGATTATAACTCTTATTATATGTTGACTTTTGTTGATTCATTTTGTTTTCTTTTTTTTTGGGGGGGGGAGTTGTTTTTTTTTTTTTGTTTTGTTTTGTTTTGTTAATTATACAGCGAAATAATTGTTTTTCTTACGCGTGCATACATAAGTGTGTACATACATGGAGTGCAAGTCATTCATATAAATGAGAGCCGTGATATGGGCCAGTAAATAAATATACATTTATATATATTTATTTATTTATTTATATTTATTTATTTATGTATTTCTATATTTATTTATATTTATAGTATACATGTAAGCAGCGAGATATGAGGAATACTACAATGTGACTAGATCACAGAAGGGAATTTGTTTTGTATCTGGTTAAGAGGAGAGAGAAGGAGAGAATGAATTAATTAATGATTTTATTCTTATGGGTATAATCGTGGGATATAGATATGAATGGATGTATGCACCTATACACACTTTCATATGTGTACGCACGAAAAAAAAAAAAGGGAAAACGTGGTAAAAGAAGGGGGAAAAAAAAGGGGAAAAAGATGCTTGGGTATAAATGAGAGAAACGAAACATTCATTTTTGTCTTTTGTTTTTTTCTAATTACTTGTTTGCATTTTTTTTGTTTTTTTTTTTGCTTTTCTGTGGGGAGAAGAATAAAAATTAAAATAAAAGAAAAGAGAGGAAGAGAAAACACACCTATCTGTGCAGTGATGTATGTATGTATGTACAGAACGTGGAGGGATTTGTTTCGTTTTTTTTTTGTTTTCTCTTTCTTTGCGTGCCTGACTCATTTTATTTCCTTTGATGCATTTTCACCTCTTCCCACTGATAATAATGATGATGTGCCCTGAGTGTTTTCATTAAACCTTCACTCTCTTCTCTTTTCCTTGTTTTTTTGTTGCTTTTGTTTCTTTTTGCATGGTGGGGGGGGAAACAAAAACAAAAAAGTGTTAGAAGTAAAAGAGAGAAGATCCACTCAGTTAAAGCTCGTGTGTGTGTGTGTGTGTGTGTGTCTGCCTGCCTCTCTGTGTATACATACATAGATACATAGAAGAGGAGGTGTCTGAGAACGCTGGCATACATTGCAGTAATAAAAGAAACCAAAGGAGAGGAAGAAGAAGAAGAATGGGTGCCGTTCCCTCCCGCGAGTCAACAGCACTTTACTCATACTTCCGAGGGACATATGAAATTGGTCTGATTCCACTCACAAAAACATTCTTCGGCCGCCCGCAGTCAGACCCCAACAAAAGTAATAATAATAATAATAATAATAATAATAATAATAATAATAATAATAATAATAATAATAATAATAATAATTCCGCCCACGCCGCGGCGAGTACTGCGGAGCTGCGCCGCCAGTTTATATTAATGCGCAGCGACCCCGCGATTCTCTACGCGAATGCCCGCGGCGGCGTTGCGACGACGTGGCCGGAGCTCCTCGCGCGCGCCTTCACCGAGGACGACCTCGACGACTTCCTCGACGCCGTGGAGGCGCAGTTGTACGAGAGCGACGCCGCGATGGTGGCCGACGCTCCCCGCCCGCTCCTCCCGGTCCCGTGCGCCCTCTGCCTCGTCTGCCGCGGCGGGGAGGAGCGGGCGGGGAGCTTCGCGTGGCGCGGGCGGAGCATTGCCGTCATCGGGTACCTCGGCTGCATGGGCGAGGCGCTGCGGCGGGCCTTCAAGGTGCGGAAGGGGGGCGACCACCGCGAGGCAGAGCTGCACAGCAATGCGCAACAGCGGCCAGCAACAAGAGCAAAGGAGGAAGGAGATGCGACGATGATGAATGGAGAAGAACGGCAGCAGCCGCAGGGCGGTCAGTGTAGTTGTCAAGATCGTGATCACACGCCGCAGCCCAACGATGTGCCCTTGTTTCTGTGTGCGGGGGTGCTCGCCTCGGCGGGGGACCGGACACTGGAGCGGGTTCTTGTCTTGGCCGCGGTGCTACTGCGGAATCAGTACCTACGGGCCGTCTTCCGTGTGCTTTCATCGCACCCGGGCACACCCACCTGCAGTTTTCCGGAGGAATTTATTGATACTATAAGTGATAAGTCCTCATCTTTTTTTTCCTACTCGTTTCTCGGGGAGTCTTTTTCGGATTCAGCCCCCATGACAACACCGGCAACAACATCAGCGTTTCAGAATAATAATAATAATAATAATAATAATAATAACGCGCATACTTTCTTTATGGAAACTAAAAATAAAGCTCTAAAAGCATTAGAACATCGCTTACAACATCTTATTATTTGTGTGGAGACTGCAGCTGACAACTATTCCTCACTGAAGTCACTGACAGAAAATCTTGCCTTCTTGCAATGCCAAACAGATGTGAACCCGGATCTGTGTTGCACAAAACTACCAAAATGTGTTGTTGAGAGGCACGCATTACATGAAGAGACCAATAAGGAAATGTTTGAAACCGCAACAGAAGGTGTATCAAGCACACGCACGGAAAATGAAAAGAGAGACAAAGTAATAAATGAAGTGCATAGAGAGGCGTCATGGTCATCACCCTCCTCACTGTGTATGAAGCAAAAGTCCACTGAAAATGAATCTAAACAAAAGAATTCACCTGTGGAAATGATTGAGCTTCACTTCCTGCCCAAGTACGTGGCAAAAGCGACAATGTGGGCGTCTAGTCTCTTCACGGCGCCCACGGAACTAATGGGAGGGGCGTGGGTTCAGTACAAACTAAAGGACGAAAATGAAAGCATCAGACAAACATTGCACAGGAAAGATTCCATTGTGACTAGTTGGAGAGAAACATGTCAAGAAATTTCAAATCGTTACATGGGGGATGCAACCCTGCCGCTTCTGCGACATGTGAGGGCCCTGCGGATTGAGGTGGAAAGGGCGCGAGCGAAGCCGTTGCATTTGTGGGATCCGGAGAGTTTAATTCAAACTCGCGAGGGGCGTACATGCGCATTACATCGCACTTCATTCGGCACGATGCTTCTTGGAATCCGCAACCAGGCAGACGGCGACCATGCAAAGGGCTCAGATAAGAAAAAATATCTTACCCATGATAAAATGATGGTGGATCAACAATGTATGAACAATAATAATAATAATAATAATAATGTCAATTCGTGCATGCAGCCGGGAGCTTACAGTTACCAAGTTCTGCCTGGTGGTGGGGGCCAGACACCCATTTCTCATCCTTTTCAGAACGTCATGCCTGCACCCAAAGTAGCAGAAGGAGTGGGAGAAATACATGTGAATGTAATGCATAATATGACTGCATTACATAATGCAAGGGCGATGGGAAGAATCCAGCATGAGAGTCCGATGTATGCCGCCCCTTCCTCCTGCGGTTTTGTGGCGCCCTTCCCTTTTGTGCGGGGGATGCCGGCACACACATCTAATATTGGATTACAGGCAAACATGGTGCAGCCCACCCCCATGATACACCCCGTGTTGGCTAACATTGTGAGGGATTCGTCATTCACCGATGGAAATGGGCAGCAGGCAAATACCGTAGTACCTCAACAGATATTTCATGCGCTTCCATTTTCTGAAATTCAGAGGGAAAGGGGAGCGGATTCCTCCACCATGGCAGGAGTATTCAAAAGCAATAATAATGTGAATGCAGGTGGTGTGAGCGTTGGGAACTATGGCTCCGCCTTCCCGCGCAGCTTTGCCGTGGGAAAGGCGGTTATGGCCGCACCACAGCCCGCAGCATCATCGTCGTCAGCGTATTCTTTTCCTATTTGCAATTTAACGGGGGCAACGCCTGCAAACAGTATTTTCTCCTCTCCACTGTCTATGCCTCTTCCCCCCACTCCTCAGGCTGCAGCAGCTGCTCAACAACAACAACAACAACAACAACAGGAGCAGCAGCGGTTTGTGTTGCTTGAGAAGGGCCTTAACGGCGTCCCGGTTTTAATTCCCGTCGCTTCAGCTCAGCAACAACAATTGCAGCAACCACAACCACAACCACAGCAACAACAGCAGCTTCCACCGCCGTATGGATTTCCTTGTCGTGCAACTGCACCGCAGGTCATGATGGGCCTCCCGCAGCAAACGCAACAAAATGTCTCAGCCGCCTTCATGTCTCCTCTCTTCGGTGGAGGCATGACCGCAAACTGCATTTACTACGTCTCCGCGCCCATAGAGGATCCGTCATAAGTGTTCAAAGTGTAATTTGTTCTTGCTGTTTTTTTTTTTCATTTCTCCGCCAAAGATATACACATGTATACATCAAGCTTTAGAATAAATTAAAAAAGGAAGAGGAGAGGAAAGAGAAGAAAAGGATACTTTAATATCAAAATCCGCTTGGTATTTTGTTTTGCTTGATTTCTCGTTATTTCTTGGGGGAAAGTGTTAATGATATTATTACCCCGTTCTTTAAAAAAAAAAATAGTCCTGTGACTGTATCCATCCCATGTTTCTTGTCTCTGGCTATATTTACATGCTTTCTGCTCTTTTATTTGCTCTTGTTTTTGTTTTTATATTTCTTGGAATTTAATATATATATATATATATATATATATATATATATATATTATGAGCATCTACCAAACTAGGCGCATTAAAGAGTGTTGATGAGCAACATACAGAACTCGTCAGGGCTTTCCCCCGTTTTTTCTTTGTTTTCTTTTTGTTTTCTCACACAATTGTTTGTGCGAGCTCTCTTTCGTTTTGTTTTGTTTTTACTTTTCTTTTGTTTTATCGGATGCTTCTTCTTTCCCCTTCTTCGGTAACAGCCCGCCTCCACAAAGACGCATCTTTCTGCGTGTACTGACTTTCTGGAGGTGTGTTGGGGGAATTCTTCACTCTTCTTTTTGCCTGAGAGGAGTGTAAATGTATACATACATATATACATGACAGCCGAAACATTTGGCTGCTTCTCACTTGATGTACGCATAGTCGTCTGTCTCTTTTTGTGGTTTGAGGAAATGCGCTGCGGTGGATTGTAGAACGGGCTTTATTCCATACCTACATGCAAATGTGTGTAAGTAAAGAATGCATGAGCACATGAATGTGCACGAGTTCGCAATTTTGTTCGGTTTTTTGCCATTGTTTTTTATTTTTATTGTGACATTGTCTTTTATTTTTCTTTTGCCATTATTTTTTATTTCTATTCTTTTTTTTTCTTTGGATTTCTCACACCCACGGCAGTCGTGGAATGGGTTTCGACAAAAGAGAAAGAAAAAAAAACAAATGGTATATTACTTCTTACATTAGAGGGAGATTTCTCTCTCTCTTTCCTTTTTTTTTTTTGGTGTCCTTCTTGTGTCTTGTGTGTGTCCGCGTTTCTTTGTGCTGCAAATGAACAAATACCTAGTGGTGTGTGATATATCCATGTATACATGTATTCATGGGGGAATGGATATGCAAATGCATGCAAGTACATATGTATCCACCACATATCGTTGCCCTTCTTTTTGTTTCGTTTCATTTTCTTTTTTTTTTTTTGTGGGGGAGGAATAAAGTGGAGAGAAAAATAAATACATGTTTTTTTTTTCTAGTTTACTTCGTGCATTCACCCCTCCTCTGAAGAAGAGGAAGCGGCACGGCCATCACCACTATCGTAGCGCACAGTGTGTTCCATTGAGTATTGACATGTTTAAAGACCTAAAATTTATATGAGTTCTGTATATACTCGGAGCACTCCGGAGAGAAGCTGCAGCTCCCTCGACCAAACCTCCCCGAGCTCCACAATGAACTCTATGAAGTTCTTCGCGATGAAAGAAATCATTTGCAGTTACAGTGTGCAGAAACGGTCTGGGCTTTTCTTCTTTTTATGATTGCTGCTGGCTGTGTCACTGTTTGCCGTGCTCCGTACACTCAGGGCCGCGATAATATATTCCACCGCAGTCATTAACAGACATTATAATCGAGCTCTGTCATTTATGTCTCACTGCGGAGACAGGAGACCACGCTCTCATCGTGGACAAGCCTGCAGAGAGCCAATCGCCTGGCTTGAGTCAACCCGGCCGAGTTCCATTGAGTATTGACATGTTGCTCCACATCTCCACCCAACAGTAACACTGTGCGGATGACACTGCCGACGGCACGGCTGCACGTCCTTCCGGACTGACAAGGATAAAACTTTGCCCAAGCTAGACGCGGCTGGTCCTGGTGCTTTGCAATGCTGAAGCCATAGCGTGCCTGTCCTCCGCCTCTCCGTCGAAGTGGAGTGCAGGCGCTTGGGTTCACCCGAACAAACGGTGCACTGGACCTTGGCACAAAGATGAAGTGGCCGGCATCACCAAGGATACATACATGTATATACCCATATTTATTATATATAATAAATAATAAATAGATAGATAGATAGATAGATAGATAGATAGATAGATCCCGGCTGTTTTGAAGTTTCTGTTTCTCGTTTTACAGGACGGGAATGGTGTGTACCCAGACATCTGTATGTCAATGTATACATATGTTTGCTTCGTTGTGTGGATGTCTCCTTTCTTTCTTTATCTTTATTTTTCTCCTTTTGCTTCATTTATCGCTCTTTCCAAACAATTAAACAATAAAAAGAATGTGGACACGTACATACGTAATTACTTAATTATTTGCACAAGAAGAAAAAAAAACCGGCTAGCAGTTTGCTGAAGAGAAGAGTACGAGTTCTCATTTATCCCCCATTACTACTATAATTAATATAATGACGGCCCCGAAGTCCGGCGGGGAGTTGGAGGAATTTTACTTGCAGAGTCGCGGCATTGAGAACGCACTGGAGCTCGCGGAGTTTATTCCCGTGAAGGAACCCGCGATGGATAGCAACAACAACAATAGCAACAGCAACTATAATGCATGTCCTCATCATCATTATCATTATCATTGTGACAATATGTTAGTAGCAAATCGTGCAAATATTCCTACTCATTTCCTCCACGAACAACAACAACAACAACAACCCGCCGTCTTTGCGTGCGACATCCCAGCGCTGCGGGAGGACGGGAAACAAATGAGCATCGACCCGGAGGTGCTCGCCTCCACACGAAACTTGGTAAATATTGTCTACCGTCTGCCGCTGAGTGAGCATATGGCCGCGCATGTATTCCTGGAAAGCCTCCTGGACAAGAAAGAAATAGAGACACCGTTGACGAAAAAGGCGTCAAGACTGGAGTTATCTACAGAAAACCCAAACGGGGAGAGTTATGGATACACGCCGAGTGAGTTGAATGTAAAATCGTCGGTCAGTGCACACACATTTGATGGGGCAAGTTCATACATGGACTTTACGCTGACGCCTTCGCATTTTCAGTACTTGGTAAATGATGCCTTGACAGCAAGTGTTCTTGCGCAAGAGCCAAGAAAACAGGAAAGTTTTGATTCGAAATCTCGTTTTCATCTTGTTGACACAGCGGATAACTCCTCAACATTAACAACAGCAACAACAAGTACAGTGGCAACGCAAAAAGCACCGCATCCTCATTCCCACTCGCACCATGTGTGCCGCCACTATTGCTCAGATGAAAGCACGCCCTTTGGGCAGATGATCGCCCCCATCCGTCACGGTGCGGGAAGGGCAAGGAGCACATTTTGCAGTAATGACACGAACAGTAACAAGAACAACAACAACGATGACGACGACGATGAGGAAGAAGAAGAGGCAAAGGGGTGTTCGTATTTTGGAGACAACGAAGTGATGTGTGCTTTTACAAATTATAGATTTTGTGCTGAGCCCTCTCAGGAAGCACCTCTGATAGGAAAAGAAGGAGTAGGAGAAACAGAACTGAATGCCGTGCGAGAAGGATGTTTATTATATGAACCGTTTTCTCGCTTTGAGGGAATACAGATTGAGTGTATTATTCGCAATATGAAACGTGTTTCTCTGATTACAGATGAGTTGTATACATTACAGGATGAACTCCTTTTTGTATACTCTGGTACGTTACTAGTAGAGAAAGGAAATAACGATTATGGTGGTGGTGACTCTGACAATATGAGAATAGAAAAACTTACAAAAGGGAATTTTTTTGGAACGTTGAACATATTGAATGAGCACAAGGAGTCTTTTATCCACCATCTACGTGCACTCACAAACAGTGTTTTGTTCTGCATACATAAATATGATTTCCAATCTCTACTGTATAATGAAAAGGGGGCATACCGCACCATGTTTGTGAAGATGATGCGGGAGTCGGAGGTGATTTCTGTGCTTTCTCTGAAAAAATGCAAACGTGTGGCGGACTCTTTGCGTGTATGCAGTTTTGAGGCGGGATCGGTGTTGATGCGGAAGGCGCAACCGATGGAATGGTTCTCATTTATTATCAGCGGCACTGTGAAGAGAATATTGCATAAAGAAGGAGAAGGGGAAGAGGAAATGAAGATGTTTACAGAAATGATGGCGAAGGAAGCAAAACAACAGAAGGTGACAGAAGAAAATTATGATTCTTTATTAGAAATAAAGAAACAGGGGGATATTGTTGGGGACTTTGAACTATTTTTCCGTACATCACTTCTAACTGATATTGTGGCCGAAACAAAAGTACTGGTGGCGCAGATGCACATTGTGTACTTCAGGATGATTGTTCCTTCATATGACTTCAATAAAATGAAACAAATTATTCTTAAAAGTCCGTTGCTGCCGTGGTTCCTCGCACAGTCGCCCGATGTCGTTTGCGATGAAGTGATAACTATGCAGGAGCAACAGCAGGAGACAAGGAGCCATAGTAGGAGGAAAAGTGCATTCAAAGAGGGAATCATGAACAGAACACCTTCTAGAATGGTGTCATATTGCAGTAATTGTGGTGTAGAAGGGGTAGATAATAATGAGAGAAAAGGAAATTTGAAACTGAAAAACAAAAAAATACGTTCATCCGGTGAGATTGTTTATGCGGGGAAGAATAATTTTTATAGATTCCCATTGTCCGCCATGAATATCAGTAATATTATCATCATTGCTCTTGTGGCCGATGGCGTGATTATCCGCTGGAATCCCGTAGCAGAGAGTGTGACTGGTTACAAGTCCCACCATGTACTCGGCCAACGCATTTACGATCTTCTCGGGACGGAGACCGCCCGGCATAGGTTGAAGGAACAGTTGTACCAGGTGCGAAAGTTCCCCGGGGGTTGGGAGGATTATGTCGCCTCCGGTTTATCCACGCCGTGTGCCTACCGCTTCCGCCAGTCCACGGAGCTCTACCACGTGAATCTCATGCTGACAGTTGTTCCCTCGTGCCTGGACGGATGCCGTGATGTCATGTTACTTGTGGGGCGGGAGGCGGATAACCACGCGGTGTCAAACTACGTGGAGGACGCAGTCCGGTGGATGCAGGATGTGCTGCAGCCGCAGTTGAATGCATTTCAAAAACGTGTGGAAAGTCTTGAGAAAAAGAATTGGGCTATTTCCCCAGAAGATGGTAAGCGGTTGTTGGGGCATCTGGAGACGTGTAATAAACTCATGGAAAGATATATGCGTGTGTCAAATTTGAACTTGGAGTCCATGAATGAGATGTGGAAGCCGGCCCGTATACATCACGTCATGCGGCAGTTTGTGAGAGAAATCGTGCCTCACGTCAACCACGCAAAAAACAAACTGACTCTCACCTTTGAGGAGGAAGTACCAAAACGCGAGATGTTTTTCGATGTGGAGCACGTACTGGAAATTCTGCGGAAACTGATTAAAGACATAAATAAAACAGAGAAATACATTCATATTTCCATGACTCTCTCTGTCATCGACCCGCCCTCCACAGTGTCGCCCGGTATGATTCTGCGGGACAGTTCATGTCCTTTTAATTTATCGCGGCGTGCGAGTCTTGTTTCCCACAGTGGACCGCCGCCCGGATTATCTTCACCGCAGTCTACACCATCGTGCAATAGCACACCCGTGTTGTCTGTTGTGAGTAATGTCCCTGTGGCTTCCAAAGAAGATGTGCGGTTGTGCAGTGCGTCGCAGCTCCTGCATGTCATTGACAGCTCAGCTCCATTTTCCATGCGGCGTCTCCGCATTGTTGTCACAGATAATGTTGTAGAGTGTGAGAAGGAAGAAGAAGAGGAGTACAAAGAAAGTAGTGCACTGAAGGAAGGAAGGCATGCCAATTTTCCATGTAAAGAGGGAGGAGAGAAAACATCTTCTTATAAAAGACATAATAAATGGGACCGTATGATTACAATCAAAGAATGTGAACGGATTGTTTCTTCTATGGGTGGTAGTCTGTCTTTCTACAACTCTGAGGATGCATCAACGCCGAATAAAATAAGTATTGAGTTGCCGTTGTTGCCTGTCCCGTGGGAAGAGGGCGATGAAAATAACTGCCACAACAACAATGACAGTGAGAATAATAATAATAATAATAATAATAATCCACATCCAATTGTGAGCCGTCCGTTCTCTGTTATTGTTGCAGACCGGGATGCAAAACAACGGGGTTTTCTCTGTCACTTGATGTGGTCGCGCCACCACGCGGTTGTTCCCGTCACGTCCTTCCGAGATGCAATAAATAAAGTTGCATCCGGGGGCGCAGAGATTCTTGTCATTGACCCACTCTACCTTGACGCCACCGAGGAGGAGTACGAGGCGCTGCGACACGGCAAGCACCCCTTTGATGTATTAGCGCAGCAGACACACCTCGTCGTTCTTCTGTATGCAGACGACCTTAACGACTGGCGCGTGAAGAAGTTGATGCGGTACTGTCATGTGATCGAGCTGCCCAAGCCCGCCTCCGCCGCGCTGCTGCACTTTGCAATGCATGAGGCGGAGCGGGTGGTTACATGCATGCGGGAGGATGAGGAGCAGATCGCACTACTCCGCATGGCCTTCACGGAGCTTCAAAAGGACCGCCATAAAGTCGGCCGTGTGTTGGGAAAAGGAGCCTTCGGTGAAGTGTTTGAGGTGGAGGATCTTCTCACGGGCGGGAAGTTGGCAATGAAGCGCATGTATCTAAAGGACGGGGTGCTGGCAGACGACACAGTTCAGGAGTTGGTTGCCATGACGTCGCTGAGACATGAGAACATAATACATTACTTCTACTGCCAGCAGGAAAGTGATACTCACCTGTGTCTTTACATGGAGCTGGCCTCTCAAGGTACACTGCAGGATAAAATTAAAAAACATGGTGGGCCATTGCCTCTGGAAGAAATTATACAACACCTGCAGGATTTGTCTCGCGGTCTTGTCTACTTACATTCCAAGAATTACATCCATGGGGATATCAAACCAGCCAATGCACTCATTGATCATCATGGACGAACGAAGATTGGGGATTTTGGAACGGCTACACGATTGAAGAGAAGTTCTGATAAATTATACATAACGAACGGCACGCCACAGTTCATGGCACCCGAAGTTATGAATGTAGACAGTACACAATCGATGGGATATAATCAGAAGGCAGATATCTGGTCTTTGGGTTGTGTGGCGTTGGAGATGGCTACGGGGATGGTACCGTTTTATTATTTGCCATGTACACATGGAATGGGGATATGGTCATACATCTCTAATCTTACGGATACTCCTGATTTATCTTTTATCAAAGATATACATCCTCCTCTGTATGCATTTATTGAGAGCTGTCTTTGTATACATCCAGAGAAGCGGCCTTCGGCAGAGGACTTATTACAACATGAGCTTCTTCAGGGGGCGGAGTATAATTCTGGAAATGAAAGAACTGTGAGGAATATGGAAATGGTGGAGACCTTGATTCATTACGCTGCGCTTGAGTCAGGAGAAGATGTTGATGAAGAAGAGGAAGAAGAAGATAATAGCAATAATAATGATAACGATAATAATAATAATAATAATAATAATAGTAATGATATTAGTAATAATTCAAACAGTAGTCTGAATGCTTATATTGATAAGAGAAGGAGAGAATATGCTTCTTCGAGGGGTGACAGTGCGGCTGAAGGAAATAAAGAAGTGGGCTGGGGTTGGCCGGGATGGGGAGAACAGCAGTATACCGTTGTGAAGGAACAGGTATTTTTTGAGTCCTCAAATTCTTCGTCTTGTGAAAAGGACTAAGAAAACAATTTGTTATAAATGTTATTATTATTGCATTTCTCATAAATTTTATTGCTTTCTTTTTTTTTGCTTTGTTTTATTTCTGCTACCATGCATTTTTTTTAATTTATTTATTTATAATAATGAAAAGTTGGAAACAGTGTAACTGTAAGAATGTGAGGGAAATGGAGAAAATTGGAAGAGGGAAAAGAGAAAATAAAAAAATAATAAAACTAAAAAAAAAGGATGAAAAAAAAACAATGAAAATGTGCGAATGATTGGGGAGAGGGGGAAAAATGTCTTATTGTTTGTTTGCTTGTTTGCTTCCTCCCTTCTTTCTTAGGTTTTGTTCTTGGTGTTCTCTTTAATTAACTATTAGTTTTTTTTCTGTGCATCCGTCAGCGCTGCTGGTGTGTTCGTTTTGTTGTTTTATTGAAGCCTTTAAAATACATGCAGTTATTCCATTTTTTTTTCTGTGTTTTGTTTTTCTTTGCCTTTATTTACTTTTGAAGTTCGAGAGGTGAATTGGAGCTCCTGCTGCTAACATCAACGCAGTTGAAGAGTCAGTCCTGTTGACTGTTTGTTTGTTTGCTTGTTTGCTTTGCTTTGTTCTCTTTTTATTTTATTGCTACTTGTTTTCCTCCCCACATATATGTATATGTTTAAGTGTGAATGTTTCTGTCTGTAAGATAACCGATTTGCTCTCAGTTTCTATGTACGTGTATGTATGCATCTTTATCTATTTACCACTCAAACACACACACACACACACACTCTCTCTCTCTCTCTCCTTCTGTCTCTTTCTCTCTCTCCTTTGTTTCTTTGTTGTTGTTTTGCTCCACAATGTATCCGCTAAGAACCCTATAAAAGCTCTCATACAGAAGTAAGAGCGAACCAAAAAAAGAATAGCAAAAGTAAAAAAGAAAATAGAAAGCAAAACTGTTAATTAGTTAATTATTTGTTTTTTTCTTTTCTTTTCCTTTTTTTTTTTGTTTCTTCTTTTCCTGTTTGGCCTCATGACATCCGAGCGGGAGCTGATCACCGTGGCACTGGGGAACTACGCCTCGCTGGTCGCGGCGCAGTGGGCGAACGGCACGACGCAGCACGACACGACACGAAGAACAGTTTACTCAGAGCGGCGCGGCGGGAGTGTGCGGGTCCCGCGGATGACTCTGCTTGACGCCCCGCACGCAACGCGGATGAAGTTCCAGCGGGGCGGCGCAAATGATAGAAACAACGAAGAAGATGATAATAATGAGGGAGAGCGGGGGAGTCGCGGTGATGGGGGTGGCGACGTGTGGGAGGCGATGGAGTTCTCCTCTGCGGAGGACTCGGACACTTCCGACGACAATGATGATAATAATAACTATTATTACAGTGAGCAACGAGAGTTGGAAGAGGCGGGAGGGATGGAATCATCTAATCAGTATAATAATAACAATAATTCTGCTCGTCATCGCGATCCACGTGGTCTGTGCGAGGATGCAGGGCCTCAGAATACATCCAAGTCCATGAAGCGGATTAAACGGGAGCTCTTTAATGAAAAGGACGAGCTGGTGCCTTGGTGGCAGTATATCCGCAGCGGTGTGAGTGAGGACTGTCTGCATGTACTCCACCCGCTGCACCGCGCCGGTGGGGCCGCTGGGGAGGTGCCGCTGCTGCACAGTTTTGGCTTCGGACTCTCGCAGCTCCGCTCCTCGCTCAGCAGCGACATTGATGGCGTGATGGAAAGTATTCGGCGCCAGCTGGAGGAATCGGACTCCCTGCAGGGCGTGCAGTGCTTCCTCGACGGGGACTCGGCCTTCGGTGGGGCTGCGTGCAACGTCATGAATGAGTTCTGGGAGGACGCGGGGAATAAAATTCCTGCGGTTTTTTTCGCGTGCTTTCAGTCCCTCCCGGAGGAGGTCGTTGCGCCTGGGACGGATGTGGACTTTGCAGACAGGCGAGTGGACGAGATGTCGTTAAATCGACTTCTTGCAACCTCGCACCTGACGCGGCAGGACGGCGCTGTGTACATCCCGCTGGAGCTGCAACAGTGGAGGAGCTCGTTTGCAGAGAAAACATCATCATCATCGTCTGCTGCGAAGACCGGCCCGGTGTGGCTGCAAAACGACACTGCCACGGCGCAGTTGGTTGCAATGCTCGCGGATAATGCTCTCTATGGTATTAGAGATAACGGAAATGTGACTACATTAAGTGGAAGTGGACCCGCATTTTATTTGCAGGACTGGCAGGCAGCAGTGCGGCCCGTGCGGAGTTTGCGTGTGTCGGCCGCACTTGCCGCAGTCCCGCTGCCTGTGTTTGCCGCGAACTTCCCGCGAAATGATCTTTGGGAGTTTCTGCAACGTTCTCCACTCTTGTCTACATCACAGGCGGCAAACGGTGGTGCGACCTTTGCGCCCCTAACGCATCCCACGAGTCTCGATTTTGAAACCGAGGCGGGGCGTGTGCTTGGCCACGCACTGACATTGCGAGGCGCTGGGAAATTGCGTGACTTGACGTACCCACGGCAGGAGGCTTTGCTGCGGTACGGCTTTCCACTGCGAACATCAAATTATCTGCCACTTGTTACTGAGAATAGTTATCCAATTTCATCAACATTCCCGCATGACTTTGTGCTCCCGCGGGAACTGTTGGCATCTGGGCAGCTAGAGGGCATCGATGTTGGCACTCACGTTGTCTCAACATATGGCTCGGCCCCAATGCTGAAGGGAATACTGGCAGATGCAGAAAAAGTATTGCATCGTCGTCGACATGTGTACGAGGATGCATATGGAATTGATGGCGAGGAGTGGAAGGAGGTTGTGGAGGACGTTATGCAGGTAAAGGATGACTATGATCATAATGGGAGTGACGTCGATGATTATGATGGTGATTTCGTGTAAGTTTTATATTTGAGAAGAAAAACGGGGTTATAAATAAAATATTTTTGCGTTGTAAAATATCCACCTTGAATGCATTTCTGTACCATCTGAAAGGGGAAAAAAGAATGAAGGAGAGAGAGAGAAAGAGAGATGGAGAAACAAACAAATGAGAGCTTTCATCTCCGTGCCTTTTCTTTTTAATTTTTCTTCGCAGATGTTTGACCTAGTTTATTAGGACGTAGGGACACATTGATACTCACAAGAATATATTATTTATATTTATAGTTATTTAATTATTTTATTTTTATGGCGATTAATGATCGCTGGTGATCAGGAGACTCTGCAGCAGCGGCAGCGAAACGAACTCATTTCCCGCGGCGCCCATCACATCATTCCACCGCCCCTGCGCCGCTACTGCAATGATGATGATAATGACAACAGCAGCGGCGGGCGGTGTGGGTGGCGGACCACAACGAAGCCGCATACTTTAGTGCGGAGCGCGGCGGCAGACGAGTGTGTCACTCTCAGCGTGAGTCCGTTTCCCCGCAGGCCACCGACGATTGTGTTTCTACCGTTTGACCGCCCGTGGGATGGCGATCCCTCAAGCAGCATTCATAATAATAATAATAATAATAATAATTCCTCATGTGTGTACGTGGAGCCCTCTGTGCTTGACTGGCTGCCGCGGCCGCAGCGGGGGGAGCTGCGCCGGGTCCCGCGCGATGACTCCACGTACGCCGCGCTGCGCTTCATGATGTCGAGTAACGCCGTGCGCTTCTCCGCGGTGATGTGTGCACTGGAGCGGGCCGGCTTCACGGAGGAAACAAGTCTTCTGTCTACATCGTGGTGCTTGAAGTGGTGCAAGCGACCGGTGCGGAGCGACTTTGTGCGGATGAAACCATTCCAGCGCATCAACCACTTTCCCGGCACGTGGCGTCTTGGTAAGAAGGACGAGCTGCACAAACATCTCGTGGCTGCACGAGAGCGGTGGAATGAGGAAACAAGAAGTAGAAATACATCGGGAGATAATTATGATGAAAGCGGGTTTGGTGATTTCTTCCCGGACGGCTGGGTGATTCCCGATGAAGAGGATGCCTTCCGTCATGTGTTGAGTCTAAGCAAAGAGCGCGGTAACTTATTTATTGTTAAGCCCACAACGAGTGCATGTGGGCGGGGCATCTATCTGCTGAGGGCCCATGGTAATAGTAGTAGTTGTAGTAAGCACACATCCCCACAGTTCATAACACATCCATCACGACAGTCTGATGTTTCTAATGAAACACATACACGACCGAATCGTTTTCTTGTGCAGCGCTATATTACAAACCCATTACTTGTAGAGGGATATAAATTTGACCTGAGGCTGTATGTAGTAGTGACTTCCTTCTATCCCCTTCGAGTGTATTTGTATGGCGAGGGACTTGTGCGATTTGCCACCTCCCTGTATCCCACAGAAGATTTCCTAGAGGGGAAGAAGGAGAAGGAGGAGGGAAATGATAATATCGTCTCTGATGACGATTCCCTCACTGCGCATCTCACAAATTTCACAATAAACAAAAAATCGGAAGATTTTCTACCGCCCGATGAGACGATGAATCCCTCCAAATGGACACTCTATGCCTTGCAGAAACACTTCAGTGCTCATGGCTTAAACTGGGGTGGAACCATGAAGCGCATACACGATCTTCTTGTGAAGACGTTTCTTGCCGTGGAGCCGCACGTCATATCAGAGCAGGACAGTATAAATGACTCGCTGCGGGCGTGTTGCTTTGAAGTGTATGGGGTAGATGTATTATTATGTCGTCCTCAGTCTTCACAGGAGAATTGTGTACTAAAACCCATTTTGATGGAAGTAAACATTATGCCTTCTCTAAGTACGCATTACTCATTATTAGATCAGTGTGTAAAGGGGAACTTTATTGCAGACATGTTGACACTTGTTGGTGTTACTCCTGCTGCCTCTGCGAATGGATTGAAGAAACGGAGTAAAGTTGTGCCTGTATCCCAAATGAAAGATGAGGATAAACTAACTTTTTCATACGGGCATCCATTTATTGACGCCCTGACAGATGCGACTGAACTTGAGTCATGTATGACGGCAGAGGAAGAGTTTCTGCGACGTGGACATTTTCAGCGACTTTGTCCAACGCCGGAATCATACACGCGTTACCGTCCATTGTTTACGCCAATGAAATGTGGAACTCCAGAACAGCAGCAACAACAACAACAACGTTCACTCAATGAGGTTCTGAGTCTGTGGGAACAAGCAAAACTAGATAATCCACCCACATATAATCATAGATAGATGCATGGACTTTTTGGGGGTCAAGTGAGGGACAAAATGTGAAGACTCTCTCAGTGTGTCCTTGAGTGGATGTATTTGTGTGTGAAAGAAAAAAAATGTTTGTAGTGTCGTCAGTAGCCGCATATATTTATTAATTATTTATTTATTTATAAATAATTATAAAAGACTATGCACGGGAGAGACTAATTATTTTTGTGGCTTTATGCATGGGTATGTCTATTGGAGTGACGCTGCAGTATATATAATCTCTCTCCCCCCATATATTTCTCTCTCTTTTTATCTTATTTTATTTTTTTCTTCCGTCTTCATTTCTACATGTATGTAAGAATTATGTCTCAACCCCTCATCGTATGCTCTGTCCTCCGGGACGAAGATGCCCGCACCAACCTGCTCTATCTGAATCCACACGACGCAAGAAATATCCTTGAGAACTCAGACATTGTTATGGTGAATGAATTTCTCTTTACAATTTCCACTCAATCGGAAATCAAAGCGGGTCATATTGGAATGAACAGCATCCAGCGTCGACTTCTAGGCCTCTCAACCTCAGCGGGCAGCACTGTGGTGCTTCAGCGGGCCCCGCAGCACATTCCAACTATTGCAAAGATGACCTTAAATGTGGAGTACATTGTGGCCTCTAAAAAAGGCGGCACGTTGAACTGCATGGAGTTTCTCAGTTTCTTTATGTGCCAATTTTCCGGTCAATGCTTCCGGGACACTCAGATGTTGGCTGTAGTATTTGATTCCAATTGTCGCCTCTTAGTGACGGTGTCGCAGCTGAACTGTGATGGGTTGGGAAGTGTTGGTGTTCTTGCGAGCAGCACGAGTCTCTTTGTGGTTGCCACGGAGAGGAGTGAGATCACACTCACAAATGTACCCGATAATCAGTTGGATGCGCAGCAGCCACAGTTGATGCAAAACTTCGATTTAGAAAGCCTCGGCATCGGTGGATTGCGAAGTCAGTTTGCGCAGGTGTTTCGCCGTGCCTTTGCAAGCCGCCTGTTCCCCGCCTCATATGTAAAGAAACTGGGAGTGAAGCATGTGAAGGGAGTTCTTCTGTATGGACCACCGGGTACAGGAAAGACACTCATTGCACGAAAGATTGGTGAGATTCTCAATTGTCATCCACCGAAAATTGTAAACGGCCCAGAAGTATTTAATAAATTTGTTGGTGGGACAGAGGAGAATGTACGGAAATTATTTCTCGATGCAGAGGCAGAGTCTGCAGCAAAAGGGGATCTTTCAAAACTCCACCTTATCATATTTGATGAATTTGATGCCATCTGCAAGCAGCGTGGTGCAGTTCGTGACTCTACCGGAGTGAGCGACAATGTCGTCAATCAACTTCTCTCGAAGATTGACGGTGTGAACACACTGAACAACGTTCTCCTCATCGGCATGACAAATCGACTGGATCTCATTGATGAGGCTATACTACGACCAGGGCGGTTTGAAGTGCACGTGGAAATCAGCCTGCCGAATGAAGAAGGAAGGAAAGAGATTTTCCGCATACATACACGAGGCATGCGGGAGAACGGCGTGCTTGGAAGAGACGTCGATTTGGATGAACTCGCTATGATGACAAAGAATTACTCGGGTGCTGAAATTGAGGGAGTTGTGCGCTCGGCCATTTCAAATGCATTTAATAAACACATCGATCTTGATAACCCTGCAGAAATTGCGAATGCGCAAGATATATTCGTGATGCGAGATGATTTTCTTCAGGCTGTTGAAGAGGTTCAGCCCGCCTTTGGGCAGGACAAGGAGGAGTGCAACAATCTCAAGGGAAGTGGAATCATTCGTTATGGCAAACCGTGGGAACATGTAGAAAACTCTTGTAGTCGATATGTAGAATTACTCAAAGGGGATGGAAAACGCATCCATCTTCTTAGTGTACTCATTGAGGGATTGCCTGGGTCAGGGAAATCTGCAGTGGCCGCCTATCTTGCACAGCAAGCTGGATTTCCATTCGTGAAGGTTATCTCCAGTGAAAGTATGGTGAGCTATGGTGAGATGCAAAAAGTGAATATTATTCGCAAAGCCTTTGAGGATGCATACAGATCTCCTTTGAGTGTTATCATTCTCGATGACGTTGAACGCATTATTGAATTCTCACATCTTGGTGGACGGTATTGTAATTCCATCCTGCAGGCATTACTCGTGCTCATCAAGCGCCCACCGCCAGAGGGAAGAAAGTTACTTGTGATTGGCACAACATCTCTGTACGATGTGCTGGATAGCCTTGAGTTGGTTTCATGCTTCTCTGTGAAGTTAACACTCCCGCGTGTGCCTCAAGACGCCCTGCAGTTAATTGCAAAAGAACTCGGGCTTTTTTTTGCAACCCAGATCGATGCACACAAATGCATGGAGCTTCTTCCCACGAGTATACCGATAAAACAGATATTACTTGTATTGGAGATGACTGTTGAGGAGGGAGCAGATGGGAAACCTGTCATAAACCCAAATACTTTTGAAGAGGCGTTGGAATCAGTCGGAGCGCTCGGAAGGTAAAAATAAAAATAAGAAAGAAATTTATATGCTAATGTGATACCCTCACATTGTCTTTTCATGTCTTTTTCTCTCTGTTTGCTTGTTTGTTTGTTTTCCAATCTGATGAAAGGGGCGGAGCAACCTGGGCGTATATATTTATGGTTGAACAACCTCTACCACAAACTCTTGATGGAAGAATTCAGTTACAAAAGAGTAGAAAAAAAAAAGAAAGAGAGGTGTCGTGTTGGTGGTGGTGTTTAGGAAAGGAAAAGAAAAGGGAAAACATGAGGATAACGTACGTATACATATATTTCTTTATATATTTCTGTGTGTTTGGTGCTGCACATTTTCCCTCTCTCTCTCTCTCTCTCTTTGCTTTTTGTTCTCTTTGTTTCTTTCCTTGGTTTCCTTCCTTTAAGCATACACACAACTCACGTTGTGTATAATGCAAACTGATGCGAGGGGCCCCCGCGGCGCGCCTGAGCCTCCCGCAAATGCGATTACTCTCACATACACTGTGGCCCCGCACCCTTTTTGCTACCAGACGATATTCACTGTACTGACAACCATCGCCGCTGCGAGGCAACACAGGGAGGCGAAAGGGAAGTCGTGGCTGGAACTTGGCTGGAGCGTATTAAGACAAACGCCGGCGAGTTCCTCTGAGGCGGCCTTCACGCGGTATTTCTCGCGGCAATTGGAGGTCAGGCACAGTCGCGTTATTATGAGTGCGTCATGTGCACTCCTATCAAGCGGAAGTCTACTGTGGGGTTTGCTGTGGGTTACATCAGAGGGCCTGTTTTTTTGTAGTACTAAAGCAATTGCCTCTTCCTGCTCCCGTAATAAAAATGAAAATGATATGAATTATGATGAAGCAGCAAAAGTATGGAGTGATAGTAACAAAAATTTGGACGATGATTTGTCTGCCTTTCGAGAAGCTGTGTCGTTCAAAAATGTTGTTTCGATGCTTCCGTCTATAGCGCTTGCGGTGTCAGGGGATGGTGCTCCTTATATAGCAGGTATACCAAATCTCATTGTTAAACCAAATGCTTTGCAGGTCTTTACAATATCTCCGAATCAGATCTATCAATTTGTATACATACATTCACTGACAATGGTTCCACCCTCAACTTCTTCGTCCTTAGGAGGTAAAACGGGAAACTTATTTCTGCAGCATGAGTACGATGCAGTAAAGTCATTGCCTAGTGAGTATGATGCCGTGACATTCTGCGCATTGATGGAGAGGCTTTGGGAGGAACGACTGAAGGAGTTGCAGATACCACTTTGTAGGGAAGGGGTTGAATACGCCCCGAGGCATTGATTATATACATGTATATATATATATATATATATATATATATATATATATATATGTTCTTGTCTTAGGGCTAAGGCTGGGCGCTCGCTGTGGGGAAGCATATGGGTATGTAGTTCTTTTTGCACACCGTTGCTGTTTTGTTGTTACTCTTCTTGTTATTGTTCGTTCTCCTTCTCTGTGTGTGTGTCTATATCTGAGGAGGAGGGGAAAAAAAAAAGGAGAGCGTCTCTGTATGTGCAAGAAAAGAGTAGAACATGCGAATTGCTCAGTTTCAAAGTGTTATTTTAATGTACACATGCTTGTGATTACTGTAAAAATAATGAATTTTTTTTTTTTAACTGCATCTATTTTTTCTTATTTTCGTCTCCTCCTCTTGTATGCATTGCGCTAGCACTTCCTTCGTCCTTGATATTTCCTCTTTTTTTCTCTCCCTCTCTTACGGCTGGAAGTGGAAATTCCTTCCTGAACTTTTTTCTTGAGAGTATCGATTGTATTCTTTTTCTATTTTTCTTTTTTTCATTTATCTCTTATCTCTGTGTTTGCACTCTTTCCTCCAAGCCGCATTTTACATGGTCTGTGTGTGTGTGTGTGTGTGGGCGGTTGGGAAAGAAGGAATCCACAATTAAATTAAGAAGAAAAAAAAACACAGCAGAAACAAGGCACAAAAGAAAAGAGATAAAAAAAAGTCTCTGGGTGATTTCATGTGGTTAGTGGTGAGGCGTCATCGGAGTATACAACTCCTCACAGCCAGCCTCCCGCGCCGCCCAGTCTCCACTGAGCAGCAAAACGCAAAACAAAAAAAAGAAAACGATGCTGACGATAATGGGAGTAAAAAGAACACCGATGGTTTCTTCTCCGTCCTGCGCCACGGCCCCCGCAGCCGCGCGGAGTTCTGGGGCCTCTCGCTTGGCTGCTGCGTCTTCCCGCTCTCCGTCGCGCTGATGAACTGGTACGACGCGAGGCGAGAAACACCACCACCGCAGCTGGCGCCGGAGTTTCAGTCGACGCGGTCTGTCGTCATGACACCAAAGCAACAGTTGGGCGGCCCCTTCCGCCTGCGGGAGAGTCGCACCGGGGCGTACATTACAGACAAGGAACTATTTCAGGATCACTGGACGCTGCTCTACTTTGGATTCTCGAAGTGTGCGGAAGTTTGCCCGACAACGCTGCGGTTTATTTCAGAAGTTATGAGGAGTTGTGATGCCACCATGTCGGGTACTGCGGCGGAGGAGGTGGCGAAACTGCAGGCGGTGTTTTTGAGTATAGACTCTTTCAGGGATACACCAGAAGTGCTGAGGAAATATGTTGCTAAATTTGATCCACGTCTTCGGGCCCTGTGTGGCAAACCGGAGGAAGTGCGAGCGGCGGCAAACGCATGGCGTGTATATTACTCTTCCATTGAGGAAACAGATGAGGAGCGGGAGGCACGTGAGAAAAAAGGAATCCCGGAAATTACACTAGACGACACGTACCAGTTTGACCATAGCAGTGCTATTTATCTAGTCGGCCCTGATGGAAAGATGAAGGACTTCTTCTTTAAGGAGATGGGACTGGAGGATGCAGTGAGTAGGCTTTCTGTGCATTTTGCAGACATTTATGGCTTCAAGGACACACGCTAGTCACGAAAATGAGAGTGGGGTCCGGGGGGAGTAGTAGTAGTCTGATGTGGGTGGTATCCAGAAATAATCTACATGGCATACATAATGAGGGGTAATAATAATAATAATAATAATAATAATAATAATAATAATAATAATAATAGAGGGGGTGGTGGTGCCTAAGGAAGACGTAATCATCTGTCATTTTATTTACTCTTTTATTGTTGGTGTTGGTGTTGTTCTGTATTCGTTTCCTATTCACAAATTGTATATATATATATATATATATATATATATATATATATATATATCGCTCCCTGTCTTTCTATCTGCATGTGTTTCTCTGAGCGCAAAAGATGAAAACTGTGTGAAATGAAAACTCAGAGCAGAACCTGTACCAAAAAAGAAAAAAAAAGGATCACTGAAGAAAAAAACTGTGGAATTCGCCAGATATTGACATATGCATACAAGTAAAATTCTCTTTCTTTCTTTTTTTTCTCCAACACTCGCACATATAAATACACATGCACACATAGTGTCAGGAAGTAAAAGGTGGCGGGGGCGGGGGCGGGGGACAGAGAGAAGACTAGAGAAGAGAGGAGAGCAAATTAACTTGTCGCTCTCGCTCTTTATTTCTTTCTTTCCCTTCTCTCTCTCTCTCTCTCTGCGTGTATATACATACGTACATAAATAGTAGCCTCCAATGAGGTCGACGGTGTCATTGAGGCGTCGTCTTATTCTTGGCATGAGCATTGAGGACGCACGGAGTAAGTTCGACAGTCCGGAGTCCCGCGTCGCTCTGCGTCTTGCGCACGAGCGCCACAACCAGGGCGTCTACCACGAACTGACACTCGCCCAGCGGCGCCGCAACCAACTCCCGCCGGAGCGCAGATGTCACCTCGTGCGGCACACAAAGCCGACGGTGAAGGGATTCCAGTCGTACATCAAGTCGTGCCCGGAGGACTACGTCGTGCTGGAGATCTGGCGGGACGATGATGGCGGCGGCAGGGAGGAGGAGTTGGGGACATTAAAGACTATAGATTCAACGGAGGCGGGGGGTTCACGGGGAGAAGGAGGAAAGCGGTTAACACAAGGAGGGGAAAAGGAAAGAAAAGAAGAAGAAGAGAAAGAAACGATGATGAATGTAGAAGATAGGGCGGCCCCACATGACCAAAGTTTGATTTCAGCGGAAACGACAAAATCTGTCGCGGATGTCATCACGGGCGCTCATGCGAAAAGTTCTGTATCGGCACCTAATGGAACAACCACAGCATCGACAATAACTCCATACATGTCATTACCACCGACTCATGTGGGAGATCAGGTTAGTGCAGACTTCAACACCTACAAGCACCACCGGGCAGTAGTTATTAATGAGCTTACAAGAGTTGCAGACACACTCGGGAGTGATGCGCAACAACAACTGAAGGAGAGGAGAGAAAATGGAACTTTGCTGGCAATTCGGCAGGGATCTGTTGTGGATCGATTGGTGGATAATGTTAAAGAGGCAAAGGAAAAAGGATATACAAGTCTTTCCTCCTCCTCTCACCTGCTTGAGCCTCTCAGTCTCTCCACGGCTGTGTGTAGTAGAAAAGAGAAACATATCCTTGAGGCCTTCCGAAGTCCGTTCATAAGTCTTCCAGCGGAGGATCATGACATTTCCCTTTCGCTGTGGGTTGCCGGCAGCCTGATAGAAAAAGAGGAATTTGGTACGGAGTTCCCATACCATATCGCAAAGCACATAGAACCAGAGGTCGGGGAAGAAGAAGGAGGTGGTGGTGCGGTGAAACTATCATCATCTAATCGTCTTCCACGGGCAAGCATAGAAGTGTACTTCTCTACGGAGCTCTACCAACTCAAGCAGGTGCTTGGAATGGATGGCATACTCGCACTGCGGCGATTTATTGGCCGGGCGATGAGGCGCCAGCACGATCCACTTCCCACGACGACATCTATTCTTCTTAACATGAGAGAGAATGACGAGGATGTGTGTGGTATTTATAAAGGAGAGGAGACACAAATTCCGTGGCTGCATCTCATAAAGACAAAGGTGTCTTCTCTGACGGGAACAGTTTTGGAAATGTCATCAGAGGAAGCGCCGAGCATGGCGGCGATGCAGGAAGCCATTTATCTTGTCTGGCGTATTTGGGGACATTTAGTAAAAGATCTTCACGTGCATGGAGATCTGGATTATCTGTATCTCTCCGTCTGGCCAAAGATGGAGGAAAAACCCGAAGAGGAAGTAATGAAGAAGGAAATTAACACTAATAATAATAGCAATAACGAAGTAGGCGCGACATACGACGAAACCTCAAAGAAAGCAATGGAAATGGTTAAACCGCATAAAACAAAGCACAAGGAAGAAAAATACCAGCAGCATCAACAACAGGAACAACAGTATGTCGGTAACTCCATTCGGAGCATGGGGGATGCGGTGAAAGGACTAATACATGGAGCAGATAGTTCCATATGGAAAGGATTTAACTCCCGCAAGTCGCATGTGAGAAGTGTCATTGTTCCGACGGACTTCATTGTGGTTGAATGCACACTCGAGAAGAAGGGCCTGCCGCATCGCGTGGTGATAGAAGACCTTGTGGAGAGTTTGACTGAACTTCAACGAGAGGCGATGGAGATGCAGCGGCTCGCGGTGGTGCAAGCAAACAGTGAGGAGAGAGAAGAAACATATGATTTAGATACTCATGATGATGTCGTCATGGCGGGGGGTGTGGTTGACGGCAAAGGTGGTGGTGGAGTGGTGCGGCCTGTTTTGTATGCGCCGAAAATTGTTGTCTCTCACGCCGGAGTTATTGATGCGGCGGCTCACGGTTTCCAGCGCATTCGCATTCGCGGTAGTTGTCTTGCTCATGTGGAGGCACTTGCGCGTGCTCTGCAGGGAGGAGAACACTTCACAAATCGTGAGGGAATGTCATGTATTCACTATAATAATAATAATAATTCCCTCTCTACACAAAACACAAGGTCAGGGAAAGCTGAGGGTGGTGATGTATGCTCAGTACTCCCACCAAATCTTTCCTTCTCCGCCACACACAATTTATACAGGAGCAGCAGTTATGTAAATGACCGTAAGTTGTTGGGACATCGTGTTCCCTCTCATTATGCGGTGCAGCGCCATGCGAATGGGCAATTTCATCGATATCAAACACTCCGCCCTCTGCAAAATATGATCGTAGACAAGGACGAGCGGGAATTTTGGAACACGCACTACTACCGCCTAACTGACATACGATTACTTTTTCACGATCGTGTGAGTACTGTAGATATTGAGAATCCGAATAAATGGTCCCCCACACTGAAGAACCGACTCCTTGAAATTGGTCAATCACGTCATAAACAACAACAACAACAAGGAGATGGTGGAAATGGTGAGAACATGATGGAGACAGTGATGAATGATTCTGGGGAATCCACAGCACGAGGAAAGAAATCAAGAAGAAAGAAGACCAAGGCGAAGCGGCCTGCATCGCTCACATTACATGATATTTTACCCACAATGAGCCCAGAGAAATTATATGAATTTCTTTGTTTGGATATGGAGGTGGAGACTGCCGCTTATGACTTCAAAATTGGTGACAATGATGGCTACTCTTACCGTGTGAAGCTGCGGCGGATTCCGCAGAATCACCTACCACTTGTAAAGCCGGCGATGCGGTCTCTGGAACAAAAAGGATTTATAAATTATTTTAGCACGCAACGGTTTGCATCGTACACAAAGCAAAACATGCATCCAGGGCTTCACTTACTCAAAGGGGAATTCCGTGCGGCTGCGAGTATTATTGTGCAGCAGTTTTACATGGATACAGATATTTCTATAGAAAAGGGAAGAAATGGCTCTGGATTTCCAAAAATGTACCACTCAAAGGCAGCGGGGTATAAACTTTCAGATTCCGTTTTATTAAATAGTCATCAACGCCGACGATCTATTGCAGAGCACGGCACAACACTTCAGTCTATTCTCAACAACGCACTGCAGGCATCCTGTCTCCTTGACGGGGATGATGATGATAAATTTTCTTCTTCTTCTTTTATAGATCCATGTGAGGAGACCTTTCTGCGTGTCGTTGGGCCAAATGCCTGTTTGATGTTGGTTCATGAGTTCTTAGCATTTGTGTGGAATGATATTGTAAATCAGCGGTTCCAACGTTATGGGACATTTGCAATTCTTCCAGGTGATCTTGTGCGCCGAAATCCATTGGCTTCCCCGCACTCCAAAGAGTATAAAGATGTCGTGTTTGCGTCCAAGAATGCCATAGACAAAGGGAAGTATACATTCTCAGATGTTGTACTACCTCTCCCCGGTATGAATATACAATTGCCTGAGAATCACACTACAGACTTGTATATTGTTACACTGCAACGGATGGGAATTTTATTTAATCCGGAGACAAAACAATGGGATATTTTCCGTCCCAGGCAACACTTCAGTCATGAAGAGTCATATCAGCGCGCAAATGGAATGTCTTCATCATCATCATCATCGTCTCCCTATCATCGATTTTCATCTTCATTTTCATTACTGGAAGAAGAGTTGGGCAGTAGTACAACTATTGTAGAACCTATAAATTATCAGGACATGGATACAATGGAAGATGCAAGCTTTGTAAATATCAAGGGAGAAAAAATATCGTCTGTGCCTCTGGGGTCTCCTTCAAGGGATGCCAGTCATTTGAGGAGGGACTTACGTCAGGGTGATATACCTGGAAATCCGTTGGGCGTTCATGTATGTGGGTTCTACCGTCATGTACTCATTAACCCGTCTCCTACTATGAAGTGGCAGATACAACTGGATAGCGCTGCTGACCCACACCAACGTTGGGCACTCGGAGTCCGGCAAGCATTTCCACAGAGTAATAATAATAGTAAAGATGTCATGTCCGTGGCAGAATACAATGTCGGCAATCCACAACAACATGAGCAAGGTCAACAATTGTTTATTGGGCAAACTTCTTTTGGAGGGAAAAGTAATTATGGTCGCACGCAGCGACGGCGTACTGCTCTACCGCCTCTGCCGTACTGGCTGTTGAAGAAGAACGAGGCGTGTCTTGATTTATCTTTCGAACTGCCATCGAGTGTCTATCCGAGCATGTTGCTGCGTGAACTCACAAAAAGTGATGTGAACAGTCCAGAAACTGTGGACCTCGACAAGCCAGTGCTTGACACTAGGGCGAAGTCATGGAATGATCTCCGGGCAGATCAACAGGAAACATACAAGAAACATTTGGCAAAGAAGCGACAGAAGCTATTTGCAACACGGCCACGTGCTATTAATCTGGCGCTGTTGCATCAACATATTTTTCGTAGTGGTGGGATGCGGCGTAGTCTTTTGCCATCCATGCGAGGCTATGATAATGTTTCTAAATAATGTGGATGAGAAAGAAAAAAAAGGGGAGAATGGCTGCGTGTGTGACTCAGTGTACATGGGTATGTCTGCTGATAGTGATCCCATTTTTATGAATAATTGGCGGGATGTGTTTCACAATCTATTCGGGTTGGTTTGTGGCGGGTTTCTCTCTTATATTCCGTTTTTGCTTGTGTTTATTTATTGTTTGGCCTCCTTTTCGTGGAGTTTTATAGAGAGTGAGAGACAGAGGAGTGAGGGGGGGGGAGAAAAGCAACGGGGGGTTCCTCTATGTATCTTCCTTGCTCTTTTTGTTTTCCTTGCTTTGTGATACACTTTACTATTATATATATATATATATATATATATATATATTGTTGCTGGTGTTTTATTTTCCTTTTTACCTCCATGTTGAGGCGTGGTAGTCTTCGCTGCAACTAGAAAGCGAAGGAGATAAAAGGGAGACACATGCAGCGCGATGTATACGCCTCGCTCATCAAGAAGCGGCACAAGCAGATGGTCCCGCTTCTCATCCATCAGGTCTCCGGCGATGTAACCCGCGAGAATATCTTCGACGAGGTCTTCAGCGGGTACAAACTCCGCCGCATTGTTCTCATGACGCACATGTCCGCCACCTCCCCCTCTTTGTTCCGCCTGCCGCGCGATGTTATTATCTCCGACTTTGAAAAACTGAAGGCAATTCACCAGCCACACTTTCACTACAAGCTCCTGCCGTTGCTATGCAGCGATTCTGAGACATTTGCGGCGCTGCAAGGAATTTGTGCGAGCGCAAACTCACCATTTACAATTGAGGATCGCAAGGACCCACAGGCATTGACGCATCGCCTTGCGAATGGATGCGCGGACCGGGAGGCGGTTTGTAATTTCTTCGCGGAGCACATCTCACCAGCTGAGCGGGGGCAGCCGGTGCACTCACGCAAACTGCCGATTTCCTCCGTGGCGTTTGACGGTCTTCTTCTTGCGAAGAGGGAAGACACGATAGCGAAAAGGATGGCCGCGTTGCTAACGATGCATGAGGCGGCGACGGAGAATGTGATTGTAGAGCGTGCACTCATGCGGGACTTGTTTGCGAGTCCACTGTATACAAAAATGTCTGGGAATAGTGACGTGGGGCAGATGGTGCGGTTGGCGCAGGAACGTTTGCACTTCATGGCTGTGAAGCGGGCAGTGGGGAATGATGCGGGATGCCGAAGAAGTCTACTGCGGTTGGCAACGGAGAAGAAACTATTCATCTTTGAGAAGTTGGGCGAGGAGTATCAGTTTGCCCATTTGTAGTGGTGAAGTGAAGAGGAGGAAGAAAAAAGGAAGATTCATTTGAAACAACTTCCCGTCTTTTTTTTTCTTTTTCGCGTATCTTCACAGCTCCTTTTTTCTTTTACATTCTTTTCCTCTCATACGCACACACAGGGTGTATGCATGTCGACGCATTTATATTATTCCAATGGGAATTCATATGCATTTTAGTGTGGGGATAACCAGGAAGAATTCTTTACATTTTATGACGTGAGAAACAAAATGGGACTCTTGTGGAGTGCCGGGTTTAATGACAAGAAGAGTGTTCAAATTAGTGTTGAAGAAGAAAAAAATAATCAACTCACACAAAAATGGGGTGGAGATGTGTTGATTATTCTCTTTGATACTCTTTGCGTGTCTCCGTATGACTTTTTTTTTTCTTTTTTATTTTTTCGCATCCCTGCTGCACTTCTTTTCTCTCTCTCTCTCTCTCTCTGTGTGTGTGTGTGTGTCTTGCGGTAGCAAGGCAGTCTGAAATAAGCCGCAGCGGTCTACGTAAAAGGAGCAGGGAGTGTTGTTCTTGTTGCCGTTGCTCTTGTTGTTATTCGTCCAACTACAATACACAAATAAAAAAGGGAATCACGAATAATAATTACAGTAACAAATAACTTGTAGGCTTCCCTCCTTCCTGCACTTGCGAAGGCAATGACGGCGGAGTGGGGCGACTGCCTCGGCGAGAACACTTCGTGGCTCCTCGCCGCACTGCAGCGGCTCAACTACGAGCGGCCGCTCCCGGTGCAGCGGGCCGTCCTCCCTGTGGTCCACCGCGCGTTGATGAGTTCATTACCGATGGACTTCTGCCTCACCGCCCCGACCGGCAGCGGGAAGACGTTGTGCTATTTGCTCCCGATGTTGCAGCTGCTCGCGGACTGCAAGCGCGGCGTCGACGATACGCGGCTGCGGGCACTCGTGCTGGTTCCGACCAAGGCGCTCGGGACGCAGGTGTTCCGCGAGCTGCAGCAGCTCTCGCGCGGGACGTCAATTGCGGTGGAGTCGCTGTGTGAAGGAGACAGCAGCGTGAAGGAGGAGGCGGAGGCAATTGTGCGGACTGTTAATGTTGTGAACAGCAGTTATCCTTTCTCAAGTAATAATAATAATAATAATAGTGGTGGTGGTGATGATATTACTCGGAGTACTGCACCTCACTTGTGCTATTATTCCCGGGTGGATGTTCTGATCACCACGCCGCAGCGCCTGCTCCGCCACCTGGATGGCACGCCGGGACTCTCCCTCGCCGATTTGCGTCTTCTTGTCATTGACGAGGCGGATCAAGTTCTCTCGGGGAACTTCGCGAATTTCGTTGCGAAGGTGGTGGAGCGCTTCGAGGAGGAGCAAATGACACGTTTGGGGAGCACAGGAGGAACGCGTCGTTTTCTGCACTTGACGTACAATCTTCACAAAATGCTCTGCTCTGCAACTCTCTCCTCGCACATCGCCCGCATCTCCGAAGTGCGCCTGCGGAACTGCCGTCACTTTACTTTAGATAGTTTTGGGACTGACATTCATCGGGAGGATGAGGGGGAGCCGCTCAATTTGTCTAACGTCATGCAAACGAATGGTAAGAAACGTAGTGGCAGCAAAAAGAAGAAGGATGGAGAAAAAGGTGATCATGAGGGGAATAATAATAATAGTGAAAACGAGGAAAATGATCCTGTGGCTGCTTTGCCCATTTCTCGTCAGCATCTAATACGCACATCCTTCGCACTTCCCCCACGACTCCAGGAGCATGTAGTCTTTGTGGAGGACTGGTACCGCCATGCCGTCTTGCTGAAACTTATTAGAACAATTATCGAAAGGCAAAAGGCAGCGAACATGCCGGCAGTAGCAGCAGAAGAAGATGTTTCTTTGATAAAGAAGGAGGAGAATGAAAATGAAGAAAATAATAATAATAATAATAATAATGTTAAGGAGGAAGTGAGGAATGAGAATGACGGTGAGTTCCGTGCACTCGGCTATCGCCGTCGGCGGCAGTGGCCGATCACGTCCCCCGCCGACTACCCCTCCTGCGACGACGACGCCGGCAAGCGCATCCTCGTCTTCTGCCGCACGGCGGAGGAGGCGCGGGTGCTCGGCCACTTTCTTCTCTCCGCCGGCGTGCGGGCGGTGGAGTTCACAACTCTCTCGACGGAGAGCGAGCGCCGCCGCGCGCTGCTCAAGTCATCGCCCGACGCCTGCGTGGTCGCCTCCGACGCACTTATGCGGGGCGTCGATGTCCCCAACGTCGGCCACGTAATCATGTACACGCCGCCGGCGACACTCGCCCAGTACGTCCACCGCGCCGGCCGCACTGCCCGCGCGATGCGAAGCGGCCACCTGCACTTACTGCTGCAGAAGTGCGGCCCGAGCGGAACACGCAGCGACGGCGAGGTGGCGGTGTTCAAGGCACTAAGCGCTGCGGTGTCTCGCAGTCAACCGATCCGGTACGAGCGACACTTCTTTATGTTCGACCAGCCGCAAAACGCAAGGCCAACAGCTCCTCCCGCTGCAGCCACCACTGCAACTGGTAAGAGCCCGAGTGAGGAGATGGTCGGGAAGGACAGGGCGCTCTTGTTGATTGAGGAGGCGGATGAACATTTGAAGAGGACGCAGACGCGACTGGCAGCGCATTGGTCCTCTGCACTTGAAACGAATCAGAAAGCAAAGACGGCGGGAAGGAAGACACATGCAGGCAGTAATGAGGCAATGAAGTCTGCTCTGCCTCCTGGGAAAAAAGGGCGGAGGTAATGAATGAATTCTCTCGTATGAAAATATAGATATGTGGATCCGTCTGTTGGTATGTATGTGGTTTTTCTCCTTGTCTTTCTCCCCTGGCAGAAGGAGGGATAATAATGATGATAGTTTGTGTTGTTGAGTGTCGGGGTGTATAATTGACGGTGGTGTGGGGAAATGAGGCATTTCGTTTAATGTTGAGTAAGAACAACAACAATAATAATAATAATAATAATAATAGTAATAATAAAAGGAAAAAAAACGAGGGAATTACAAACAAGCAAATAATTAAAGACATGTTTGCGTTTGTAAACCAAAGTCAAACAAACATACAAATAATAAACGAGTGGGAAGCAATGATCTCCGTTTTATCCGACTGTGTTAGACGCGTTCAGTTAGGATGTCAACGCAGGGAAAGTTATACATACAAAATATGTATGTATATGTACTTCTTATTGGAATATGCCCATCGCCGTTCTCTCATCCTTAATGTTATTGCTTTCATTCTTATGCTTTTCTGCTTCTGCCTCTCACTCTCTTTCACACACACACACACACACACAAACTATATATTTTATGTGTATATTGCTTGTAAATCATAGGATCCTCTTTTTTTTTTCTTTGCTTCCTCTCCATAGTGATTCCCCCCTTGTGAAGCGATGGGAGGGGCAAAGAAAAAGGCCGTGGTGCCTATCAAGAAGGAGAGCAAGTACAAAATACCGGCGCGCTTTGACTGCCCATTGTGCGACGCGAAGAACTCAATCGCCGTGCGGCTCTTCCGCAACACCGGCTCCGCCAAACTGCACTGCCGCTCCTGCCGCGCCGGGGCGGGTAAAGAGTACCCGCTTCTCTCGTTAGAAAAACCCGTGGACATATTTTTCCGCTTTCGCGAGGAGCTCATGCAGCAGGACCGTGAGTTTCTCAACGAACACAACATTGAAACAAACGCGGTGACAGCAACAACAAAAGCAACGACGGGTCTAGGGCAGCTTCTGCAGAGGGTCGCAACAACAAAGCCGATTGCAACGGCGGAGGCGGGGGATGCAGCAACACGCGGAGAAGATGTAGGCGGCATGCACCGCATTGAGTTTGGGGACGAGGACGCGGAGGACAATGGCTCGCACTTTTTCGCGATGGCGGAGCGGTCGTCGGAGTATGGAGAGGGTGAGGGCATCGACTTTTAACTGCAGAAATGAGTTCTTTTTCCTGCGTCTGTTTCTGCGCGTGTATGTATGTATGTCCAGCCAGTGATAGCAGCAAAGGATGGGGAGGAGAGATAATTTTTATACACATCTATATGCATATAGAAATAAGAATACAAAATCCCTAGAGATGCGCATCCGAGAATGAAATGAGTGAACGAAAGGCAGTTTGGCCCGTCACGACCTCCTCATCTTTTTTTTCTTTATGAAGTTCTAAGTTGGATGACTGTAATTTCGTATGAGGCTTGATGATGGAGAGCACTGTTGGGGAGGAGTGAGGAGGAAGTTGAGTTAATAATTTATTTTTCTCCCATACCTGAGCAGGGAAGTATGTATACAAGGAAGGGCGAGAAACAGAGGGAAAAAAGAAGGAAAAAAAAAGGATATTGAGGAAAGTTGTCGTTGTTTATGATATTACTATGTCTACCTTCTCTCATTATTGTTATTTATTATCCTGTATGTTGGGTATATCTGTTGATTATTTATGGATTTTGTGATTTTCAATGTATATTTCTCCCTCTAACTCACTCATTCTCTCCATTTCTATTTTATTTTCTTTGGGTATGTGTATGTGGGTGGGAAGGTGGGGAGGGGTATAAAAAGAAGAAAGGAGTACACGTCGTTGTTGTTGTTAGCAGGAAGTATTATTCCTCAGTTGTTTCTCGTTTTTCTGTTGTTGTTTTTGGTTTTTGGTTTGTTGAATTTCTTCATGGTCTTTCCACATACACAGCCGTCGAACGGGAGTGGCGGTGGGGATGCATCAAGCACAGCCCCGCGTCTTTCGCGTCACAGTCATTCATTTGTACACAAAAAACTGCAGAAGGACGCGAAGAAAGAAAGCGACAGTAAGCTGCGGCGCTTGCAATACGGGCCGAACACCAAGCAGCAGCGCTCCCTGCAGTGTCTGACTACATTCGACTGCCCCATATGTCGCCTCAAGAGCACCGTGCGTGTAGACATGAACACGAAGGAGCGGAAGGCGGTTGTGCGCTGCACGTACTGTATGTCACTACGCCCACGGCCGCAGGAGCTGCCGTACCCTTTTTCTACGACTTTCGTGCCAAAGCTGGAGAACCAAGCGGATGTGTTCTTTAAGTTTAATGAGCTGTACCGTGGGCTGGTGGTGAAGATGAATAATTCCGGTGGGGAGGGGCATAATAGCGCCAATGTAAGTAGTGAGGGTGGTGAGAAGTACGGCGCGGATGGTGTTTTGGGTGGAATTGGCGCGAGGGTTCGTGAAAGTCCAGAGAGGACTGCATTAGAGGAAGAAGAAGAGGATGGAGAAGGGAGGGAAGAAGAAGAAGATAAGGAAGAGGAGAAAGATAAGGATGATAGTACTGTGGAGGACGTACATGCCTTCTTTGCGAACAGCGATGATGATTGAGAGTACATTTTATGAAGTTTCTTTCTTTTTTTTTTGTATCCGTCTTTCCTTCCTCTCCCGAAGTATTCCTGGAGCTACTGCGGCGGCGGCGGCGGCTACGTGTATTCCATCATTCTCTTCCTGCTAGTGAATGCAGTGATCTTTCCAGTTTCGGTTTATAATAGGTAGTGGTACTACTATTGCCAGTATATTTATTATTATTTATTCTTGAATACATGAGAATTCCGTAGTGGTGTCTCTTATTTAATGTAATATTTTGGTGTGGGGTGGTCTCTCTCTCTCTCGCTCTCTGTATTGTTCTGAAACGTGGAAGGATCTTTTTGCTTCCTTTTTTTCTTTTTTTCCTTCTTGGTTTTTCAATACCACCACAACTACTACTACTTTCTTCTTTGCAGGGAGAAGAAGAACTCGGGGCGAAAAAAGAAAAGTTACATTGGTGTGAAGACAAATGCGGAGAATCGGCGCATATTTGCGCCACTGCGGCTGGCTGTGGTGTGAGCGGCAGATGATGCAGCGACTCTGCCGGCATTTCAGTTCGTCGCCCCGCCGCTTAGCGCTGGAGCGGGTTGAGGTGGCGCACTCGCAGTCGCACATGCGTCGTGCCGTGACGGTTGGATTCACAACATCTGTTGGTAGTGGAGGCGGCAGCAATGCATCTCCGTCTGCATCTTCTTCCACTACTTCTTCGGCTGGTAGTAGTAGTAGTAGTAGTTCTGCTAGTGCTGCGGGTACTGGCGATGTATTTGCGAATTACGTGAGTTTTATTGCGGATGACTCCACAGCGCCAGCTGCAACAAAAGAGAACGGAGCGCAGCCACTCCGCTCATTGCCCTCCATTGCACTTGCAGAGTCTTTATTTTTCAAGGATGAGGCAAAGAATTACTGCCGTCTGTGCATGGAGGAGTCGCAGACAACTCCAAAGGCGCATGTTCTTACGGCGTACCGTGCGAGTCATACAAATCATGCGTGTCGTGAGGTGGTGTTAGACAGTTTGGCGTTGCTTGCAATGCGGGGGTACCCTATTGATGACATTTACCTCGTTTGGTCAGACATTCTTTACCGGGAGCCGATGTTTCACCGCATTCCACAACTTGTGTCCCCACGTTGGAGCATCAATCAACGTAGTGAAGTGCTGGGGAAGATATTATTCTTGCTGAAAGAATTGAATGTCATTGATCTTTCACTGGCAGCGCAGGCCCCTGACACGTTTGATAATTCCATGCAGCAGATGCATCACCGTCGCCGCGTTGCCTTTGAACGACTGGAATACATTGGAGATAACTCATGGGGGAATCATCTTTCCAATCGCATGATGATTCTCTTTCCGGATAAACAGTGGGCCTACAGCCAAAATGCGTATTCCTTCAACTGCTTTCGAGATGCATGCGAGATGAATGTAACGCTTGAGTTCATGTTTGACACCCTTCACGTAAGTGACCTCTTTTCCCCCGGTGTGCGTGAGAAGTTGGGCACCGGCAAAATAAAAGCCGACGTGCTTGAGGCCGTCATTGGTGAACTGCACATAACACTCTGGGGCCTGGAACCGCAGCTGTATGACTCCTCCTGCTTCGTGGAGATCAACGGCCTTGGCGAGGCTCGGCTCTCTGCGGTTGTGCAGCACTGCCTCACAGAGATTTACGATCTCATCATGTTATCATACGTGCAGGAGTTGAGTCTCTCGGCTATTCCGCTCGCCAAAGAGATCGCGGCGGAGCGACTGTGGGGTCGGGCGCAGCCGCCGGTGCGCAAAACAAAAGATCGTGGCGGGGCCGCACGCAAAGGACGAAACTCAACAACAACAGTTATCGGCGTTGGTGAAGTTCGGCAACTCCCCGCACTGCCGTCCTTATTTACTGCACCAACGCCGATTCCGGAGATTGTGCCGCACCCGCTGCGAGAGTTACATCGCGTGGAGGACATTCCTGAGGAAACTGTGTGCGCGCATACAAGGACGGATGTGTTTGTACGCTTTGTTGAGAGTTTTGGGAACTTGGGGGTTCTTGATGATCGACGCGTAGTCACGATGGATGTGAGACGACGCCGTGATGTAAATTTCTTATCGCTTAAACGTCAGTTGGTTCCCTCTTTACCAACAAACTTGGATGATGACGGCAATGACGACAAACATACATCTGAGCGAAGGGCATCAACGTCGTCACTGTCGTCTTCTGTAGATGAGGTGAATGTGGTGTCAACAGAGCCGGTGTTGGAATTGGAGGAACTTTACTTTCGTGATGCACACTACAATCTCTTTCCTTCTCCAACGTCCCCAACAACAACAACAGAGTCAACGGCAACCGATACCTGTTTGGATAAAGAGAAGAAAAAAGCTGCTGTGGTAGTAGTGACGAGGAAAAACATAAATTCTCTCAAGGATTATGATGCGCAGTTACAAATGGCGACACGTCTCATGTATCCATCCTTGCATGATACACCGACGTTGACGCCTGTAAGCACAGCCGTGAACAGTGAACGTGTCTGCTCCTTTGCACCTTCAGTATACGTGCCGCTTGGTACAAAACCACCGTCAGCAGGAGTGGTGACAGATAAAAATCTTCATTTTGGTGAGTTTGCCTTCTTGCGAGTTCACTCCGCTGCAGTAAATAATGAATTGCGGGGATCAAAGGAACCCGCAGACATAACGGCGATAGCTGATGTGAAGGAGAGCATGATGAATACCGAAGTGGAAGGGGAGAAGGTGAATGGGAAGGAAATGGAAGAAGGGGAGGAAGAAGAACAGAAAGAAGAGAGAAAAACTGCGGTGGGGGTGGGAGGAGGTGAATGCAAAACGGAGGAAGAGATTCTGCAAGACTTGCGAATGAAGGCACATTCCAAGTGGGGACGCGAGAACCCGTACTTTCCCCTGAGATCCGCTCTTGCACCGCGGATGTCTTCCGCATGAGCAGACATGTAACCGTGAAGAAACGCCAAGACATTTTTGTTTTTTGTTGTTCTTGTCATTTACTACTTTTTTCACACATTGACATAATTCTTTGAGGTGGTTCTGCAAACTCGACTTCATATTCTTTTCATAGGCCTTTTCCCTTTGTCTAATATATATATATATATATGGATGTATTATTATTATTATTATTATTATCTATTTCCCTCTTTCTGCTTTTATTTTTGTTGGCTTGTGTGTCATTTCTACGTTTGTGTACCTAGATAATAACGCATACATTCCAAAGAAGACAACTGGCCGTCGGAAATAGTAAAACGGAAAGGAAGGAGGGTTTTGGTGTAATTGTGTGAGTTTGTATACATAGTTACAGTCCCTTTCTTTCTCTCACATACTCACACTCAATCTCGATGTCTGGTAGCTGTTGCTCTGTATCCAATTATATATATGTGAAGAAAGGGAGAAAGGGGAATATTTTTATTTGACTTATTTATTATTGAGTGATTTCTGATGCCAGCCAAAGTGAAGGGTGATGGAATTGTGGAGATTGACCCTTCCGTGATTTATTTTACCTTTTCTCGCATAAATCCCACGTTTTCGTGTGGTCGCACAATAGCGAGTACACTCGACCAGTTTCTCCGCCACGAACTGACACCCAACGACCTCCCGCTGCTGGGTGTGTTGGTAGACAAGGCGGGGAATTACTACAGCCTGAACAACCGCCGCCTGTATGTATACAAGGAGCTGCGAGATCGCGGTGTGGTGAAGACAATTCCGGTGCGGCTGCGGCAACTGCCCGACACGCGGCGCATGCGTGAGAAGTACACACCGGAGAAATGTGCGTTGCGTGCGACACTGAAGCGTTGGGGACATGTAACTTCAGCGTCGCGGCGGAGTCAAGACGGCAACGACAAGGAGGAAGAGGAAGAGGAGGAAAATGAAGAAGTGGGGGGAGACCGTAGTGAACACGAAGAAGAAGAAGAGGAGACAGACAGAGGGAGGAGAGGAAAGAAGAAGAGGGAGAAGGATAAGAAAAAGACTCAAGACATGATGGCACTGTCTACTGGCAGGGAGCGACGGGGTGGGCGGATGGCAAGAACAACATTGGAGGAGGAGCTCAATGCATTGAACGTTTAACACAGAGAAAGACAAGAGGTGGGTGCGGGAAGAAGAAAGGGGAAAAAAATGGAACTCGTGTATTATCAATGGTTCTCTCTTAAAAGGGGGAATAAAAAATTTATATGTGTTTTTCTCGTTACCGTAAGCTCTCTCTTTCTTTTTTTTTCTTTTTTATAAATGCAGGGAAAGGGTGGGAGGGGGGAATACATTTGAGGAATCAGCAGTAAGAGTGTACACATACAACGAAAGGGGAAAAAAAAACGAAAAAAAAATATTTGTTCGTCTGAGAAGAGAAACAGAAAATACAGTCGAGTCATAGTCCCTAGCGTGTGTATACATATCTATAGATATAGATAGATAGATACAGACATGTCGGCGTCTCGAAAATTGTTGGGCCGGAGGAAAAAGAAGTCCATGAGCGATATTGTGGAAGAGCAATTAGGCTACGGAACCACAGAGCATCACGAAGGCGATGATTGGGACGACATGGGCGTTGACAATCCAAAAATTGATGACTACTACGAAGGAAGCGACCACGAAGATGAGGATGGTGATGGTGATGGGATGATATCCGCGGCAAGGAAGAAAAGGAAAATGGATCATCTGCTGCAGGGAAAGCGGCAGCAAACACAAAGAGAGCAGAAACGATTGCGCCGTCGTGGTCCGTTGGATGCGTCCTTGTCGTCGGGTGACTACGCCGCCAAGCCAGTAGACGTCGAGGCCGCAATGGATGACATCTTCGGCGCGCTCGAGATGAACGACGAGGACGAGGACGGCGTGAACTTCGTCACCTCGCGGAAGAGCGGCGGTGGTGGTGCAGCGCACGATAATGATGATAGTGAATCGAATGATGCGTCCTCCTTTGAGAATAGAGCCTCTCTTGGCAAATCACGTGGTAAAAAAAGAGAACGAGTCGGCGGGCGACCGGAAACTGAGGAGGAATACATGGAGTGGCTGGAAGCGCAGCAGGCGAAGAGGCGGGCCAGGCGAGCATGCACCGCTGGCGGGGACGAGGACGACATTCTTGCGCAGCTTGAATCCCTGAGAAATGCACAGATGGAGGTGTTCTCAAAGGAAATGCAGGAAGGCGGTGAGGGCGTTGGAGGTGGCGATGATATTCATAAAAAACAACGAGAACGTGCACAGGCCGCAGTGAAACATTACGTGATGGTGTACTCGCAACTTCTTCGAGTGCGCATTAAGCTGCAGCCGCTCGTTGCACGTGCAGTAGCCTTTCCGCAGTATTATGCACTTCCTGATTACTTGCACGCCGATGGAATTGAAGTACGGCCTTCTGTGAAGGAGGTTTCAGACTATCTCAATGATGTTCTTGGTATCTTCTACTCCCTTGCAACGGACAATACACAAAAGAAAAAGCCGGAGGGCAGTTCTCTGACTTTCAAAGACATCAACACCTCGCATAGACGAATGATGAAGGATGTTGATGCATGTATTGAGTACTGGGGTGCAAAGCTTGTGCAACCGAATAGTGTGAAGCTTCGTACTGTGTCGCAGCCGTTACTTCAACAAATTCATTCTGTTCTTAAGAGCAAAACACGGCTGAGAGCAAAGGTGCAGAAAAATAGATCTCATGTAACTATTTTAGGTCACCCGGAACACTACGGTGCATCTCAATCCGCAGAGGGGAAGGCTGCACGTGCCTTGCACATTGCTGAAGGGGACATTGATGAAGAAATTTACGACGATGCGGAATTTCTTCGCGAGGTGGTAAAACGTGGGGGCGTGGCGAAGCTGGAGCAGCAGCTGCAGGAGCTACAGCAAAGCCTGAGGATGCATGACGTGCCTGAGAAGCGGGGGTTTCACCGACTGACAAAAGGAAAGGCGGTGAACTACGAGCCGCGGCCGAAGTTGGTGGGTTTCTTGTTGCCGGTGCCGTGTTCACTGAGCGGGCAGCACGAGGTCATGGTGAACTCACTGTTTCAGTAGGGGGCTCTCATGTGTGTCTCTGTGTGTGTGTGTGTGTGAAAGCATCTCCCAGGACGTAAACGAAAAGAAAAGAGAAGAAAAAGAAAGAGGCAAAAAAAAACCAAAAGACATTTTTTTTTTAAGGAAAATGAAGATGAAATGAACTATTTAAAAGTCGATACGTGAGACTCCGAGTAAAAATAAAAAGGAAAATAAAGCATGATGCGTGAAAAGACATTTTATTTATACTTTTAAATCATATGAATCAGAAGAAGTAATTGAAATGAGAGCACATACATAAAAGAGAGAAGGAGTGGTGACGCGAATAAAAGAATGAATACATAAGAAAAGAAGTTTTGTTTTCTCTCATGTAATGTTGTTATTCTTCTGGTATTTGTGGTGAAATCGTGTTATCTCAGTTGCTTTGACTCCTCAATTCTCTTTGTTTTTTTTCTGTTTTTTAATATATTTCCCACTTCTCTCTCAGTGTAGGAAAGTACATACATACATATGGATATGCATGTGGATGGTGGTATGGAGGAGCTGCTTCTCGATCTTCTCTGTGCGGACAGCGTGGATGAAACTATTCTGGCAACCAAGAAGAGAGAGTTTTCGAAAACATTTGAGGGTGCACTGCGCGAGGTGATGGGCATCGCTGGGTCTGCAAGTCCACCAGAAACTGCAGCCTGTGTGCGGCGGTCTGTGAGTTCTTTTTTCATGGACGCAGCGCCCGCCGCGCTGGAAACATTTCTGGTGCGTGTCGCCACGATGCTGTTGTGCTACACGACTGTGAATGCGGCTAATGTTGTGCCGTCGCAACTACCGGAGGGGGTGAAGACGGCTGCAATTGCAATCGCTAGAGTATTCTTCTCGCAGCGTCTGGGCGCAGTGCTTACAGAGATGAATGGAGAAGGCGAAGAAGGAGGGGAAAGCGAAGGGAATGATGATGGTGGTGGTGGCGGTGAGTGTAGTACTAGTAGTAACCACAATACTAATATCGCTGAGGATAATAAAAAGAATAACAACGGCTATAATAATAGTAATAATAAGCATAAGAATAGTAGTAATACCACTACGACTAATGTTAATAACAATGGGACGAGTGATGGATATTTACATGGACAAAATGCACTATGGTTTTGTTTCCTTTGTGTATTTCTCCAGCAGCTCTCAGCAAAGGGCGGAGACTTCACTCCGTGGCAGCAATTCTTCCGCGATTGTGCAGCCAAGTGCAAGAGAATCAACACCACGCAAGTAGTAGTAGTAGCACCTCATGGAAAGGATAAAGGTCCCCGTGAAGAAGAAGAATATGATGGTGAGAATTATTATTATTTTGGCATTGCCGCGTGGGGTGCGGTGTCGGAGGAGACATTCAACGCCACAGTCTGTAGAACACGTTTTCGACGCACTGCAATTTTGTGTAAATCGTTTTGTCCCCATTTGGTCGCCCAGGCACCTGGCACGACATTTCAATTACTGTATACATTTCATGCCTTCATAACTGACTGGAGGAATATCAAGCGAGGAAAATGGAACGAAGCAGCCCGGGAGGAAGCAGAGGAAAAGAGAATAGTAGTGCGGTACAGTGAAGAGCTTGGAGAGATTCTTGGCGAAGGTCGTGTGCACGCCTTCCTGCTCTGCACAGTGATAGGAGCTTTACTGAGTTATACATACATTCTGTCAAGTCGAGGGGCTCGAGGTGAAGAGACAGTGAGGTGGAACCACAGGCGGCGGGATGCAGAAATGCAAAAAGAGAAACTATGGCGGCAAAAACATTTTCCTCCCATTGGTCTGCTGCTTGAGCATCTACACATCCGGCCTCTTCTTGAGGTACACATCTTTGCATTTTGCATGCAGCTGTGCTTAGGGCTTTCCCCAGTGCATCACACAGAAGGACGACAGAAGTTGGCAATTTGTTTGTATTTAACAGAAATTTGTTCCCTGCGTACTGCACTTGCCATTTATCACTTTGCCTCTATGCAACTTTCTCCAAGCCTACTGGATACAGAATCCGCTGCATTGCGCCCCGGTGACGGTATCGCAAAACTCACAGCAGCTTTCAATGATTACGTGGACAAGGCGCACAGTGAACTTGTCTTTGCCTCTGTGGATGCAGACAATAGTAATAATAATAATAATAATAATAATAATAATGCACGGAAACGGTACCGCTCCGGTGTATCTAGTGGGAATAGCGATAGACAAAACCAACAGAGGAAAGAAAGGGAGGGGAAAATTATTCCAGTGAATGGGGAATTGAAGGGCCCTCGCTTTTCAAGGATGGTTTTCCCTATTCCCTGCCCAACATGGGGACAGTACCTCGCGGAGTCAACACCCGCGAGAAGTGCAGCAGAAGGAGCGAGTATGTCTAGCAGAACAGCTGCTGTTGCTACTAACACTAATACTCATAATACAAATACTAGTACTACTACTACGACAACGGCGAGTGCATTTACGAAGCAAACTGCATCTCCTCAAAATGTGACGGCCTGTCGCTTTGTATTAGAGCTCTTAGAGATTGGGCTTCCGGCCATGACTTCCGGGACAATCATGCAGATGATGACGGAGATGGGGATGAATGTGTGCCTTGTTCCTGCAGCAGCCATGTCAGGGGCTGGTAGCATTTCCAGTAATGTATATCAGCGTGTTCAGGCCTTTCTACTTGGTCAGAAGGAAGAAGAAAAAGAAAAAGAAAAAGAAAGAAAACAACAACAACACCAAGAAGAAGGAGGAGATGTGAACTTAATGTCGCATCCATTTGCATTTTCTGCCTCACTGCGATTTCTCGATGCGAACCTCCCGCTTCTGTCAACCATTTCCCCTTATCTAGCACAACAAACATTGCTTTGCTCTCTAGTGGAGACCCTCACTGCAGAATGTAATAAACTTTTGTGTTTTGAACAAGAAGCGACTGGGGAAGGGGAGGAGAAGGAAAGCAACGTCGTGGATGGATATATGGACGAGAGGAATGATGCCGTAATATGTTGTAAGGCGCTGGCATTAGCCGAGGAGTATCTCATTCGTGTTGTCATGCCCTGTATGCGTGTGCTTTCGCCCTCACCGATATTATATGACCGCATCCAGGTGTTGCTTCTTTGCATGAAAAAGAAAGGGCCAATGATAAATTTTGGAACAAACCCCGTTGAGTTTCTTCACATTAATGCGTGGTTGAATTGGATTCTGCATCCATCGCCACACGTTGCGCTTCGTGTCCCGCATGACGTTCGTCGATCAAAAGAACTCGAGACTCTTTTCACGCAGTCATTAAAGCGGATGACACAATCCAATGTTGTTCAGTACCGAAGTCTCTTGAAGCCTGTCATTTATGCAAATCCTCTTTTTCTGGGGAATAAACTCTTCCAGCTGGCGGTGGGTTACGGCAATAACTTTCTGCAGATTCACACACAGCTACTCAAGGGGGCACCAGCGGCAATTCTCACTCTCATTACACATGAGGGTCTTTTACTTATGCGGCGGTATGCAGAGGAGGAACGCATCGGAAGTGCAGATGCAAACCGCGTAGGGCTTATTGCAACCTTCCTGTCCGTTCTTTGGCGTGATAATCCACATACATTTGACGGTGGAATATTATTACGTGCGGCGGAGTATGCACTTCGAAATGAGTCCCGCGCGTCCATTGTGTTTGGGCTGGAGCTGCTCAAGTCCATTCTGCATGAAATGCTTGACCTCACCCTTGAGCACGAGGAGCAGTACAGCGTGGCGCAGGTGAAGGCGCTTCTTGCGCCCTCATGCACACAGTGGTTTGCAAAGGGTGCCGCAGAGTCATTTCGTCGCGGCCGTTGGGATGCATTCCTCACGCCTGCTGTGTTGGCGGCAACGGGATGTATGCTGCGAGAGGCATTGCAGGAAAACTGTACACTTCCTATTGAAAAGGAGGATAATGATGATGAAGAAGATAATGAGGAAAAGAACGTGGGAAATAATACTACACGAGCAGACCGACGTGATGAAGGGTCTAGTACACTACGGTGCACGGTTGGACAGTATTTATTACTACACCTCTGCAGGTTACATGGTGAAATCTACAGAATACAAGCAGATCTACCAGGGACCATGGAAGTTATGCTTCTTACCACTGCGAAGGACCATAGTGTCATCAATGATTTATTACTATCTATGGAAGGACTACTCCCGCAGGGACCACCCGCAAACGAAATATTTATGGTTGCCATGCCACATGTTGCATTACGTCTTACTGCCCGCTTTGCTGCGAAGGAGGCGCAACGTGCGATGATATTAAATGGACAACGGTCTGGAAATGTTGATGCTATTTTCCATGTCTCACCCTCTGACATTGTTAACTGCACGGAAACAGCATTACCCGTCAACACCATGAATAGTGTTATTCCCTTTGCCGTCTTGCAGAAGTTATCTCACTATACTGCTGCTCATTTTGTGTTTGAAGAGTCTGTATATAACTCGGCAGGAAAAGAAGTGAATGAGTTCTTTAATCACGCCACAGCCCTTGTAAAAGTTCATAAAAATCCTAATACTAATAATAATAATAGTTATGGTAATGGTGGTGGTGGTAGTGCTACGACGGCAACGACGTCCACCCTCAGCATGGATCCCTCTATTCGTTGTCTGCAGGAGCAGACGGGGAAAATACGAGCCGAAAAGGAATATCATCGAAAACTATACCAGCAGGCTGAAGCCTCACGGAATGAATTGTTTGAAGATTTGCGTCGCAGCGGTGCTCTCAATGAACCCGTGGCATTTGCAGTCTCGTACCTTCTTCCACGTGCTCTCCTCAGCTTAGAAGACACATTGTTCGTGTATTATTTTATGAAATGGTTATTGGACAAGACGAGTAAAGAAAAGACTAAGAAAAAGGAAAGAGAAAACAACAAGAGCGGAGGTGCGGATGGAAGTTGTAAAGAAGAAAAAGAAAATCACTACGAACGGGTTGTTGATGTTGCCCTCTCCATCATAACAGCTGCCATGACATTTTTTGTCGGACTTACAGACGGGGAATGTAAACGTGTCGGTTTCTTGCTGGCACTGCTACGTGCAGCTCTGCATGAGAGTACAGGTGACGTGTCATCTTTCCCGCCTTTTAACAATGATAATAATGATAATAATAACGTCGTAAATAATGCAAACATAACAACAACAACAACAACAACAACAACAGGTGCAGCAGATGTTCCTTCAACCCCTCCCACACTCACGACAGAAGCACTCATGTCACTCCTTGAGCCAAAGCCACGCCCACTCACATCTCTTATCCCACATATCACTGTGACTGACAATACTGAAACTACGAAGAAGAAGAAGAACGTAAAAGACTCGCTTGCTGAAAAGGACGATACTGCGAAGAATGGAATTAACGCTGAATCACCCGCCTATTTGATTCAGCTTGAAGCATATTTGACTCGTGCGCTTGTACAACTTCTTGTACACCAGCAAGACATCAATTTCCTGCAACGTAATGTCTTTCTTATTCTGGAGCGTCTTACGAAAGGCCCTTACACCTTTCCATCGACCTTGTTCGCTACGGAGTGGCTTATTAAGGCCATTGCCCCGCATGCAGTGCAGAAATCCTCCTGCTACGCCTCCGCAACTGCCGTGATGAAAGTATTAAAGAGCAACCAGCAAAAAATGAGGGAGATGCTGGTCTCGTTATTCCCGCATCAGGTCACGCAAACGACTCTGCATATGGGGACGAATGCCCACGAAAAGCAATTAGAACGGTGGCAACAGTTTTGGAAGATGCGGGAAATGTATATTCGATCACTCCTTCTAGCGGATGTTGAGGCTGCGGAGAGTCGAGGCAACACAGCAGCCGTTGAAGCTGTTAGCAGCGCAGCGACGGATATTCAAGAAGATGAAGAAGAAATGGAAGTGGTGGAAGCAGGAGAAGCAGCATCTGATGTGAATAATGAGGATGGAGAACCACAAATAGACGAAGAGGAAGAGGAAAACGGTGATGTGAGAAGTAACAGTAGTAACCCAAGCGAGTTTGATAATTCTTCTTTCATTGAAGAACGTGATGATAGAGAGGATGACAACAACAGCATCGAGTCAGACAATGAAGAGGCAGTCGTGTCAGAAGAAATGGAGGAACATTTAACGAATGAAGATATTAGCACTAACGAGTTTCTCTGCGATGACTCTACTACACCACCATCTTTTCTGGAGGGTGGGAATGAAAACAGCAACGAGGTAGGAAGAAAAAGAGGTCGCGACGCTGAAGAAAACAAGGAGAAGGATGTTAATGAGGAGGGTCCACCAGTAGCTGTGGCTCGACTCGAAAATAATCTGAATATCGGAGAAGAAAACTTATAGTTTCTTTAAGATTTTGAATGGTTTCCTTCTCCTTTTCTTTCTCAGTTTTCTTCTTGGTGCGTTTGGGAAATCGTTACCTCTCTCAGAGCTTTTTTTTTCTGTTATGACGATTTTTTTTTGCGTTTATAGCTCTCTCTCTCTCTCTCTTGCTCGCATTTGGTGCGTTTCTGTATATATATTCACGTGTGTGCAGTCATTGTATTTCTGGCTTTACTGCGTGGAATTGGTGGGGGAGCCAACCTGTGAAGTATTGATCTCTATTTCTAACCCCTTATTTTTGTTTTTCTTGTTATTGTGCTTTTCGTAGGAAGGAGGTTTCAGCGAGAAAGAGTGAAGAGGAGGAAAAAGAGGAAAAAGACATTGTTTTTCCCTCTATTTCTCCCTGTGTGTGTGTGTGTTAGTTTATTATATATTTATACATAATAAAACATGTACGCAACGCTTAACTTCAGTTTTCCTAACCGGCAAAAACCAAAGGAGGCGCGTGATGTAGCGGTGCGTATTCTTGTTCAAGCCCCAGAGCAGCGCCCCAAGGCGACGTTGAACTTTTTCTTCATGTGCTCGGGCCAACTTCCGTCACGTGATGCGGTGAGTCATTTCCCCGCGTTGTCCAGTGAGCTCGCAGCGCTATCTTCCTCCTGTGGTGGCGGGCTGCACACTGCCGGGGCGAAGCCCTTCGCCGAGAGCAGTGTTGTGCGCATCGAGAAGGATGTCATGATGGAAATTGGGACCAGCATGACAAGGACAATCTTTGGCGGTTTTATTCAAGACGAGCCTGCGAGCATGACAACAACATCTTCTTCTCCCTCTTCTTCTTTACCTGCGGCGGCGGCGGCGGGGATGCATGAGCTCCACGCCGGGACTGTGCTCACTGCCAACATGGGGATGCCGAACACGAACGGGAGCCGCTATTATATTCTTCTTGGCGACATTAAACCGGGCGATGATGAGTTGACTGTCTACCAGCCGCTCGGCCGCGTTGTTTCCGGCATCGACGGTCTCGTCGCGGCCTGTGCGACGGCGGCCGTGCAGCCCCGCACACTCGCCCCGCTGCAGGCCGTGAGGATACATGTGCCCGAGGTGTGCATTGACTGCAGAGTGGGGCAGGCTGACGGAAACTCAACGGGAAGTGGAAGCAGGCAAAGAGTACTGCCGCCGCGGATGGCAGGTCGCACCCGACGGCGTGAAGAAGTAGAAGAAGAAAACGAAAAAGAATGCAATGATGATCGTGAAGGGGAAGAAGGGAGGACTACTGCAGCAGAAGCAGACGGTGGGGTTTTCAAGCATACAATGACATTCCCGAAGCCGGCGGATGACTGGCGCAAAAACATTCTCAACACAGGAGCGAAGCGCGTGCGTACAGAGCGGTATATGACGTCTGCTGCTAATGAAATAAAGCCGCTGCCCACAATGGCGGTGGAGCAAACTGACGGTAAACCTTTTGATTATTTTGCGGCGCAGGAGGCGGCTTTCATTAACGATGTTGGAATCATCGCTGAGTCGCAGGCCGTGCGGAGACAGCGACACAATAGGCATGAGCGCGAAAGAAAAAAGAGGACTGCTGGAACAACTGGATCGAGTCGGGTCCTGAATGGAAATAAAACAAAGAAGACCACAACGCGTCGGTACTAACGAAGTCTTTTCACACCACGTATAAAGTATATATTATTAATGAAGAAGTTGAAGGGGTAAAGAAAAAAAAAATGGCGGAGTTTTAAAGACGAGTTAAAGAATAAATAATAATGGGGAAGATACATCATATATTCCTTTTTGTATTGCTTGCTTAGTTTATATATATTTTTTTGGTTCTAGTTGTTGTTCTTTGTCAGTACTTTTTTGTTTTCTTCTCTTCTTCCTTTGGGTGTGTGGGGGTGAATTGCTTTGGCGGATACAAAAAAAAAAGGATACATACACACATACATACACACGTAAGAAACAGAAAAAAGGGGGAGAGTTTTTTTTGTTGCTTTTTGTTGTTTTTTTTTAACTACAAGGGAAAAAAAAGTTATGTTGCGTTATCGCACTGGCACTGTGGGGGAATTTCACTCCACTGCGTCAATGGATGGTGTTGTTTTTCTAGGCATTACCCACACGGAGCAACGACTCTGTCGGCGTTGCTTCACGGTTGTATCGAAAGACGGGCATCGACAAGTCATACGAGAAGTATCGACGAGACGAACAACATGCGCACAAACACACCCAAGTGGGAGCCGCAACTTCATCGTCTTGCGGTGGTTCGGCCGGACCTCGTGGACGAGTGGGTGCCGGAGCTCAACGATGCGGACGTAAGTTCAGTTCCGTGCACCAGTAATCTCTCGGTGTGGTGGCGGTGTGGTGCGTGCGGGAAGAACTACCAGGCGTCCGTGCGGGATCGCACCGTGGCGGACAAGGGCTGCCCGTGCTGCTCCCGTTCCCAGCCGCAGCCGCAGTCGCGGGAGATCATGAATGGAAGTGATGACTGTGGTGGTGGTGGTGCAGGAGGTGGAGAGGAATTATCTGCAAGCCCACGGGAGCATAATAAAGGAGGGTCTCCGTCGCTGTTGGAAACACACCCTGAGCTCGCCAGTCGCTGGGACTATGAAAAGAACGGTCTTCTTCGCCCGACGGATGTCACCAGCACAAGTGAGTTGAATGTTTGGTGGCGGCCGGCGGTGGGGCGGCCGCCGCACGAGCGCTCGTTTTGCCGCGCCGTGTACGCCTTTGTTGAGATGCCGTACAGCATGGAGGAGCAGAGAGAGGCGCAGGCAAGGATGGAACTGGACACGCTGCGGCAGGTGCGAAGGGCGGCGAAAATTGCGGAGGCACGTGAGCTCGATAAATTTCCCTCCGTTGCAGGCATGCTGGATGATATTTTCTCTAACAACTCTGTGTGCACAGCCGCCGTGCAGTGTGGGCAGGAGCTTGAGGGGGAGGATTTGCATAGGGCGATTGAGCTGTGGGAACGCAGTGTTGACATGAAGAAGGATTCCTCATATAGACCGCTGTTTCAATTTACGGAGACGTGTGACTGGGCACAAGTATGCCGTGAGGAAGTCCTCACAACATATGATGATTTTGTCAAACTGCATAGGGCACAAAAACAAAGTACAGAAGGTAATAATAATAATAATAATAATAATAAAGACGCGTTTTCTGTTGTTCCTTCCTGCATTACAGATCCAGATTGGGTGCAGCAATTCACACTCTCTGTGGATGACGTCTCAAAGGGATGTCTTGCTTCATCCGCTCGTCTTGTCCTCCCAAATGTAGTCACGCCATTAGGCCCACAGCAATCTAAAGAGGGACTTAAAACAAAAGAAGATGCAGAAAACAACAAAACGACAGCAACGCCTGCTGCTGCTCCGGTTGTTTCTCGTCGAGTAGACACGCTCCCTCCACCACCAGAGGAATATGAAAACGAAGTGCGGACAATGTTTGAAAGGCCGAGGCGATTTTACCCACGGCGACCACAAACACCACCGAGTCGCGAGGACGATGTGACGGAAGGCGTGCCAACAATGTCAGCCGCGGACCAACAACATCCTCATCACACTCACCTTTCCTCCACGAATGTCCGCGCAGAAAAGGACGATAGAAGTTCCCTGGGCAAAAATATTCCCTCCATGGCGTCCTTTGAGATAATGAACCTCTCCGGGGCGGAGACTCTCATGCATGAGTACACAACGTCCATTAGCGATAGTAATATTCAGTTCGACGCGGATGAGGGGACGCTAAAGCGGCAAACACTTCTCGGCCCGCTTGCGATGCAGGCGATGACTGAAGAGGAGGCGCGGGCTTTGCAGTACAACCGCGGGGCGCCAAGGCCGCGGCGAACTTGTCGGTTTCGACTGCGGCGGCCTGACGACATGGACACGCCGCGGTGGGGGGGAACTGCGCTGGGGACCGCGCTGGGCGAAGGCATGTATACATCGCAGGGGGAGGAAAAGGGAGGCGGCGGACAACAACAACAACAGATCATTGAAGCACCCGGGGCGCCGCGGAAGGTGGCAAGGCCAAAGAGGAAGCGTCAAGAAAATATGGATGAGAATAATAATAATAATAATAATACCACAGCCACTGCCTCGACTTCGTCTCGTGTAGTGAACGGGGAAGGGGAAGAAGCGATATCTTCATTGGGGTCTGCGTAACAAGAATATCAAGTTTGAATCATTGTTGTTGGTGTTGTGTATTTGTGTGTCTATCCCACTTGTTGTTTTTTATTGTTGTTCTTTTTTGTTCTTTTCCTCCTTCCTTTTCCCTTTCAGTCTCTTCTACTCTTTCAGAAAATGTAGAGTACAGAAATTTCATTATAATTATCACATTTATTTGTTTCGTCATTTGTAGTAACGAGAATAAAAAAAAAATTATGAAGAGCGCCCGCCATGAGGTGACTTTATTCCTTCTCTCCTCCTCCATGTGATGCCTGTGCACATGCATGTAATTTCCTTTTCCAAGCTCTAATGTTTCTCTTTCCTTTTCTCTCTTTTCTTTTTCTTCTTCTTGTTTGTTTGTTTTGTTTTGTTTTGTTTTGCTTTCCTTCGGATTCTCCTTTAGGTTTCTTTCTCCCCTCCTTCCTTCCATCCTGTATATCCATCTATCTATTTGTGTACCCGCAGATTCGTTCGTTTTGGCATTATATTTACTTTTTTCACTTCGTCGAGGCGTCAGTTCTGAAGTTCTCTTGTTTGTTTTTTTGTTTGTTTGTTTGCGTGTTCGCCGCATTGCTACTATACGTCAGTCTGCTCTGCGAGAAATAAAAAGTAATAAATAAATAAATAAATAAATGATGATTCCTCCTGAGTGCACACCGCATGTATGCACGGCCCCCGCCCTTGCCGCCGCTGCGTCGTGGCGCGACATCACTGCGGACGGCCTCACAGATCTTTGCCTTGACCTGCAGCGGCTGCAACTGTCGCTGCGGGCGGCGGCGGGGCCCTTCAATGTATTCACCGCAGACTGTGGGCCCCCGCTGCGGGCAGCTGCCCTTCTTAAACGTCGTGTGGGAGTTTCCATGCGGCGGCTGCGGAGACTTTATGAGGAGTCGTGGGAGTTAAGTTGGAGGACGCAGCAGCCACTCACGCGCCTGCATGCGGCGCTCTGTCGCTGGGAGGAGTTGGTCGTCGCTGGTGGTAACAGTGGTACTTTGTGTGGGAATAATAATAATAATAATAATAATAATAATTTATTTGCGGCTGGTGATAATGATGATGATGATTATTCTTATTATTATGCGACAGAGTTCATGCAAGGCTTGGAGGATATTATTAATGATGTGCAGGAGGCATTGATTTCCTTTTATAGTTATGGAGCCTCCGCTATGATGGAGGAACCCACCACGGTGGATTTTGCACACGTGCAGAAGGACTGTATGGAAGCAGAGGATATCCCTGCATCATCTTCCTCTTCATCTTCTTCTTTTTTATCATCATCATCACTCCGTGGGAGTTTATATGAAAACTGTTGTGGAATGAGTCGTCGTGCATCCAAATTATTATTACGGTTTATAATTCAGAGATGTGGCTATGACGTAAATCTCTTTTTCTTCACCGTGGTGTGCCGGTGTATGACTGTGATGTTTGCATTGATATTTGTTCTTTCCTTGTCTCATATTTTCCTCGACTGCTACTGTTATTATTATTATAAAATTTATAATTATTATAATAATACACTGAGCAGTGATGCGAGTAAAACAATTCTTTATAGTTCCTTGGTAAATAATAGTGCCAGTACTATCCTGCATGTGTGTATGTCTGTGGTACAGTTATTTTTACTAGTAGGAGTGGGTTGTATGTATTTAATCATACTCCCCGCTATGACTATTAATATTTCCAATAATAAAAGTTTTTATTTTCCTTCCGCGTCCTTATGTGTGGAAAATATGTTGGCTTCACGGAAGCGTTTTATACAAAGAAAAACTTTTCCTCATGGTGACAGTGAGACCACCACCACTGCTACTGGTGGTGATAGTAATGATGATGGAATGAAGAAGGAAAATAATGTACATTCATTATTAGTATTCCCCCAAAGAAATCTCAATAATAATAATAATAATAATAATAATAATAAAGATGAGGAAGAGGAGAATTATATGAAACCCTCGCAATGTATACAGTCAGAGAAAGAGACCCGTGTGTTACTTACAGAAGCGCCGAGTGGGATCCCTGATAAATCTAAAGTTGCGTCCCCGTCGTCCCCGCCCGCAAAACACAGCGCAAAGATCTGCAGGTATCTTGTGGAGAACATCGAGGACTGTGTGTGCCCAGTCATTATTGTGGAAGATAATAATAACAATAATAATACTACTAATACTAAATGTCTGCATGATAAACAGTTACATAAACATTTTCTTCCATGTACACAACACACAGAAGAAGAAGAGGAAGAAGAAGAAATGAAAAAAGGAAGAGGAGGAGTTATGTATCCTCTTGTGTACTGCAATGCACCCGTGACGGAACTGCTGGGCTACCGTTGGCTGACAGACGTTGTTGGAAAAGATCTGAAAAATATTTTTGAATTATATCAAGATATTAGATCACCGCCATCATTCAAGAGAAATAATAATAATTATTATAATTATAATAATGATAATAAAAGGACTTCTCTCCCTGCATTGACTCGGAAACAATATCCAGCAACAACAACAGCGAAGGATCATTCACCCCTCGTGCCTGTGCCGCCATCCAGGCATCACAGAGACATCACCACTACGGCTGCTGCAGCGGGAGACGAGGCTGAAGAGAAAACAAAAGGAGGAAAGAGAAAAGAAGATATGGAAAAAATCACAAATCTAAAGTCTCTATTTGAAGCTGGCACGGAGGAGTGCTTGATGTTATACTCCATAGAGACGGCGTGTTATTTCGATGTGTATGCAATGAGTATACAAAATGTCACACTGCCGAGTTCTTTCTGCAACAGTGTGGTAGAGCAGCCCTATGAGGCATTCCACAGGAACAGTAGCAGCGCGAAGTATTTGGTTCTTCTATTCATGCGCCCTTTGCATAATATCTCCGGTGATATTCCGCGGACGCTCAGTGAGAATGCAATTCGTAGAGACACGGGCCCATATAACAATAATAATAAAAATAATAATAATAATAATAATAATAATAAAATGGCATTACTTAGTACTATGAATCGCAATAGCAAGAAGGAACAGCGTGCGTCCTCTACCGGCTCCATAAGTATGAGTAGAGCCGTCATACATGAGTCCTTCGTCCCAGGGGAAGCAAGGAATGGAAGTAATATCATTCCCGATAAAACCTCACTGCTGTGTAGACATAATGTAAAGGCAGGACCGTCCCCAGGCATGCGAAGATCCCAGCGGCGCTCCACGATAAAAGGATCCCCCACACACGTGTCCATAGAGCGCGGCAACACTGTGGATCAAATTACATCACAGCAACTGCAGCAGAAACTGAGCAGCTTGGCGTGTGTGCATGAGGTGCATCTCTCTTCACGGGTTCCCGCCAGTTTTTTGGTTAACTTTGTGGCGCTTATGATTTTTGTGAACCGAGTACTAAAGTTATATAAACGTGTGAGGTGTCATGTGGATGCGGTGGATATGTTTGTTCTTCTGGAGTTGGAGGTCATGCACGCAGGTCCTCTTGTGAAGATGAAAACAAAGGAGAAGAAGAGAAATGAAAAAGGAAAACCTCCCGCTTCTCTCACTTCCCCCACTTCCCCCACTTCCTCCTCTTCTTCGTGTGCATGGTCGGCGGTGGATACGACAGAGGGTGGGAATGATGAAATTATCAATTCTATTCTCTCGCAAAATCTCTTGGAATATTTACGTGTCTGTGATGCAACGATACATTTCTCCCGAGGCGGGTGTACACTGCGCTTCCCATACACAACGCAGGAGCGCCTGGAACTCATGGGCGATGTTGGTTCGCTGCAGTTATCTAATTTACGGGGTGTTTTGTTGTTTGGCGTCACGGCGACGAATGCCTTGACGGATGATGCCGTGGCGCAAACACGTGGCGAGATGATTTACTTGGATCAGTACGCAGTAGCAGAGGAGGCATTTTCGGAGGCCATGAGGAAAAGTAGAGTCGTCGTCATTCCTGAGCACAGACCAGAAGAAGATAATGAAGATAATAATGACGATGGTGATGGTGATGGTGATGAGGATGATGATGATGATGATAGAACAAAACAGTTTTCTCCTCTCGTGCCCGCGACTGTTCCTAAACAGGAAAATAAAAAAAAGAAAAGTAAAAAAAAAAATAGTAATATCATGGCGAACTTGGGCACGTCCTTTCTGCATGTGGTGGAAGAAGTTGCGGGCTCCTCCATTGGGAGTGTGAACCACCTGCCGTATGTATTTGCAGGCGGGCATTCAAAAACAGCAGAGTCATCCGGCGGTGCATTAATAACAGTGGTCACGGAATCGAAAACGGGATCATCTGATCCAAATCAAACAATGACATCAGAGTGGCTCTCTGCATCTGCGGTAGCACGGCCAGATAATATGTTTGGGAAATCCTACGGCCATCGCTTCAGTGATCCCATGGCCACAAGTATCTCATGTGATAGTCCGCTTGGTGGTAAAGTGACGAGTTATTATAAAAAATTTCTTCATGTCTTCTTGTACATAAGGGAGAACCGCCCTGATATTGTGCAGGAATTGTTGTCAAGAGGACACTCCGCAACCGTTGTCTCCGATCCATCCGCCATGAAACGTTACTTGACGATTGGGATGAATATATTTGATGTTGTTTTCATTGAGTGGTCAGAGATGTTGATAACTCCACAAATTCGTGATTTAATTACGGCAGACGCAGGCAAGCAGACAACGATGCTCTATTTGCTGAATGAGGATACATACACACTTCCCCTTCCCCCGGCAACGCCAGACGAGGCCGTGCTGAGGATACACGACATCGGGGAGGTCCTCACCAACCCAGCAGTTGGAATGAATGTTAGTATGTACATTCGACAGCGCCGACTACGGCGCGAGATGTTTCAAATCCGGTGGAGGAAAAGTTATCAAATTGTTAGGCAAATAGGCGGAGGGGCCTTTGGCGATGTGTATGAAGTTTACCTCCTCGCCTCGCGGGGCCGGTTGGCCATGAAACGTTTATTCCTGAATGGTGCGAGTAATCGTGTGCTGGAGCAGCTGAACAGGGAGGTACTCATCATGAGCCAGTTGGACCACCCAAACATTGTGACCTTCTCCCACTCCTCCATGGAGGACAACGCGTACTGTATTTTCATGGAGCTGTGTGATGTAACGCTGGGGCAGCGGCTGCAGCAGCACAGTCTTCAATCATCCCAGCATCAACAGCACCAGCACCACCCGCAACAACAACAAAAAAAAATAACAGAAGAAAAAGAAAAAGGTGAGCAGCAGCAGCAGCAGCAGCAACAACAACATGAGCATATTCCATTAACGCGATTATCAAAGACTCCTCATTATCATATCCAAGTTGTTGAAAAAGTAAATAACCGACTAGACACAAATCCGGATGGATCAAACAAATATCCAGAGTCTCTGACTGCAAGGGAAATTGTGCTCATCTTGCGTGATATTGCAAATGGTATTGCCTACATACATGCGCAAGGGATTGTGCATCGGGATCTAAAGCCGCAAAATATTCTGTTTAGTAATGGCGTTGCAAAAATTGGGGATTTTGGTTCTGCTGCAGAAGAAAATACTACAAAGCCTCTAGTGAACATGAAGGGAACATTAGCATACATGTCTCCTGAGGTATTACTGGGTGAACCATATGGAAGGCCATGTGATATGTGGTCTTTTGGATGTTTATTAGCAGAGATTATTGGTTTGCGTCTTGGGCACCTGCAGGGATTACATTTACCTGCATTAATTGAGCTGTATAAATCCATTCCTCCCAATGGCACTCTGCCCATTACTATAGGCAACTACAAGGGAGGAAAACTTCAACATCACTTTGGTGCAAGCACGGCGCAGATGATACTCGGTGCCATGAAAAGTGCATACAATGATAGTTCTACAAAACACGTGGACTCTCCTCCATCACTGCGCTTCCGTCTCGCCTCACTAACACTAAAGGATCAGCCGCTCTTATCCAACCATCATGAAGTTACTGATAATCGCTTCCAAAACAGCATGAACTCCGAAAGCGCACGGGCCGTTGCATACATCACGACGAACAGCACGTCTTTTCTCGGGTCTGAGAAGGCGGAGCTGCCGGAGAGTCTCGTGGAGCTGCTGGAGGGTCTATTCCGCCGCGACCCCGCGAGGCGCATGACGGCGGAGGAGGTGCTGCAGCACCCCGTCACGTGGGACGTCGAGTGGATGGAGATGGTGCTGCGGGCAGTCGAGGAGATCAGCGCACTCGATACGGAGGACGCGACGGTGGATACTTCGCAAGGGACGGAGACAAATGCGGAGAATGGAGAGAATTTTAATCTCTCAATTGATTCGGTGTGAAGGAAAAGGTGGATTTTTTTTTTCTTGCTTGTTTGAGGATGCTTACTATTTTGGTTGTGTCAGTCATTGCACTTTTCTTGCTTCTTTGCAATATTATTATTATTATTATTATTATTATTATTATTATTATTATTATTATTATTATTATTATTATTATTATTATTATTATTACTTGTGTTGCTGAGAGGCCGTTAGATTCTTCACTGCGAGGAGGTGAATGAATGTCTCTCCCTTTTTTGTTTTTATTGTGCGCGAACGCATGTATACTTTCTTTCATTCGCCTCACTATTCCCCTTTCCTTCTCTCTCTCTCTCTCTCTCTCTCTCTGTGTGTGTGTATACACGTATGTATCCCTTGGATTGCTGTGTGGCATGAAGAATGTTCTTTGCTTCTCTGCCTTCTGGTAGTCAAGGAATGTGCGAGTGAATTGGAGGAGGAAGAAGGGAAAGAAGGGAAAGAAGAGAGTGACAGATTGTCTTCAACGTGTCCAAATAACAGTAATGATAATAACAGCATAACCAAAGAGTCTTTTTCCTTCCGACATGTAGTTACATGATATGCGGTCTGTACTCCTCTTCTATGTAGTGTCTCATTTGTAACTGATGTTGTCTTTTGTTTTTCTTCCTTGATCTTTTGTTACTTGCTGTATACATACATAGGATAGAGAGAGAACGAGAGAGGGAGAGAGAGAGAGAGATTGAAAACGACGTTGTGTGTGGAGAGCCCCCCGCACGTGATATCGTAGCCCATTTGATTGGCCGGGGAAAACAACAATAAAAAGAATATTATATACATATATACCATCACTAAAAAAAAGAAAATAAAGTAACCAAACACGAGTCCTGCACCTTCCTTTTCCCCATTAGCAATCATTACCTGCATATTCCCTCCATGTCGCGACGGAGTGAAAACGTCATTTCATCGGGGCGGCATCCTCGAAGAAGTGACGAGCACGACAGACATCTCCTCCGCGACGACGATGCAGACGACAAGGCCAACGACAGCAGAAGTTTTTTGTCGCTGGCACCCACACCGAAACCGCACAGCGGGATGCGTGACTGCCCCAGCGAGTGTACATCTCTTTCCCGGCGCTCCTCCCGCGTGACGTGGAAGCAGACGAACAGCCGCCACCCGCTGAAGGAGTGGTCCTACTCGCGGCCGGACACATTCCACCGCGACGACTGCGTGAGGCTGAAGGAGAGGAAAACGATTATGGATGAAATAATCGAGGCACATGAAGTCGGGGAGGACAACTCCGTGAGTGAGGCGCAGTCGCAGAGAAGTGTCCCGCGGAGCGTGTGGTCGAATGTACGCTGCGGTGCTGGTGCATCGCCCCTCACACAATTTCAGCTGGACCGACACGTGAGGCGTAGTGGCGTTGCATCGTGGGAGCCGGAGGAGTTTCTGTATGGCAGTAACGACGAGGAGGATTTGGAATTGTTGCTTGTATCCGAGGGAAGGCGTAGTTTACTAGAGAACTACAAGGCATTGAAACAGCAAACACTACCGCCACCGGGCAATCATGCATCGAGTAGCTTTACTTCTTTGCCAACAGTTGTCAAGACGACACAGGAGACACTACAGAGAGATCGTAGTACATTTAGTTCTCTCACCTTTTCGACGCCCAACACTGATGCATTTGATGCTGCCGAAGGGGAGAAAGAGGAAGAACTCATTGCGCAATTCTACGCGAACCAGCATGCTGCACGGTATCGCCAGTCACAATCCCACACAGGGATGCACCGGAAGCCTCCAACAGGTGATGAAACGCAGCACTTCGTTAGTCACACAACAACGACGTCATCCTTCACATCCACACCAGCGACAATAGTCTCCCCACAGAGTGAACGACATAACACGAAAAAGAGCGATGGAGAAAAAAATAATAATAATCCACAGTCGGCATTAGCACATGAGAAGAACGCCAACACATCAAAAATAACAACACTAGAAGATTTCCGCCAAAAAGTGATAGCCAATAAAACAAAACGGCACAATAATAAGCATAGCACACATACAACAGACATTGACGAGGAACCAGCAGCACAAAAACAGTCACAAGAAATCCCAGGAGTATATACACACTATCAAACTCACGCATCGGGAAACCCACCCAATACGGATCGGACATTTTCTGCTTCCTCATTAACGAAAAGAATAGACAGCCAATCACAAGCCCAGACAATGAACAATTTGACACAAATGGACCGGCAACAGTATACGAAACAACTCAGCAATATACAACACAATTCCGGTTGCACATCAGAAGAACGTGAGCTCCGCACAATGGTAGAGGCTGCACAGCGGGGTGCTGCGGGTATTGCCCGCGCCGACGCATTGCATCTGGAGGAACATCGTGAACGGCAAGGCATTGTAGGCAACGAGAAAAGTGAGCTCCGCACAATGGTGGAGGCTGCACGGCGGGGTGCTGCGGGTATTGCCCGCGCCGACGCATTGCATCTGGAGGAACATCGTGAACGGCAAGGCATTGTAAACAACGAGAAAAGTGAGCTCCGCACAATGGTAGAGGCTGCACAGCGGGGTGCTGCGGGTATTGCCCGCGCCGACGCATTGCATCTGGAGGAACATCGTGAACGGCAAGGCATTGTAGGCAACGAGAAAAGTGAGCTCCGCACAATGGTGGAGGCTGCACAGCGGGGTGCTGCGGGTATTGCCCGCGCCGACGCATTGTATCTGGAGGAACATCGTGAACGGCAAGGCATTGTAGGCAACGAGAAAAGTGAGCTCCGCACAATGATAGAGGCTGCACAGCGGGGTGCTGCGGGTATTGCCCGCGCCGACGCATTGCATCTGGAGGAACATCGTGAACGGCAAGGCATTGTAGGCAACGAGAAAAGTGAGCTCCGCACAATGGTGGAGGCTGCACGGCGGGGTGCTGCGGGTATTGCCCGCGCCGACGCATTGCATCTGGAGGAACATCGTGAACGGCAAGGCATTGTAGGCAACGAGAAAAGTGAGCTCCGCACAATGGTAGAGGCTGCACGGCGGGGTGCTGCGGGTATTGCCCGCGCCGACGCATTGCATCTGGAGGAACATCGTGAACGGCAAGGCATTGTAGGCAACGAGAAAAGTGAGCTCCGCACAATGATAGAGGCTGCACAGCGGGGTGCTGCGGGTATTGCCCGCGCCGACGCATTGCATCTGGAGGAACATCGTGAACGGCAAGGCATTGTAGGCAACGAGAAAAGTGAGCTCCGCACAATGATAGAGGCTGCACAGCGGGGTGCTGCGGGTATTGCCCGCGCCGACGCATTGCATCTGGAGGAACATCGTGAACGGCAAGGCATTGTAGGCAACGAGAAAAGTGAGCTCCGCACAATGGTAGAGGCTGCACGGCGGGGTGCTGCGGGTATTGCCCGCGCCGACGCATTGCATCTGGAGGAACATCGTGAACGGCAAGGCATTGTAGGCAACGAGAAAAGTGAGCTCCGCACAATGGTAGAGGCTGCACGGCGGGGTGCTGCGGGTATTGCCCGCGCCGACGCATTGCATCTGGAGGAACATCGTGAACGGCAAGGCATTGTAGGCAACGAGAAAAGTGAGCTCCGCACAATGGTAGAGGCTGCACAGCGGGGTGCTGCGGGTATTGCCCGCGCCGACGCATTGCATCTGGAGGAACATCGTGAACGGCAAGGCATTGTAAACAACGAGAAAAGTGAGCTCCGCACAATGGTAGAGGCTGCACGGCGGGGTGCTGCGGGTATTGCCCGCGCCGACGCATTGCATCTGGAGGAACATCGTGAACGGCAAGGCATTGTAGGCAACGAGAAAAGTGAGCTCCGCACAATGGTAGAGGCTGCACGGCGGGGTGCTGCGGGTATTGCCCGCGCCGACGCATTGTATCTGGAGGAACATCGTGAACGGCAAGGCATTGTAGGCAACGAGAAAAGTGAGCTCCGCACAATGGTGGAGGCTGCACAGCGGGGTGCTGCGGGTATTGCCCGCGCCGACGCATTGTATCTGGAGGAACATCGTGAACGGCAAGGCATTGTAGGCAACGAGAAAAGTGAGCTCCGCACAATGATAGAGGCTGCACAGCGGGGTGCTGCGGGTATTGCCCGCGCCGACGCATTGCATCTGGAGGAACATCGTGAACGGCAAGGCATTGTAGGCAACGAGAAAAGTGAGCTCCGCACAATGGTGGAGGCTGCACAGCGGGGTGCTGCGGGTATTGCCCGCGCCGACGCATTGTATCTGGAGGAACATCGTGAACGGCAAGGCATTGTAGGCAACGAGAAAAGTGAGCTCCGCACAATGGTGGAGGCTGCACGGCGGGGTGCTGCGGGTATTGCCCGCGCCGACGCATTGCATCTGGAGGAACATCGTGAACGGCAAGGCATTGTAAACAACGAGAAAAGTGAGCTCCGCACAATGGTAGAGGCTGCACGGCGGGGTGCTGCGGGTATTGCCCGCGCCGACGCATTGCATCTGGAGGAACATCGTGAACGGCAAGGCATTGTAGGCAACGAGAAAAGTGAGCTCCGCACAATGGTAGAGGCTGCACGGCGGGGTGCTGCGGGTATTGCCCGCGCCGACGCATTGTATCTGGAGGAACATCGTGAACGGCAAGGCATTGTAGGCAACGAGAAAAGTGAGCTCCGCACAATGGTGGAGGCTGCACAGCGGGGTGCTGCGGGTATTGCCCGCGCCGACGCATTGCATCTGGAGGAACATCGTGAACGGCAAGGCATTGTAAACAACGAGAAAAGTGAGCTCCGCACAATGGTAGAGGCTGCACGGCGGGGTGCTGCGGGTATTGCCCGCGCCGACGCATTGTATCTGGAGGAACATCGTGAACGGCAAGGCATTGTAGGCAACGAGAAAAGTGAGCTCCGCACAATGGTGGAGGCTGCACAGCGGGGTGCTGCGGGTATTGCCCGCGCCGACGCATTGCATCTGGAGGAACATCGTGAACGGCAAGGCATTGTAAACAACGAGAAAAGTGAGCTCCGCACAATGGTAGAGGCTGCACAGCGGGGTGCTGCGGGTATTGCCCGCGCCGACGCATTGTATCTGGAGGAACATCGTGAACGGCAAGGCATTGTAGGCAACGAGAAAAGTGAGCTCCGCACAATGGTAGAGGCTGCACGGCGGGGTGCTGCGGGTATTGCCCGCGCCGACGCATTGTATCTGGAGGAACATCGTGAACGGCAAGGCATTGTAGGCAACGAGAAAAGTGAGCTCCGCACAATGGTAGAGGCTGCACGGCGGGGTGCTGCGGGTATTGCCCGCGCCGACGCATTGTATCTGGAGGAACATCGTGAACGGCAAGGCATTGTAGGCAACGAGAAAAGTGAGCTCCGCACAATGATAGAGGCTGCACAGCGGGGTGCTGCGGGTATTGCCCGCGCCGACGCATTGCATCTGGAGGAACATCGTGAACGGCAAGGCATTGTAGGCAACGAGAAAAGTGAGCTCCGCACAATGGTAGAGGCTGCACGGCGGGGTGCTGCGGGTATTGCCCGCGCCGACGCATTGCATCTGGAGGAACATCGTGAACGGCAAGGCATTGTAGGCAACGAGAAAAGTGAGCTCCGCACAATGGTAGAGGCTGCACAGCGGGGTGCTGCGGGTATTGCCCGCGCCGACGCATTGCATCTGGAGGAACATCGTGAACGGCAAGGCATTGTAGGCAACGAGAAAAGTGAGCTCCGCACAATGGTAGAGGCTGCACAGCGGGGTGCTGCGGGTATTGCCCGCGCCGACGCATTGCATCTGGAGGAACATCGTGAACGGCAAGGCATGGCTTGCAGACCAGAAGGTAAGTCTGGTGATGTGTGTGAAGCCATTGATAATGCTCAAGCGGGTTTTAAAATGCACGCTGAGTGTTCTGGAAATGGTGACGCTCATGTAACTCTTGTGAATGATGTAGATGTTGTTTGTCAGTGGCCTTCACGAGCGGTTGGTTTCGATGCAGTTGGCTTCAATGGGGCACCGCATGGTTCTTTTTCACCCGGGGATACGTGTGTGGTTGATGTGGATATGACTGTAGCTGATGAACTTCAGGAGTATGATGCTGCTCTTCTGTCGTTCAGTAAGGATGAGGTGAATGGTGGGTTTCTCGCTAAGGTTTCGGATAAGAAGTCGTTAAGTGGTTCTCTTGACGTTCTGAGGGATGAACACACATCGCGGGCGCTACTCCATTCTGTGTCATGCGTGGAGAGGGAGACTGAGGTGCATCCCGCGCTGTATGAGGATAGAGGTCACGGTGTGAGATTTCCGCACGGTGAGCCTCTTGGAGATGACTCGGATGACGACATACCAGTTCACCCAAGATACACGTGGTGGGGATGCCTGACCTCACCGTTCTTCTGCTGCTCGAGGCGCCGGCAAATTCAGGTACAGAGTACTGAAGACATGTCAGCTTATGTGTAACGCAGTGAAACGGGAGAAAAAGAAAAAGGAAAAAAAAGGAAGGTTTGAGTTTTGTGCTTAACTCATCTTCTTTCAGTGTTCGGGATGTGTTTTTGTTTTGTTTTTGTTTTCCTTGTTTGTTTTTTTCTATGTTTCCTTTGGTGTAGTTGGATTACTGTGGTGTCAAGCTGTACTTTTTGCTGACATGTTTTTCATACTTTTGTTTTCCTTGTTCTACTGGCGTAAAGCTGCATGTATGCCTCTCTGTTTGAAAGTATTGTTTATTGAGAATTTTGGAAAACAAAAGCAAATGAAAAAAAAAAAGAAATTTTTTATATGGAGGGAGAGAGAGAATGAAAGAGTGAGGTGTCCTTGGCAGTTGATGTTTGTTTTGTATTGCGCTTGTAAAATATTGTTGTGTATGCTAAGAGTAAAAGCAATAATGAAAAGAGAGTCTTTGTAGTTTATGTTTGTGTCCTCTTGTTATTTGTCTACATCTGGCGATTTCCCCGATTAATTTTTTTTTCGATTTATGTGTGTATATATATATATATATATATATATATATATATATATATATATCCTTGTGATTCATTCTTTGCTTATTTTCTTTTCCTTTTTTTTTCTCACTGATATTCTCGTCGTTCCTGTGTGTTTTGATATCATTCTTCATGCTTTGTACTGACGATTACAACAAAAAAAAACAGAGGAATAACAAACGTGTGAGACTCAAGACACCACAATGCAGGTAAATCTTCCGCCGCCGCCGCTAATAAACATTACCTTCAGCGGCCAGCCCGCTCTATCGACAGGCGTGGTGAACCTCAGAGCACTGCTAGGGAGCACGGACTACGTGCTTGTCAAGGTGGGACCAACGCAGGGCCGCGGGAAGAGGGCGAGAGGTGGTGTTTCCGAGGAGGTCCCTGAAGACGGCTACACTGATGATGATGATGATGATGATGATGAGATTAGTAGTAATAATAGTGGTAATGCTGCTGGGAATTCCTCTCTGAGGCGGCAGGTGCAGCTGTGCAGTCATGCCGGGCAGCCGCTGGGATGTTTCCTTGTTGAGGCCGGCGGGTCGTATGAAGTTGTGCGGCATGTGGACATATTTTGGGGGTTGCCGTGTGGGCCACCGCCGGGCCGCCGCGTTGTTGCCGGGAAGAAGGCGGCGAGGGAGCGTGACGGTGAAAAGGAGAAGGGGAAAGAAGAGGGAGAGAAGGAGGACGAGGGGGAGGAGGATGCACGGAATAAACGCAAGCGGCAGAGCAAGCGGCAGAAGGAGGAAGAAAAGGCAGAGAAGTCCCAAAAGGAAAAGAGGAAGAGTGAAAAATCGAAACGTCAGGAAGAGAGGAAGGCGGCGATTGTGGCTGCCGTTGAAGCAGCGGAAGTGAATAACATTCATAATAATAATAATGAGGAGGATGCGGAAGTGGAGACGCGCGCCGTTCACCAGAGCGATGATGCGGAAAAGACTGCAGAGACTGAAAGAGACAACGGCAAGTTCCCGGCACAAATACAGGCGGTACACCTCGAGACGCCTCTCACACAATCCCCGGGGGCCGAAGAAGAGCAAAGGGAAAAGGAAGAAGAATCATCATCACCCGCTCCTGTGCGGACAAAGACGGTGTCGCCGCCGCTTGTGGCCTCGAAGCTTCCCGTCGTGGAGACACGCCGGCGGCGGCGGCCGTTGGACAATCTCAGCAGCAACTCGTCCCGCGAGCCTGCGAACAGACATCATCCCGCGGAGTCAGACAGCAATGATAACGAAGAAGCAGAAGAAGAAAGACGAATCACTAAGCGGCAGGGAAAGAGTAAAGGTGGCAGGAAGAAGAAGTGTCATGACAGTGGTGCAATGGAGGCGGTGTTTGGTGGTACGAACAACAGTGCAACACCTGTATATAGTAATAGTTTAACTGCCAACGTGCATAACGAACAAGAGCAGCCGGCACGTGTGGCAAGTACACCTGCGCCTAATGGGAGTGCCGCAGTGGATCCCATCTCGTCTAGGAATAGTAATGGGATGAAGAGTAAGGAAGCGTTGCGGAATGGACTCGATGCGGAGACAAACTCTGCTGCAGAGCGAAGAACAGAAGAAGAGGAAGAAGAAGCGGATGATCGTGCATCTTCCAATATGGTGAATAATGGCTGGGCGCCGCTGGAGAGTCCTGCGCTGGGGTTCACGTCTGTTGACAACACGTTATCGCAGGACTTTAGCCTGGACTCCTCCTCTATTGCATCCTCAGCGGACTATGTGTATTAATGCAGTGTAAACGAATTGGAAATTATTTATTTATTAAAAAAAAGGAAGAAGGAATAAGGAATAAGGAAAGAAAAAAGAATAGATGAGTCTAGGGAAGGAGAGTAAGATCGCTCTGGGACTTTATATGTGATTCCAAATTATGTTGTTGTTGTTTTAATCTTTACGTATTGTTCTTATGTATATATATATATATATATATATATATATATATATATATATATATATATATATATATATAACTGTTTGAGTGGGATATCTTTTTATTCCTTCTTCACATGCATATTATTCATACATATATTTATAAGTCATGCTTGGAGTGGGCCTCACTGTTGTTATTGTTGTTTCTGTCGTTGATAGGAATATGAAACATAATCCCTTGTAACATCTCGTGTTATCCTCGTTTGTGTGTGGATGTATAATTCTCTTTTTTTATTCTCTCTCTCTCTCTCTCTCTCTCTGTATGTATGTATGCATTCTTTCTCCCTCCTTCACTCCTCTCTTTGGGGTGAAGGAAACGGTCCGAGAGAAAAAATAAAAGAATAAGGATGAATAATGCACTGGACCCCGCGAAGGCCCCGCAATTCCTGGACATGATGCTGCGGCGCAACAAAATTGTTCTCATCTCCGCGACGTACTGCGAGTACTGCACGAAGCTCAAGATGTTACTAATTGAGATGAAGCACCGGTTCGTCTCGCTGGAAATAAACATAATTCCGAACGGGCGTGAGGTCTTCGCGGAGGTGGCCGGCCGCACGGGCGTGCACACAGTCCCGCAGACGTTTCTTAACGGTAAATACCTCGGCGGATATGATGAGCTCGTCGCACTCTACCGCAAGGGGGAACTCTCAGCTACATTGGAGAGAAGATGAAGAAGAAGAAAAAAAAGGAAAGGAAAGGTTGCGTGGTGGTGTGGAGGGGAGGAGGACTTCTGTTGTTGGGTTGGCGGAAGTGGTTGTCATTCCCGTCGTTGTTTGGTTGCTGCTCTCTTTGCGTGGACAGACAATAGTGGTGATGTTTACATCTCTGTATATGTTATTGTTGTTCTGCTGTTTGCGCTGTGGGATCTCTCGAGAGGGAGAGAGGGATCATTCGTACCTTGTATTATTATTACTATTATTATTATTATTTTCTGTTTTGTTTTCGTAGGCCCCAGGCCAAACTGAGTCAATTTTTTTTTTTCTTTGCTGCTGTAGGGAGAAAGAAATACATAGATACATGCATACATATGAGCCTATATTCTGGAAGTGATTCAGATTACTTCGTCGACTCCGACAACGAAGCAAAGATGTGTGCGGCCTCTCCGCCGTCGGCAGTTCATGATGATCCCACACAACTGAACAACAGCGGGAATGTACACAGTGCGGAGGCAAAGAAAAAAGAAAAATGGAAAACAAAGGCACCTCCCACAGTCACCAGACATACGTGCTTGACACGAACAGTATACTGCAGACGGACCTGCCCTACCACCTGGCGGGGGAGGCGGCGCGGCACATGTTGATTCTCCCAAAGAAACTGTATGAAGAGCTGGGGCGCCTCGGCAGAGAGGGTGCATGCAGACACGCAAACAACATCCTGCAGATGGTGAACACAACTGAAGCGTCAAGGAGGCAGGGAAACGCGGCGAGGCGCGGTGGCGATGGCGTGAAATTTTTCCCCGGGGAACGCCTGCATACCGCGAAGGAGAAGGACAACAACGTGCTGAGTTCAGCACGCAATAATGATGGTCACATATTGTCCTGCGCGTGTTACTTTCACCGGCACCTGAAGGGTGTCCCGGTTTATTTCATCACTGCGGATGAGGTGCTCTCTCTCAAGGCGTATGCAGAGGGAGTGATCGTGAAGAAGAGTTTTTATAAGGAATAGTCTGAAAAATGGAAATTTAAAAGAACAAAATAAACGCCTTTTTTTTTACTTTTTTGTGTTCTTGATGCTGTTGACATTCTTGTCGTTGTTGTGGTTTTGTGTTTTTTTATATACCTGTTCCTTTGATGCGGGATTATTGACTATTGTTATTCCCCTTTCTCTCTCTCTCTCTTTCTGCTCTCTATGTCTCTATATATGTCTGTATGTTTCTCTCTTTTGATATGAATGACTGAATGCATTTGAACTTTCTTATTTATTTCTCTTATCTTCCTTTTTTTCCTTTTTTTTCTTTTTTTTTTAATTCTTTATATTCACCCCCCAAGGGTAGCAAAGGACTGGGAAGTCGAAAAAAGAAGGAAATAGTTTTTTTTTGTTTCTCTGCTATTCTGAGAATTAAATCACCCAGCTCTAGAATACATCCGTAGAAGATATATATATATATATAGAGAGAGAGAGATTGTAGACGTGCAACAGGGCGAGAAACGCTTGTCGTTCCCATTTTTACTCCTGCTCTGTTGATTGTTTGTTTTTGTTTTTTTGGGCTACACGTTTCTTCTTTCTCTTTCTTTCTCTCTTTTTCTGGAAAACAATAAACATAGTTTGAACACAAGAAGAGGAAGAGGAAGAAGAAGAAAAAAAAAGAGACAGAATAATACAGTATAAAAAAAGGAAGGCGGGGAGAGGAGCAGGTGCGGCGGCGGCGGCGGGGTGAGTGTAGCCTCCGCAGCGCCGGCGTCCACGTCGCACATGTATGCAGGGCCGCGGCCGCAGCAGTCGGCGGTGGCCCCGCGTGTAACGCACGGGAGCCCCACCGCCGCGAGTATGCATGAAATTAATAATAGCGGGAACAATGGTGGGAGTGGTGTGGAGATGTACGCAACGACGGCGTACTTCTCTAATGCGATGCTCAAGAGACTGCAGGAGGCATGTGGGGAAGGAAATCAACAACAACAACAACAACAACTGTTCTCTCATATTCCCACCTCGTGTATGAATAATTCAGACATGACTGCATCTACTACTGCTGCTGCATACATTGGTGAGAAACTGGCGCACGAGGGAGGAGGAAGCGGTGGCTCGCTACATCGGCGATCTCACCCTGGCGAGTGCACCCCGCAGCGAGGAGAGCGGCAGAGGAGAGAGCGATTATTTGGAAGTGGAGGAATGTCACCAAATCAGCGGGGTGAAACTCGTGCTGCTGCCGCTGCTGGTGGTGGTGGTGACACTCAGGCGTTGGAGAATTCGTTAGCCACACTTCAGTTGTACTCACGATACTGCGAAGTCACGGATGCGGAAAAAGGCAATTTGAACCCCCAATACGTCCAGAGTAATAATAATAATTTTGGTAGTAATAATAATAATAACAATAATGATACCGGTGGTTCCATGTTTAGTCAAGCAAATGTTGCTACGAGTAGATTTGTAGAAGTGGAAAATGTGTTGAGGAGAAACATGGCGGTGACCGTTGGTGGTGCATGTTCCCAGTCTCAGACCCCACCAACCACGGCATTTGCCAAGGCAACACAGAGTCCAAGTAAGACAAAAAGTTCTGGCGGTGTGGCGTTGCGTGCCAAGAAGGCAGAACATCATTTCCAGTTAAATAGGCTTAGAGAAGAAAGCAAAAAGAAAAAAGAAAAAATACAAAGTGCCGTGAAACAAACTTCTACAAATCAAGTGGCCTCGAGTCGAATTATTGCGTGGTCAGCACCGGGAAATAAATCAGTGCCGAAGGCACGGAAGACAACACGACTAGAAGAATTAAGAGCAGTTATCGCTACAAATGATATTGCCGTATCTCCACCTCTACCACCATCACCTCAACAATCCCTACCTCAAGCTCAAACTGCCAAAAAGAGTAAAAAAAACAATAAAGGATCCACACGTTGCGAGGACTTATCACTCCCTTCTCGGCTTGAAGAAATTCGCCAACATATTGAAAAGTATAGTGCAAGCAACGACGAAGTGGCTGCAAGGCCGTTGTACCTCCGGAATGCAGACATTACACGCGTCCCCATGCCCGGCGTACCGACCGTCAGAGTTGGTGTATTTCCAGGGATGAGTGTTAATAATCAGAGCCGTCTCGTGCAACCGTTGAGTGAAAGTGTTTTCTCCGGCTCCGCCATGCCGCATCCACAGGGCAACTCTCTTCATATTGTCTTCGATACATGTAGTCTTCTGGAGGCAAACGCCGCAGCGCTAGAGGCCTTGATGCAGCGGAGCACTGTCTGCATCCCCTTCGGTGTGATTGCGGAGCTGGATAAAATGAACACGGGAAAGAGCGGCCCCCGCGGTCGCGGGAAGACGGACCCGCGAAAGTTGAGTTTCGCCGTCCGAAAGGTGCGGGATTGGATCACCTCATGTATTGAGGCGCGCGCAAACATTCGCGTGCAGCGGCGGTGCGAGGTGGACGTGTTGTATGACCGCAAGGCCGCAACGAATGACGACTCGATTCTCGGGTTCGCCGTGTTTCTCGAGAAGCAACGGCTCACAGTGGAGTTCGTCACGGAGGATAAATTCCTGCGGGTGAAGGCGGTGACGGAGTTAAAGGGAAGAGTGTGCAACTTTGGTGAACTCATGGAACGGCATCACCATCATCAGTACTGAGCGAGGAAGAAGAGAAAGAAAGAAAGAAAAAAGAAGGAAAGAAATCGAAACTGGAATATTATGAGGTTATTATTTATACATATATATTACATATATAGATGCTATTCTTCCTGCTTATATAATGCTAAACCTAAATGATAATAATTCTACGCTTGTGATCTTCTTTGTTTGTTTGTTTATACTTTATTATTATATTGTTATTGTGTTTCCTGTTTTTTTTTGTGTATACAGGAAAAAAAAAATATACAAAGAGAAACGAAGATGATTAAAATTGTATCTAATACGTATTCTAAATATTTTTGATTCTCTGTGTTTGGTGATTTTAGGCTAATCTGGTCTCCAATAATTTTTACTTCTTGTTTGTTTACCTGTTTAACTGTCTGTATGTTTGTTTCTGGGGATTCGTGTGGTGGCACGAGACTGGCCGCGGTGGGTACCCGTGGTGTATCCATGCGGTGAGGCCGATAAACTTTACAGCCACCTCGCTGCCCCCTTTTCTCTCATCTTGTACTCTCACCCTTGAGTCCACAATAAGACCTCCCTTCACTGGTCTTTATTTCTGGTATGTGTGTGTGTCCAGATGCATGTGAGGGAATTTTGCTCTTTTTTTCAGCGACTTTTTGTTTTTTCACTACTTTTTTGTTTCAGTTTCTCTCTTTCTCTCTCTCTTTCTTTCTCTCTCTTTGTTGATGCTGATAGTGGTGCTGGTGTTGTTGTTTGGTTGGATGAAATAAAAGTATTGGCCGTAATTGCGGAGGGAATTTATTTAGAAAGAAGCCCGGACGAAGTAACAAAAAACTGAAAGTGTTGTGTGGGCTTTTATACCATTCTGACGCATGTATACAATAAATAAATATATAAATATATAATTTTCTCCATCTGTCTGTCTGTGAACTACTACTTGCTGCTCTTTCATTTCTTTCCTTTTCTTTTCTCTTGTTTGTTTCTTATTGGGAAGGGTTAGGGGAGAAAAAATGTATATATAGAAATATAGAAATAAAAATAAAAAATAGAGAAAGGAAAATTAAATAAATAAAAATATTTAATTTTTTTTTTATATTCTTAATTAAAAAGGAGGGAGAGTGGTCGCATTTCTCCGTCATGTCATTTTTGAGACCAAACGCGGTCACTAGTTACGACCCCGCGAGTACTCCCGGTGGTGTGCGTCCCCCCGCAGGGCGGCTCCGTCCCTGTGAGCCACAGAGAAAATCAACCGGCGAAGTATAAAGCACAGAAGTGAACGCGGTGGAAAGAAGAGTGCAGGAAGACCTCTATCATTTATGCATGACTCCAACGACCACGACGACGCCAGGATGGAGAACGCAAAGAAAAGTGGTGGTGGCCCGCTTTCATGTGATTGCAATTCACTTATTTAGTTCTGCTTCCTGCATCGAGAGCTCCCGCACTGTGTGTAGCGGGGGCAAACTGTTTGCTCCGGTTAACGTTGTGTGCGACACACCGACATTCATACCACACTCCCGGAAACAAACAAAGTGGAGAAAGAGGGAAAGTAAGTGGTGTGAAGTGATGCAAAGAGTTCCATGTAATACATGCATAAATAAATATATATATATATATATATATATATATATATATATTTATTTATTTATTTATTTATTTATTTATTGATGCATATTGTCATTTTTATTTCCCTCCTTTTCTGTTTGCGGGGAATCTCTGTGGATGTCGTACATATTACGATGGGATATGGCCTTCACTGTTTTTCTATCCGTGTGTGGTTTACTTTTAATTTTTGTTTTTTTCTTCTCTTGAACTCTTAGTATCTTTGCATATATAAACTTTTGGGTGGGAGTGGAGGTGAAGATATTACATACAAAGATACAAAGAAGAGTTCCCAAAATATATTTATATATATTTCTCATAGTAAGTCCTTCCTCCCGTTGAGTGAGTGTGTGTGAGTGCAAACGGGGAAGGACGTCCGGTGTAGGAGCAATAAAAAATAATAATAATAATAATAATAATAATAATAATAATAATAATAAGTGAATAAATAGATATAATGAACATCTTTTCCTTTAAGAATTCAATCTTTTATAATGTGGACGGAAAGAGAAATCCTGTGTACATGCCGCGGTGCCCAAGCGTGCCGAAGAGCAGCAGGAGCAACTACCCCCGCCAGCGCAAACGCAGCTGGAGGAGGGGAAGCATCCGACTACCCTCCTTCTTCCGCTCAAGGAAGAAAGTAATTGCTCCCCAGTTCATAGAGAACCCAGCGGAAGACGATTCACCAGAATCCACCGTTTTTTCCTCAAGTTCTTCTGTGTATACTTCCAATTCATCGTACGAATCTTATTCTGATTCTAGTATTGATGCTAATATTAACTCTGACTCGGATTCCCTATCATCACTATCATCGCATGAATCGCAGCCCTTCCACACATTGCCGTTGAATGATGAGCCCTACTACGTGCAGGCACTGAACGCATGCATCGCCGCCCAGCCCGACACACTCTCCGGCTTCTACCACACAGGGAATGACAACATGCATGCAAACAACATGTGGGGAAACAGTATGTGGGGAGACAATATGCATGGAAACAACAAGCGTGGAAGCAGCAGGCGTGGAAACAGTATGTATGGAAACAGTGTGTGTGGAAACAGTATGTGGGGAGACAATATGCATGGAAACAACAAGCGTGGAAGCAGCAGGCGTGGAAACAGTATGTATGGAAACAGTGTGTGTGGAAACAGTATGTGGGGAGACAATATGCAGGGAGACAATATGCAGGGAAACAATATGCAGGGAGACAATATGCAGGGAGACAATATGCATGGAAACAATATGCATGGAAACAATATGCATGGAAACAACAAGCGTGGAAACAGCAGGCGTGGAAACAGTATGTATGGAAACAGTACGCGTGGAAACAGTGTGTGTGGAAACAGTATGTGGGGAGACAATATGCATGGAGACGCAGGCGAAGTGGATAGATACAAGGCGCATAGACAGCGTTGTGCTTCCATTCGAGGCTCGTTTCGACGCGGAGAGGGGGAGCAAGGGATTGCGTATTCTTCCTCTTATGGGCAGGGACCGATGGGGGTTGATGAGAGCGTGCACGGAGAGAGTGCATTCGGTGCACCGGGATCGTTTCGTGCCGACGACTTACTCCCGCATGAATGGGAGGTTTATGAGAGAAACAACGCAAATCATTGGACGCTGCCACTGTTGAGAAATCCGAACAGAGATGTGACTTGGAATAAAAAGCGGAACACCGCACCTGACTGCTTCAACCATGAATCTGGTAATAACATAAGGGACGCGAATGGCATGAGGAATTATAAACCTTCAGAAGAGAATCAATGTCTATTTTTCAAGGACAGGAATGGGACGCATTCACGCAAGGTGGATTCGGTAGTTGGACCGGGCGATGATGAAATGGAGCAACTTGGATCTGCGTGTCTCCCTGTAATTCCCTGTCAACCCACACAGACATCTACTTTTGGTGGGCGCGGTAAACATATGAACTATTTTGATGACGAAAATACGGTGCGATTTACACAACAATATGACCTCAATGGTTATTTCCAAGCGACAGATCCCCACATACCATCAGGCAATAATCTGGGGGCACCAAAGGAGAAGTGGTTCATGTATGTTAAAAAAGATATGAAGCGCGTGGATTCTCCAGAATGGGGAGTGTGCGACTAGTCTACACCGCCGCCCACACCCTCAATAATCGCGTACGCCTCTGCAGGAACGAAATTATGGGCAATTCAAAATATTTTGCCCGAAGCAGATCGTAATGGCTATCACTTTCCTGGCCACCGTGATAATAGTAACAACAATAACGACAAGAATTGCTAACAGCAACAAAAACAACAAAAGCATACAAATAGTAATATCAAGTGGCAATATGCACTTGGATGCTCGATAGTCACCACCAAATCTTTTTCGGTTTTGGGAGGGAGAGATTTTATTTTCAAAGGATATGGACGTAACCCCACAAAGAAGAGGTGTTTTGTATCCAGATATACATATACACTCAAATATATATATATATATATATATATATATATATATATATATATAAAGGGATTCATCTTCTCGAGCAAACCTCGGTCATTATCACGCAGAGAACGGATGCGGGGAGGAAATGATTATGAATGGCAATGTATAAATATCACTGAAGAACCATTAGTAGAGGTTACTGAGGAATGATCTGTATATGTATGTAGAGGTAGCGAGGGAGAAATAGAATGGGAACATGGTTTGCCTGGGATAATGGGAAAGTATAGGATCTGACAAATAATTTCTCTGTGGATAATTCCATCCTTTTTTTCTTTTTTTCTTTTTCCTCCCCTCTCCGGGATGGTTTCTTGATTATTATTTTTATTTTTGCTAGTAAAACTCCTTCCTCTTCTTAGCACCGCGAACCACCGTTTCTTCTTTCCTCTATTATTTTCGCTTGTTCGTTTTTGTTTTGTTTTTTCCAACGCACCTATTCTGCCGCTACACATATAGCGCCAGCAAACTATAAGGGTTGTTTTTCTTTAACCACCCCTTCCATACAATGATTTCGAACCACAACTCCGAGCAGCTTTAGAGGGGCTCAGATTCCGTTGGTTCCATGACCTTCCAAGGAGCGACTGCGCTTCCTCAGCAAACGACCCTTCACCTTCTCCGCCCCTAACCTACGAGGACGAGAGGGAGACGACGAAACTATAACGTCCGGGGAGAGGGAGCCCGAAACCAATAAACTAGGGCTTTGATCGTCCTCCAGAGGCGGTGCCTCAGACTTTGTTTCAGGATGTGTAGGGCAGGGTCGTCGAGCTGGAAAAGCTCACACAGCATCTTCGCGAGTTCCCTGCTGAAGAATACTGCTGGTTTTTCCAGCGAGAATACACCGTGCTTGGTTCGAAGTGCTTCGAGACCAGGGCGAAGCGGAAGAGGAGCCGGGGTTTCCTCGCATACATGAGACTTTAACCAGGAGCGGTGGTTCTTCTTCATCTCATGCAGGTCGTGCATCTTCCATAGATGGACACGAAGTGTGTCTTCAGTAGCGAAAGTCGCGGGGCAGTGGGGGCATTTGAGTGTCTTTGTCACAGTGGCATTTGTCTTTCCTTTTGTCCGTCCTTAATCTCCACTCCAACCCCGTGCGTTAGGTGTTGCCTTTGCACGTGGTAGGTGAGCCCAGTTCGACTTGCGCACGTCTCGTCGCATACTTCACATCGAAATCTATGGGTACTCGCATCGGTTTGTGGTGGCGTGGGAGCATCGTCATTGTGTTCCGCCTTTTTATGCGCCCGCAGTGCGTCTCGGCTGAAGAACTGCAGTTCACATTCGTCGCATGGCCATATGCGTTGTTCTGGTTGCAGGCGTCTTCCCTTTGGTGGTGCAAAGCGAGGCTCGACTTCAGGCAGCTGTTCAGTGGGGTGAGCTCCGCGTATGTGTCCGTTGAGCCAGGTATGCGTATATGATTTGTCGCAGAAGGGGCACTTTTTTCGTCCAGCGCCCAGCACAGCGTTAGCATCATCCAATTCTGATTCTTTGCGGGGAGGGGATCTGTACCGCTTGCTGCCTACAAACGTTGGAGGAAGCAGCGGCTCGGGTTTCCCCGGACGATGTGCTCTTACGTGCCGTAATGCCCACCGCGCATGGCGCTTTCTTTCACAATACGGACAGTGGAGGCGGCTTGTGGCCGGATCGACTGCGAACGTTATGGCGTTGACTTTGCTGGGTTTTTCTGGGAGCCGTGGTTCGGGTCGATCTGGGTGTATCTTTGCCAGGTGCTGAGAGAAGCAGTGCGGTACATAGCTGTTGGCACAGTAAGGGCGCTGATATTTTTATCTCTCGGCATCTGCAAAGTGTACAGTTGGGATCTCTTCTACCGCGGGAACTGTGGTAAGCAGGCACTTGTGGCTTTCAAGGCGGTGCTTTTCGCGGTAATTCTTCTTGCGTGCGGGGCATGGATGCTCCTGTTTACTCTGCGGTTTACCGGTGGCTCTGCCGCTCCTCCTTCAGCCACTTCTCCAACGGGATCCTTTTCGCCTGCGAGAGCCCACCCACATTCCACTGGGTTTTCCGAAGGGACGTGTAGCTGTGGGGCAGCTCTAACCTTCGTTTTGTTTCAGTCCTCCCAAAACACAGCGCTAACTCAGAGCTGCCTGCAGGCGCTAAGATCATTCAGCCGCACCCAAAGGACAGTCGCGGACTCCTGGCTTCCCCTAAGAGAGAAAATGTAATTAGTCCCTGGCGCCACGCAGATGTGGCCGGCTTCACGAGGGCCGTTGTATGATCCTTGCACGAGGAACAGAACAGACATGTGTATATGAAGTTTTAAAAAAAGCGAAAAAGAAAAATTCAGTCTAAGCTTCTATATATGTATGCCAAGAAACTTCTTCTCTTCTTATTTGTTTTCTGTGGTTGTTAGCTTGTTTTGGCTTTGTAAGGATTCGGGTTTATACTAGAAGAGAATGTACATAAATATGGTAATTCTTTGTCCCTTCACTATATATATATATATATATGTGGCGAGAAAGGACTGTTCTGTATTGAATACTTATTCAGAGTATTGTTTTCATTTTTTTCTACCCACCTATTGATCTGCATATATAACTCTCTAATTGGATATCCTAAACACATGTTATGGTAAACGAGAAAAAGAAAAAGAAAAAAACTTAATTGCATTTCTACTGCACTGACCCTTTATGTATAAAATGTATACACCCGTACGTGTCTGTGTCATTTTTTTCTATTTTTTTGTTTGTTTTTACTTTCTGTCTTTTTTTTATTTTTTTTACTTGCGATCGTTATTTCTTTTGTTCTGTTGTTCACTGAGGTTGGACTGAGTGGATCCCTTTTTTTTTTTTTGATTTAAACCGACCTCTGTAATGTATGTATGTATATTCTTTTTTTCTTTCTCTCTCTTCTTCTCTCTTATTATTATTCTCTTTGTAAGTAAGAAACGAAGTGGTCAATTTTCTTTACTACTGTGTGTGTGAGAGAGAGAGGGAAGAAGAATCTCTTTTTCTTTTGTTTGTGTTTATAGTACAGCAAAAGGACTTCCCCTGCATACATATACATAAAAAGATATAAATAAATATAAGTGGCTGGTTGTCTGTGTGGCACTCGGGCTTGCAGGACAATCCTACAAATTTTTACTCCTCCCAGACTCACAGAAACAAGAAGAAAAATAAAAACAAAAAAAAAAGAAGGTGAGAAAGAAAGAGAGGGGGTGGGGGCAACAGAGAAAAAAAAGAAAAGAAAAGAAGACATAAATTAAATAAAATTAAAGGAGGGGTAAATTAAACTTCTTTTGTTTTCCCTCTCTCTCTCTCCTTGTGTGCATATGGTAGGTCCGAACTGCATGTACAGCCGCACGCAAGTCTTGCACACCGCCAAGAACACCTCTCCAGCCATTCACCTCGATGGGAATAATGTAAATAATAATATTAATTGTATGAATGTAGTTCGGCAGCGGCGGTATGTTAATAAGCAGGCGGGCAGTGTTGACTGGGAGACGAATAGACGGCCGTATGGAAATAGAAATTTTGGAAAGGCAAACAACAACAACAATGTACTTCCACATCCACCGCACATGCAAATGGTGCAAGTGAAAATGCAAGAAAGTATTAATATTAATAGTAATAATAATAATAATAATAATAATAATATGAGATATGTGAATTGGCCCGCACCGCCGCGGAACGTGATAACGCCGCTGAATGGTGGCAGAATTTACCACGGAGGAAATCTCTCAAATACAAATCCAAATGCACAACAAATTCATGGAAACAGTACGCAGGCGGTGGTGAGTGGAAATGCATGTGGATTCCTTAGTAACTTCTCCGCAGTAACACGACCACCACAACAAGTACAAGCACCGACGATATCTCCAGTAACGGGAAGATTAACTGTTGCGAGGGGACCGCAGCCCGACTGTGTAGCCCCAACAAGAAGCAAGGGAAATAACTACAAACACACAGACAGAAAAAGACGGACTGAGAAAAGAAGAAAACCAGAGAGGGATGAGTGGGTTGAAGGTCTTGTATACACGAAACGGGTGATATCTCCTCCGCCATCACCAACTAATGATATTGATAATGCCATTAATAATGGTAATAATACTAATCAACGCGTGGCGCCGCAGAGTAGGAAGCCGACAGAAACGGAAGAGGCAGATCCGCCAGTGAAGCGCTCGCGGTTTGTGAAGGCGTTTATGAAGCTTTTCGTGTGACTATATATATATATATATATATATATGTGTGTGTGTGTGTGTGTGTTTTTGTGAAGTAGAGTGGGAAAGAAAAGAATGATGAAGAATGCATTGAGAAGAGAATAAAATAATTACTCACACAAGAGCTGGTTTTTTCATGCCATCAGACTTCTTAGAGAAGGTCTTGCTTTGCTTTTTTTTTTTATGTTTCTTTGATTTGGTTTGATATCGGCCTTTCTCAACGGTTTTGTCGCGGACTGTGGTCGATGTGTTTCTCCGCTCTCACCTAAAAACTGAAGGAAGAGGAGAGAGAAAAAAAAACGAAGAAAAAGAAAAAAAAGAATCGAGGAAAATGAAGATACTTAACTCTGAACTTCGTTCGTTTGTGTTTTATGTGTGATTTTCTTCTCTTTTCCTTCATTGTTTGTTTGTTTGTTTCTAACCTAATCACTTTACTGTGAGTTATTTCTTTCTTGCTCTTGTTCTTGTTCTTGTCGTGTGGCGCCTTTTATCTTTACTTAAAGGACTAACTTTTCCCTCTCGCGTTGTGTCTTCATATGAGACTGAAGAGAAAGAGAGAGAGAGAGAGAGAGAGAGAGAGAGAGAGAGAGAGAGAGAGAGAGAGAGAGAGAGAGAAAAGTTTATGTTATCAACGCTCCCTGACACTGGTGGGTGAATTATAATTTGTCTTTGTTTCTGAGTTTATTCAGTGGAGAAAAAGAGAGAAAGACAGTGTGTGTGTGAAGGGTCTTGTATACATGTATCAATGAGAAGATTATTGTTCACCTCCGGTGGAGTAAAGGAGAGCTGCTGTCATTCGCGTACCGCTATATAATATAATATAATATAATATATTTATTTATTTATTTATTTATTTGTTTTTAGTCAGTGTATGCATGACTAAAAACTGTTTTATGTATTTATGTATTAACTGTATCTTCTTTCCCGTGTTGAATGGTGTAGAAGTAATAACAGGAAATTACAATGAATATTTTAATGTTATCTGAGAAAAAAGTAAAATTTTCATCCTAAAGGAGCACCTGTTCTTTGTCTTTGCTTTCTTCGTTTTTTTCTTCTTTTTGTAACTATGATATCTTTCCCCACTTCTCTGCAATGTGGTGAATGGTAATATATATATATATATATATATATATATATATGTATTGGGTATCATGAAGATTTCTTTCTTCCTCGTTTGTTTCTTTAATTATTATTTATATATCCTTTTTTTTTTCTTTGCATGTGTGAAAGAAAAAGTGTGTGTATGTATGTATGGAGCGTTGCCTTATTGTTATTATTGTTGGTATTTCTTTCCCTCAGTTGTTTGGGGGGGGTTCTGAAGGAATAGTTATGGAATTACGTACATACATGTCTTTTTCTTTTTATCTATCTATCTCTGTGTCTGTGTGTTCTTTTTTTCTTCTTCCTTTTTCTCTCTCTCTCTCTATTTGGTGGAGAAACGTGGATGCTGTTTGATGTTTTGTTTTTCCCCTTCATATATCTCCCTCACAATATTTATTTATTTATTTATTTATTTATTTATATTTCTTCTTCCTCTTCAGATTGTTTGTTTTAATAGCGCACATACAAACTCTCCCCTCGTGCAGGTGAGGGGTGTCAGGGAGAAAAGTTTGGTGGCGTCGTGCCTTTCAGTTCTCTTGCTTTTTTTGGTGTGTTTTTGTTTTTTCTCTGCAAAATTTCCCGACACCCCCGCAGTGATAATATAAATATTTATCTGTATTTATATATATTTTCATACATACATACACACCCCGCTGAATTCACTGAAGAGGGGGGTTACACATATACAAAGAGCCAAAGATTAGGATTTATTATTATTATTAGTATTAATATTATTAGTAGTAGTAGTAGCAGTAAAGGTGGCGAAGGAAAAAGAAGAAAAGAAGGGGAAAAAAAATGGATTTTTACATCCACGACGAAACCGCCGCCGTGAACCTGCCGACCATAAAGAAACCGGCGAACGGCACGCAGTTCCCACCGCTGGCGAAGCCGAAGGGAAACGCCCACCCGCCCAACGTCAATGGCGCTGGCGGCCGGAGCAAAGGGACCGCACAGAGCAAATACCTCAGCGGTAATATTAACAACACCAACAACACCAATATTAATAGTATTAATACTACTACTACTACTACTACTAGTACTACTACTACTACTACTAATAATAATAATAATAGTACTAATAATAATAATAGTAATAATAATGTGGATCGCTGGCGGAGCAACGGCGCCAACACGACGACGACGGCGCACGCGCCCCCACTCACGCAAAACAGAGACGCGCCCCCGCCGCTGCGGACGGACGGCCACGAGAAATTGTGCCCGCCGGCAAACAAGCCGCGGGCCCCAGTCGTTGAACCGCCGCCAAACGGAAGACGTGTGACCGTGCGGAAAGTTGTTCTGAATAATAATGATGGTAATGGTCATCATGCGTCCGCGCCGCGTGACCTTCCTCCGCAGCGGGTTCGGGAAGACGGGGCCGCGCTCAGGAATAATACAATTCCACCCGGGCCAATTCGGGCGCCGAGACAATACTCATCGGTTCCCGTGGCGCCAATGCGTCCTTTGGGGGGGGTTGGTGCGAAGAACAAGGCCGGGACGGAGAGTGACCCGCCGCCGCCCGCAATTAAACCAGCGCCGAGGCAAACGGGAAAAAGTTCAGCATCTGCACACATGCCGAATGAAAATAATAATAATAATAATAATAATAGTAATAATAATAATAATAATAATAATACTGTAGTCAGCAAGGCAAAGGGAAATGGTGGTTGGATAGAAAAGCAGCAGGAGCCGGAGAAGAGTCCATTTATTGGCAAGGCACATCCCGCTACAAGAAACAGTGAAGAATATGAAAAACGACAAGAAGAACCCGATGAAAGTCCTTCTCCTAATGCTCCCCATTTAAGTGCAAAGAAGAAAGAACTGGATATACCTCGCGCAGAGGACTCTCCCACTATTGGAAGCACGAATGGATTCACAGCACAGCTTAGTCTGCTCAACTCACAGCTATGGGGTTCATATCTTGATGCATTTCAGGACGCTGTAACCTCGCCCACTAGATCCGAGGACGGGACCACGGGAGGAGGAGAGCCTGCAAAAGAATATGAAAGTACTCATACTGATAGATATGAAAGGAATACTGCGGCTCCTACTCAACAGCGAGCTGCTTCACCAATGGGAGAGAATACAAAGGCGAGGTTAGATGTATGGGCAAATACATCACTTCTCATGTCTCCCGCGGTAACAGCAACGGCGCACCCCAATAATAACTATTATTATAATAATTATCATATGGAGTATGCCGGGGAGAACAAGGAGCTGAACACCATGCTGCACAATGTGTTGGTGCAGCTCGTCCACCGCGATCGCCCGCCGCAGGTGAAGTATCCCGATAAAATGCCTCTGGAAATGGGAAAAACGCATAAGAAACGACGGCCACGCACGCCACGTAGTTTCTATGGACTGAAGGGACCGAAGTCGCACCCCCACTGGTTCCGTGATGCATTGGATAATGCAAAGATGGTGAGGAGCCCGGATTTATCTGTACTGGAGATGCACGAGGAGGCAGCTAAGAAAATGACCCGCGGAGGGAAACGTTGAAGCAAAAAAAAAAAAGAACATGAAGCGGTGTCTTGTTGTTGATTCCTCCCTTTTTTTTTTTTTGTGGTGTATCTTTCTAAGAAACTATGTATTTTTATTCATATACATACACAGGAATACAAAAATGGTGAAGTAGAAGAGGTGGGGAAAGGAAAGCATAGAAAACCTTTTTTTTTATTATTACTACTTATAGCTCTTTAAGTATGAGTTGTAGTTGAGTGTTTTTTACCAAACCTGATTAAGGAAAAAGGAGGAAGACAAGCAACAATAATAACTAAAAAAAAAGGGGATTGGTTGTAGCAGTGATGAAATAGAGATTGAGTTTTTTTGAGCCTCGGTGTGAGAATGCCGTGTTCCCCGTTCCCCATCTCTGCGTGCATGAATGTGTGCGGGATAAATGATTTTATCAAAATGTTTATGAACGGGGGGAAAAGAGAAGGAATGACCCGTTTTGTTTTGTTTTTTTGTATATTTTCACACAGAATCTAAAAAAAAAAAGAATAAAAAAAAAGAGGAGAAGAAAAAAGAAACCATGACTTCTTTCTTCATCTATTTCTGTGTTCTTATTTTTCTTTTGCCCTCTATGTATGTGAAAAAAAAAAATATGAAGATACATATATACGTGCATGTGGTTAAAGTGATCCGTTCCAATTTTCTTTTTTCTTTCTTTTTCGTTCATGTTGTTGTTGACTGACATCGACTAATGCGGTGTGAGAGCGCTATTACATGACTGGCATTTCTCAGGAGACTGAGAGGAGGGAGTTGTTGAGTTTTTCTATTATTCTTTTTAGGCCTTGTTTTCTTTTTGATGAAGAGCCATTTCATTATAGTTTACTTTCTTTTTTTTTTCCTTTTTTTATGTGTATTCTTTAACTCTCCCTCCCTCTTTCTTTTTGTTTGTCCCTGTTTGAATGTGTGTGTGTGTGTGTCTGTGTTCTCTGTTTCATTGTCAATATCATGTATTTTGTTTTTACCGTTTTTTTCTTTTTCTTTTTCTGTTGCTGTTTTCTTTTTTCCCTTTGAATTGCTCCTCTTTTCTGTGTATCTGTGTACATGCCTCCCCTCACCTGCGCACATTACAAGTTTCTTTGTGGTTTATCCCACGCAACTCGGGAACCGCTTCAGAGGTGAAATAGAGGTATCTTAAGCGGTGTCCATGAATGTTTCTTGTATACATGCGAGGTGTTGTAGAATGAGGAGCGGCTAGCAGAACTTAACACAAGAAAAATATATATTTATATATATATATATTTATTTATATATGTGTCTCTGACTTTTTTCGTTGATGCGATTATCTCTTCTCTTCTGTATATATATATATATATATATATATACATGTACGTGTGTACACACAGACTACCCCCAGGGGGTTCGAAGTGTATATGTCTTTGTATGAATTTCTTTGCTGAATGTGGCCGCTGCTCTCGATCATGTGAATGTATACTCTCATCCTTTATATTTATATACATATATATATGTATATATTTATTTATATTTATATTTATTCTCTTCCTCTTCTTTCTTCTCTTTTCTCTCTTCTTTATTTTTATTTTGTCTGCATGTAGTGCCGTATACATATTATATATATATATATATATACGTGTATATCTATATAGTTATAGATATACAATGAACTCAAACAATGTGTATCCGGCGTGGCAAACAGGCTACCAACAGAAAAATCCCTGCGACCAGTTCCCCCCCTTCCTGTCAGCGCAGCGACCGCAGAACATGAACAACATGTACCCGCAGCAGATGCAGCGGACGGGGCCCCCGCAGCACTGGAGGTGTCCACTAATGATGCCGCAGCATTCCATGACGAATATGACGATGCAGCAGGAGACGGCGCATAAGGGCTGGTATGACAAATCGTTGACTCACGTCAGGCGAGTTAACAGCCCTGTATGGATGTACCTCGATCATATAGACACAATGAATATTGAGGAGGATGGACAATTCAACGGGCAGGATCCCCGCGTTGCTATGAATAACAACAGAAGTCAACAGCAGGCAATGGTTGGGTTATCCGTTTTTGGACAAGGGGCCAATAATAATACCAATATTAATATTACTAATATTAATAATAATAATAATAATGGTGGTGGTGGGAATCACTGGCTGCCTCCTATTTCTAGGTCTCAAGTGAGGCACAGGGGAGAAAATTTTGTCGGTGAAAGTGATATCGAGGAAGACCCGCAAGAGATGGACGGACGAACATTCTTTAACGCCGAGCATGAGAGAAGCGCTCAATATAACGGGGCCTCCAATGCCGTGTTTCTGAATACAAATGAGGAGGATGGCTGCCCACTAGGGCGAATGTCTCTGCCGCAGTCCCAAGTGTATGATGACCGCAAGGAGCACGAGGAGGAATACAACTACCCCGGCAGCGAGAACACCGCCGCCTGTGGCCCCCGGGCCCGCCTGAGCCGCGTGAGCATGAGCTACGGCCCGGCGCCGGGCGACTCGATATTTGATGCCAAGTCGGTCAACTCCTTCGCCGTGTCCCCGAACGTGTCTCAGTCCGGCCGCCACGGCTCCATGTGGACCACGAACGTCGGGCGCGCGGACCACCCCGCGGGGAACTTCCCGGCGCCGTACGGCGCGCGGTCGCTGAATGCGTCCTTCTTCCGCCTGCACAACCCCCAGCACGAGGTGGAGCTTGACAGCATCTCCTTCGACTGCGACGCCGCCACGACGCAGGAGCCCACGGGGAGGAAGAAGCGAAGCTCGCTGGGGAAATACATGGTGCTGCTGCGGAAGCAGAGCAGTAAGTTGGGCGCGGAGGCAAAGCACCACTTGCGTGGTTTTTTCTCCATCTTTCGCAACCATTGGGAGACGCATAGTAGTAGTAGTAAGGAGCGGGAGGAGAGCGACGACAGCGAGGATAATGAGGGGCCGGAGGGGGACGCCCTCGACGGTTTGTCGAGGGCGCAGTCATACACAATAGGGCCCCTGCCCCCGCCTGAATCGGGCAGCAAACATACACGCAAAAGTGGAAAAGTATTGACGCAGCAACAACAGCAGCAGCAGCAGGAAGAGGAAGAAGAAAGAGAAGAAGGGAGCGATGATGACCACGAGAGGGGAGAGACGGAGCCGAGAAGGAAGGTGGCTGGGAAGAGACCAGTGGTAGATGATAAACATCCAAAGCGGCTGCCGGAGCTCTCGGGGCAGAATAAGCTCTGGAGGAAAAAGGAGAAAGAAGACCAACAACAACAACAACAACCCGATGAGGAGGATCTCTCCAGCGAGGACAAGTTGAAACAGTGTTCGGGCGAAAGGAATGAAGGTGGAAAAAAGAAGACAAAGGATGTAAAGTTGTCCGGAAACAAAAACTACTCAATCGTTCGAGAACAGTTTATTGACATTTTGCATGCGAGTGTAGAAAATCAGAAACAGTATAGTAGTAGAAGTGAGAGTCCGCAAAAACCCCCTGGCAAAGCATTAAATACTGGCCCTACTGAGAAGAAAAATGATAATAATATTGATCCTGTGAATACTGAAAAAGAAACCTATGTGCCTAGACTTCCAGCTCTAACTAATAAGATATATATTTCCTATCCTCCAGTGCATCATTCTGAAGTGGAACATATTATCCCTGGCTTCCTGATGGACTACCACCTCTAATCAGGATGGTGCGCCTTGTTTATGTGGTTTATTTTTTATTGTACATGTGAATTATAATGATTTTCTTTACTCTTGTTGTTGCTATTGTTGCCCCAGTGACACTAATTCAGAGATGCAGTATATATTTGTATTTGTTTATCACTTTTTCTTATTTCTTCATATTCATCTCTTTCTCTTTCCTTTTTTTTTTCATTTCTCTCTCTGGCTTTGTCTTTGCTGCATATATATATATATATATATATATACAGAGAAGTATCAACATGTCATGTGATCGCGGCCAACGAGTCTCAACGCCCGCGTCGAGCATCCCTCCGCTGCACCGCTCGCTGCAGCGCCCCGACGCGGCGGCGGTTGGCCCGCGGAAGAAGGCGGACCAGCGGGTGCAGCTCCTGCGGGAGATGACGCTCTCCGAGGGACTTCTCTGCGCCGACTACCACGACGGTCTGAATGTGTTGGCGATCGGCAGCACGAAGGCGATTCACCTGGCGGAGGTGGTGCAGACGCAGCGCCGTGCTTCGCCTGCGGGCGACGAGCAGCCAACGTCTTCATCGTCGTTTTTAAATGAATCCGTGTCGTTGATGATGCGGCCGTGCGGGATGTTTGGGAATGTTGCGAGAGTGGAGTCGCTTGCGTGGCACCCGAACAGGCATGAGGCGGTGCTCGCGATTGTGCAGCTGAGCCGCAAGATAACGGTGCTCTTTGACGCACTTGCGAAGAAGGGGGATGTATACATGCCGCAGCAGTGGTCGCATACATATAGATCCCGGACTTTGGTGTCATCTACAGTCGCTGGAAGCGAGCCACTTGATATGGCGGTTGTTGGCGCCCCCTCCAGGCCGTCAACCCCCTTTAATAATAATAATAATAATAATAATAATAGCCACGCTGCATACATGGATGGAGCGGGAGGAGCACAGACAACAGTGACATGTGTGGAGCGGGATCCCAGCCGGCCGTGCAGCATGGTTGAGGTTGTGATAGAGACGGGCGACCTCCGGGTGGAGCGCATCGCGTGGGACCCGCACAACATGTACACACTCGCACTCACATCAAACTCAACGCACTTCGAGTTGTGGTGTATTCCCGTCGTTAGGAAGAGAGTGTACGCGCCGCAGTTAATTCTTCGCCCGCCCGCACACAGGGAGGAGTCAACAACGCGGGGTGTTGCCTTTTCTCCGTTTGACCCGCATTTAATCATTGTGGTGGTTGAAATAGGCAACGCGGGGAAAGTTATTCTGTACGACAGGCGGCACGTGGAGATTTTCTGGTGTATGAAGACATCCGGCCCGTGCCTTGCAGTCAACTTCCATCCCGTCTTCTCGGATCTCCTTGCCGTGTGCTTCCGGAAGGAGAAGACAAAGACAAGCTCACGCGTTGAGTTCTATCGCGTGAGAAGTGACGTCATCACGCCGCCGTCGAAAACAACAGACACGCCGCATAATAATGATAAATCGGTTTCTGTTACGGCGACATTAGAGCCAACGGACGTTTTACCCCGCATTGATAGCATTGACTCACTTAGCAGATTACGGTGGAGACCTTCAGGGGGAACTGTGGACTGGAGTGAGGGGGAGATTGATGCAGTTTCCTCCAAGTTGTGGTTTGCCACCACGGCACTGAATGGATATGAGATTAGTGTGTGGGACGCCGCTAATGGATTCTCACCTGTTTTTTCTATTCGGAGTGTAAACAACAAATGCCAAGTAACACATAAGGGATCTTCTTCGTCTTCTTCTTATCAACGTGAACTGACTTTGCAGGAAACAACAGACTGTGTCTGGGTGAACCCACTGACTATTGTCTCTGTATACAAGAACGGTATGGTGATACTCACATCTCTGCTGGATGAAACAACAACGAGTAAAGATACATTGTTTCGATGCATCACAGATAATAATAATAATATTAGTGACAGTATTACTAATACTAATAATATTAATATTAATAATAATAATAATAGTAATACACATGTATCCAAGGGCAGCTCAGATATACTCAGTCTTGGTGCTATACTCCCTACATCTGCGGTAGTCACAGATTACTATGGGCGGTGTTTCATGATACGTAATACATCTTCACTACTACGAGAATACTATACAAGGATTATCAATGCTGATAAAATGAAATTATTAGAACAACTGACATCAGAAAAGGAAAGAAACAGTATGGACGGAGGAGAGGAGGCTTCTGCAAGATGTATGAGTGAGTCAAGCAATTATTGTAATGTTAGTAATATTACTACTACTACTACTATGACTACTACTACTACTACTGGTGTGGGTAAAAGTCCTTCAATTCTTGTGATGAATTCCTTAGGTGCTTGCAGGTCGTGTAAGGACTCCTCCCGCACCACACCGACATCGTCATCGCTGCAGCATGCAGGATTCCTGCGACGCTCTCCTGCATCCATGTCAGGAATATCCCCACACATAGAAACCTCAAACAACAATAATAATAATAATAATGTTACTGCTACTAATGCTATTACTAGTAGTGTTAGTAAGCCGTTGGAGTTTATTTTTCCATTCCTGTTATCCCTCACCTCCTCCAGAGCACTACAGCAGCAGCAGCCATCATCATCGTCATCAACTGCGCTGGATAGACCTGTGAACATTGATGCGGATGTAACGACGCGGCGGCTACCCAAAGCGAAGGCAGGTGTCCAGAGCGACTGCGGCTTGAGGGAAAAGTCGGGTGCGGTGCTCCCACGCCGCGGTGGGGACTCTGTGCTAACGGTGAATGATCAGAGTACATTTGGAGAGCCGAATGAAATGCGGAGCAACAAAACGTCAGTAACTCACGGCGTGGGAATTACGGGGTTGGATTCACCGACGCAGTCGGAGGAAGTTTTCACGAAGCGGAAGAACTTGTTTACATCTGCGGGTGAAGGGAATGAGAATAAAGCTCCTGGGATGACGACAATAATGATGCAAGAAGCACACGGGAGGTGTGCAAATGTTCCCTCTGAATTTGCTCTGGAGGGAATTTCAGCCGAAGAAAATAATCCCGCACCGCCACCTCTAGGAGAGAAATCATTTGTGAACCCAAAGATTGAGTCGTTTCTTCTTTCTCACGAGATGTGTGGGTGGGCCTATGTCGAGAGGGCATGTGAGGAGGAAACATTTGTCTCTTATGCCTCCAAGTGGGAAATGGGGTACGACGTGGCCCGCAAGATGAAGGCGAGTCGCTACGCCGTAAGTGAAGAGAGTTTTCATGCAGATGCTGCAGAGAGTGTGGACCACTACTTCTCTAGAATAATGATGCGCAATGCAAAAGTCTGCAGGGCACGTGAAGGAGAACTACAAAAAGAAATGGAGATGGATATGATACATGATAATAATAATAATAATAATAGTGGTGGTGCAAATTCTTTGGCTTCAGTGGATCCTCGGAGTCGACTCTGGGCAGCCGCAGCACATGTATGGCGCAGTCACAACGTGCCACTCATTGCATCCGTGGTCTGCAGTCAATTGGATTATGCCTCATTGCTTGCAGATGTGCAGTACTGTGCTGTTTTGTATTTGCTCTTTTGTTTATGGTGGAAACAGCGGGGGATAACTGTGGAGTGTTACCCCTGTCCATTGTTCACACAGGACAGCAAGTTTGATGAGAAGTGTCCTAAAGAAAGTAGAAGAAATCAAAAATCCCTCCCCGGTAGTAGTAGCGGTAGTGATAATAATGATAATAATAATAATAATAATAATAATAATAATAGTCGTAGTAGTAATGGCAGTAGTCCGTGGGAATGGGAAATGCGTGCGCAGCAATGGGTCAACGAATATGTCTCTCGTCTCCATGAAAGAAAACTTTATGTTCCGTTTAACGAATTACTGATAATTGTCCCGGAGGTGATGGGAAACACGTGCCCCGGGCTGCTGCACCGCGCTGAGGACAATGCACAGAAGTTGTTTACATGTGTCTACTGTGGAACGTGCCCGAATTCAGACCTGAAGCCGCAGACATCGAAATACACGAGACTGATGTTGATGCCGCGGCCAACAGCAGCGGAGGTTGATGAAAACGACGGGAATTTATCAGACGATGTCGATAATGAAGGTGATAATGATTCAGATAATAGTTTTGGGTCGTCCCTCGTTTCTTCCTCCTTGTGTACATGCATTCAGGATTCCACGACGGAGAGCGGAGTCTTTAACGACAGTGTGACTGCTGCTGTGAAGGAGAAAGTTAAAGGCGACGGATGGACGGATCATTTCCCAAATAACAATAAAAACATGTTTGCTGCTGCCCCACTGCGTAATGCGATTTGTTGCAGTTGTCATAGCACGTCTATTATGACCTGTGTTATTTGCGAGGAGGTGGTGGAGGGAATGTACTTGTGGCTGCTTTCCTGCGGTCACGGGGGGCACATTCACCACGTGCAGAAGTGGCTTCAGATCTCTAACGAATGTCCCCGATGTGGAATTCCCGTTCTGCAGCAAAGCGAACAGACCAAGCGATATTGATATTGATATTGATATATATATATATATATATATATATATATATATATATATATATATGTATATATATCTGTGTGCACGCCTTTTCTTTTTGTTTGTTTGATTTTCATTCTCTCTGTGTGTAGTGGTTTGTTTGTATGTATGAGTGTATGTGCGTGTGTGTATTGATTGACGAAGTAGTTGCCTGATCTTCTTGTTTTTATTTTTGTTTTTCCTCCTCTGTACAACTCTGCTCATCGTCCTTATGTCTTTCTCGTCTCTGCAAACACAACACCAATAATAATAATAATAATAATAATAATAATAATAATATATTCTGTATACATCTCTCTCTCTCTCTCTCTCTCTTTCTCCCTGTATGTATGTTAATTAGGAAAGGTGCCTCTCTCTCTTGGCGATGTCATCGTCCCACTTTGTGAATGCCGTGAGCCTTCCGGTGTTCCTCGCGGATGGATTTCGACTCGCGCTCGCCGCCCCGCCGCAGCCCTACCCGGCGGGGGGGAAGCGGCGGCGGTCGCCTGCAAGCTGCGCGAGCACGCACGACATCACCCCGAGCAGCGAGGGCCCGACGGAGACGATTGAGAGTACTCACACAGAGGAGGAAGGGGAAGGGGAAAAGTCGCAGACGACAAATAGTAATAGCAGTAATAATATTAATAATAATAATAATGCGGCGGCGGACGTTGTTCTTCTTGCGCCCACCGCCACCTCCCTGCTTCGCTTAGAACCGAGCGGGTCGTGGCTGCAGCCCTCCCTCCCCGGCGTGCGGGCGGGGGCCGCGGCGGATGTGTGCAGCAGGGCGGAGAACTCCGCTGAACTTGCCTCGCTGCTGCGTGCTGCTCTGCTGGACTGCCATAAAACTGAGGACGAATTGTTGAAACGGAAGTGGGAGAAGAGGGCGGAGGTGGAAGAAGAAGAAAGAAGAAGTGTGTGTCCTGCCTCTTCCTCGCAGCATCCTTCGGAGGAAAAGACGGATCCCATGATGCCTCATTCCGCCTCTTATGTATCTTCATCATCGGGTGCATTTGAAAGAACGGTGGGCCACATACATGCGCAGAAGCGTCGGCGCCGGGAGCAGTCGGAGAGACTTGAAACTCAGGCTCGAGAAGTTGCACGGGTGAAAGAGCTGCCGCTTCTTGTGGAGGATGCTGTTAGGTATGCAGAGCAGCTAGTTGCGTGGAGTTGGAGAACAGACACAGACAATAATAACAATAATAATAGCGGTAGTGCTTCTCATGCAGATGGGAGTCGGATGCATTCTGATGAATCCGTTCTGGATGAGCGTCGCTCTCCACATGTCGTGTTGCCAATGTCTGCAGAAGCCACCAAGAGTGCTAGCAAGGCGAAGAGTCAGATGCTGTATGCAAGGTTCCCTCCTCCGCTCTTTCGAACCTCGTCCTTCGCTGCAGGCGTGGGGCGCCTCCTGCGGTGGGTGCGAACGTGGCAGCGGGCCACGCCTGGAAAAGATGTCGCTGAGACAGAATGCAAGCAGAGTGGGAAAAGGATGAATCCAAGCAATAAGACGATGAGCAGGCAGCGGGTCAATGAAAATGTAAATCCGCCATCGCGCCAAGGGCACGGAGACAAGAAGAAGGAGGGCAGTGGTTTATTATTAGGCGGTGATGAAGCAGGCGAGAAGGGAGACAAGGATAATATTAATGGTTGTTGTAAATCCATTCGACTAGAGAACAACAAAAGGGAGAATAATAATAATGAGGGGGAGGAGGGAGTGGACGCTATACTTAAACATCCAATAACTCTTCATAGATATCATGATAATTGGATTCGTATGGCCGATCGAATGGTTGTTGGAAATAATAATAATAATAATAATGGTGGTAGCAGTCGTGGCTGTGGGCAAATGTTAGTGCCCGCTCCCTCCAAAGGAAGCTGCTCAGCCGACCCCGGTGAGGAGGCACAGTATGGCTTAGCCACCGACAATGTCGTGTATGATGAGTACGGCAACCGCCTCCGCAGTGTGCGCATGGCGCGGAAGATGGCGGAGAAGCGCGCCCTGCAGGAGGAGGCGCGGAGGGCGCGCGAGCGGCGCCGCGGGTACTTCGCCCGCGCGGAGGAGGGCCGCCTCATGCGCCGGTCCCTCTTCGGTGACTTTAGCAACAGCGGGTCGGATGTCTCCAGCGACGACGCAGACGATGACGTGACGAACATCGCCGTTCTTCACGGGCCGTGCGGGGTGGGGAAGACGGCGATTGTTTACTTGGTCGCGGAAATACTCGGCTACCGCGTGGTGGAGATGAATACATCCATGCGACGGTGCCCGAAGAATATACAGCGACTGTTCGCGGAGGTGACACGAAGCTGTCGGCTCAGCGGCTTCACGACGGGGGGGAAAGTTCCAAGCAGCGTGGAGGATGTGGGAGTGAAGGAATCAAAGAAGGAGAATAATAATAATAATAATAATAATAATAATAATAATAATAATAATAATAATAATAATAATAATAATAATAATGCGCCCGCTACTGTTGTTGTTCCTTCGGCAGCTTCGCATGTATCTTCAGCCAAGGGCGCCACCAAGAAAGGGGTGAAGGCGAAGCCGAAAGTCGCTGGTATTACTGCAGAGGCACTCGCGGCGTTCTTTCGCCCACGCGTGCAGCAGCCGAAGTCTCTGGAGGTTATTCTTGTTGATTCAACAGACTTACCAGCTGCCCTAGCAACAACAACAACAGAGATGGCTACTCATCCTGAGAAACTAGTGCTGGAGAATAATAATAATAATAATAATAATAATGGGAATGAAGACAACGGATATATTGAAGTCTGTGATGATAAAGAGGAGAAGAATGAAAACATGGAGGCTGCGATAAATAAACCCAGTGGGAATTCTGAGGACACAACTCGCACGTTATTATTATTTGAGGATGCGGATGTTATACTTGGAGATGAAGCAATGAAGCCATTCTATGCGGCAGTTCGTGATCTTGCGCAGCGAAGTAAAGTGCCTATTATTGTGACCGTGTCTTCCTCTGCTACTACTAACGGTAATAGTAATGATTGCAGTATGCGGGAATTTGAAAATGCACAGACTGTTCCAATGGACGCGACGCAGGTTGCACAGTTCTTTGGAAAACAAACTCCGCTTACTGTCATTGACCCCGTCTCTCGTAGTGCTCTTTTCATGCAGTTGCTTGTGGTGGCTGCGGTGGAGCGGAGACTTATTACAGTGCAGAATTGTGCTACTCCAAAGAGTGGAGAAGAAAAAGAAGGAAAGAATTCATTTGATAAGAGTAGAACAATAACAGATTCCCTTATGTCTCCCACGACTCCCCAGCAGTTAGTGTTGGTAAACGATGTGGGGAAATTCCAACGACTTGTGGAGACCATTCGCCGTGAGGTCTATGATGAAGTCTTGGGAAAACGGTCTGGTGCCATCCAGGACCCTGCAGATGTACGATTGTGGCTGAATCGTCTTCAATATCTTTTACTAGAAGAGCAGTGGCCTACATCCATGGAATCAAACAATAGTACTAATGAATACATGGCTGGCGGTGAAGCATGTATTCTCCCCACACATCTAGAGTCATGGAAAGATGTTATGAACGTTGCTGGCGTGAAGAGTCATTGGGACATGCAGCTGGGTCGTCTGCTGAATGCATCCAATTATGTACACCCCGTGACCTCCTCCCCGTGGGAATGGCAGCAATTTCAGTACGCGGAGGAAATAGCCGCGATTCGCAATTCATGTGATGTAAAAAGTGAATGTGGCACTGGTGGTGATATCCGTGCTGGCGTCAAAAATAATAGTAGTGGTGATGTTGTAGCAAATCTTCACCCCTCCGGGATTTATATTCCTCGGGGGTTCACGGAGAGTCTCCAAGAAATTATTCCCGATAATGCATGTATCCACCAGGAACAACAACAACAACAACAGAGAGAAAGAGAAGGAGAGGGGCCTGTCGATGGAATTCGTGGGAACTTCATGACAACGACAAGGCAGCGCATAGATGCATTTGGTGCGTGGTGGCGCCGCACACGAAAATCAGAAGCCATAAAAAATTTTGTTGCCGCACGTGGTGCAGGCGCATATGAAGATCTCATTGGGTTTGGCTGCCTGTTGCAACAAAGCCCCCCTGTTGGAAAAACTAACAGGGGGGGATTTTGATTCGTGGAGAGTGAGCGATGATGGTGTTTTTTTGATTCATCACTGCCGCGTATAAAGCATAGAAGGACAGACAAGAAAAATAAAAATATTAATGCCCTGTAGATTGAAGATAGGCGGAACGAAGCCAGCGAAAACAAATAAAGAAAAAGATATGGAATTTTTCATGTGTTTGTGGGATCTCTCTGATATTTTTTCCTTTTTTTTTTTCTTATGGATCATTTATATTCCTTTAATATTTATGTGTGGGTGGTTGCATGTTTGTTTTGTTTTTTTCGGCTGTTTCTAATGTGACTCTTGTGTATATGTGTGTGCATGTATGTTTGTGTTTCTCGTTGCCTGTAATATTCTTCCGGTTTCCTGTTCTTCTTCCTGCATTGGTTCTTTCTGCGCTGAGGATGATTGAGAAACAACTAAAATCAGAAGAAATATTCATAAGGAACTGTAAAGAAAGGAAAAAGGAAAAATCGAGAGATAGATAGAAACACATAGAGTTGTAGTGGAACTCAAGACCGCACAACAACTGCTGTGTGCTGAGCTTTGTTTTGTTTTGTTTTTCTACGCTTTCTTTTTTTCTTTATCTTTCTGTGTCCATGCAAAACTGAGAAGTGGTGTGGAGTCTCTTCTCGGAATGTCACTCCCCGCACGAGTCACGCGACCGCAGCCCGCAGATGTTACTTTTGAGTCGCATGAAAGTGGAATGCAGCGCGTGGTGATGTGTCCTGTCGAGTACGGGGCCTCCACTAGGATGGAGTGTAAACAACAACTGCAGCAGCAGCAGGTTCATCTCTACACTGGGGAGGTGGTTCCTGCGGACAGCAAGCATAACTGTGGGAGCACAAGTAATGCATTTATCCCGCATGGTGTAGGGACGTTAGTTTATCTTGTGTATGCCAAGTGTGGAGCTGCGGCTCCTGGTGGTTTGCCACACACAGTTGTACTCAGTGAGTACGGGGAAGTTGAGGAATTGAAGGGTTCTATTTTGTTTACCTTTTCCATCTACAGAGGCTCCTTCAGTTATGGTAGGCGGCAAGGGAGAGGGCAGCTTACAGTGTACCCGCGTTATTCTATGGAGTGTATGTGGGAGAATGATGCACCTCTTTTGGATCGCACACCATGTCGTCTTTCTCTTCTCTCTAAAACAAATACCTCAGAGGAAGAAGAAAAAGAGGAAAAAGAAAAAGAAGGTGGTGGGAGGAAGAAAAAGAAGAAGCAGACAAAGTCAGTGCGAATAAACGTGGCGTCAGGAAATAATGATGATACTGCTACACATGCGAGAAAAGAATATTTTGGTATGATCTCCATGATTTTATCGGACTTGACGCCACATCGAGGCTCCCTTGCAGGCCTTGCGTGGGCGGAGCAGACTAAGTTTGTCCCTGATGGAGTTGGGGAAATGTTGTACCCAGATGGCGTTCGTTACTGTGGGTTTTGGCAGTGTGCCCAGCAACACGGGTTTGGTGTGGAGTATGACCCCGGTGTGAACACTCTGTTTATGGGGAATTATGAGTACGACAAACGCGAGGGGTCGGGGGCATTGCATTACTGCAGTACAGGTGTGTTGTTTTCCGGGAATTGGAAAAGGGGGAAACTTACTGTGAAATCCAACGCAATTCTGCCTACATGGCCATTTGTCTTGCAAGCTACACAGTGGAAAAACTATGAGAATTTGTCATTTGACCACAGCGCACTGTTGCAGTCTCCCGCTGCATTGAGTGGAATTTGGGAGCCTTTATTTCACTCGTTTGATGAGAAACTTTCCTCTTTTACATGGGAACAACACAAAGAAGAAAATAATGCACCACCCACCAATACAAGAGAGACAACAACGGCAACAACAACAACAACAACAACAACAACAACAGCAAATGTGGAGGAGGCAAACAATAATAATAATAATAAAGATGAGGATGAGGCTGAGGAATTTCTTTCCATTCTCCTGAGTATGATGCAGAGTAAAGAATTCAGGGCGCTATTGGTACCCTTTCAACGCTGCTACTATTTTCTTTACAAGACCTGTGTTGGTAAGCGGCACATGAAAAGGAATGAAAAGAACTCATTGGGGGAGGAAGTGTGTGAGTCCACCTCACAGCAGCACCCCTTTTCTAATCTCTCATCATCACCGGCTAGAAGCGCTCCCGTCAGTCGCAGTTTGTTAATGACTGCACATGACGATGAATCCCACCCGCGTCGTTCGCAGCGTCAAAAAACAGAGGCGAAGTCAATGAAGAAACTCCCGCCGTTTCTTCTGCAGCTGCGTGAGCTTGGCCGCAATGGATGTCATGGAGTTCTTCGCAGAGAAAAAGGCATCGCTGGTTGTTGGTCATGTCCGTCGTGGTGTGAAGAGATTGTAATGGAAAGTAGCAATAATAATGGTGGTGGTGGTGGTGGTGGTAGTGGTGAATATGATGGTGATTTTGTTCGCTGCTTCCACACGGAAACGATGGCGGAAAGTTTATCCACGCGGATGTCGCCACAGAAGTTATTTGAGCGGGCGATGCACGACCTCGCCTCCTTCGTCTCCTCCGTGTGGCTTCGCCTGCTTTCATACATGGTGGTGCATCCATCGGCGGGTTGTGATGTATCCGTGAGTAAACGATTTCTTCCCATTTGCTGGGACTCGGTGTACTCGCTCGTGGCGCCCGTCATCCACGAACTGGCGGCCGCCGCAGAGGCGGAATCCGTCATCGCAGCGTCATTGGCTCTTCAGCGGTGTGCCTCGCTGAATCGCAGTGATTTTATTCCAGTGGAGGTGTTTGCAGCAGGCCGTGATGAGGTGAATGAGAACTGTGAAGTGATGGAGGAGTTTGCTCGATTGTTTAGCTCACCCGCACATCATGGTAGACGGACTGTGGAGCAGACAATAAATGGGCAGTTGTTGTGTTTTGGTTTGCATGTCGGTAGTAAAGAGGAGCATGCAGCTGCAGTATACTTTTCTCCAGCAGACATGTTTGCCGCCCTTGATTCTCTGTATACACAGGCGTTGTGTTTGTTTCCCAGGAATACATTTCTTCAAGAGCGGTGGATGTGTTACAGTGTTGTGGCGGCCTTCAACCACGCGGAAGGTATCAATCCACACAAGGCGCTTAGCCCACCAGCTGTATTGCGCATTATTCACTTCCTCGTGTCTGAAGTGAGTCCACGTTATCCATTTTCTTCTCAAGGGAACATCAAGGGAAGAAATGCAAGCCTTCTTCATAAGGCGCAGAAGGAGAATTTCTCCATGCTTCATATTGCCAGTAGTGGTGGTAATCGTAGAAGTGGTAATAATAATAATTATTATTATTATTATTATTATAAGAAGAGTGACACGGATACTGTTGATGATGGTGGTAGTGAGGATTTCATTGGCTCTTCTGGAAACATGCGGAAGGAAACTTTGGATGTGATGTTGGTACTCTCTGTGGCTCGTGAAGGTGTGGAGCGTTTGAGAAATATTTATCCAACTATCCGATTTACGTTTCTACCTGCATCCTTGCTTGTCGCTGGTGCTGAGGCTGTGGAGGATTTCCACATGACACGTGTGGTTTACCCGTTGGATGAACTGGCGACCCGCACACGGTTTGTGCTACTCGCCGCCACGGAGTGGCTTCAGCGACATCTACAGCGGGAAAGTGAAGGAAAGGGAAAAGAAGATAATCTGTGGAATGTGAAGAGAAGTGCAGTTTCTATTCCAGAGAAGAAATGTAATAATGATAATAATAATAATAATAATGTAAGTAAGGGAGAAGAGAAGATAATTCCGGAACTGCATCCGCACATTCAGTCAGTTCTTCGTCTCCCCTTCTCTGTCATGCAGCGGGCACTTAAACAGCAGTCTGAGGAGCACCTGGATGAGAGGGCGAGCATACATGAAAACAGTGGGATGCATTCCTCCACAGAAACTCAAAGGCAGCGGGAGACGACGTTGAATTTCATATCATCAACCTCGTCTTCATTATTAACATCAGAGGTGGTGCTGTGGGTTGTTGATTGTATCGGAGGAGTGTTGGAGTCCCCGAACTTTCCTGCTGATGCAACAACTTTAATGACATCAAGGCGAACACCGAGGCAGTCATCATTATCACACCACGTCAATACACCACCAACACCAACAACACCAACAACAACAACAACAACAGCCACAACAACACTGCAGTCATTATATAAGGAGCAGCAGCAGCGGCATGTGGATCCTGCAGACACCCTGAACGACACAGAAAAGAAAGGTGTAGCTGATGAGTCAAACTATCTCCAATATCAGTGGAAGCTATTTATTCCAAGGAATACTATGACGCCGGCAACTCGAAACATACTGGCATCAAGAGAGGAAACTGGTACTCGTGTAGGCACACCAGCGGCAGCAGGTGCTGAATCAAATATAACATCAAGGATGCTTACAGACGATGAAAACCTGCAGATTTTATTGTTGAAATGTTTACTTGCAGATGTTGGGATTCGTATGAATTTGCATGTGCACTGCTGCTATGATAATGAGGAAGATATTTCCTTAACGTCGCCTGTGCAAAATTTCTTCTCTTCATCCGGAATGAGAGCATGTGATACTATTGGTTCAGACATGTTGGCAACAACACGAGAGAAAACAATGGAAACATGTGTCGGCATGGAAGCAAGTCTTTCTTTGCATGTGCCTGCCTCCTTCTTGGGCTCTCGTGTGTGGGAAGTACTGGCGGAGGCGTGGCTTGCCGCTCGCGTCACACTTCGTGCTAGAGCTTCGTCCTTTCTTCATATGAAACGTAAATGTATTCCCACTGACTTGGTTAAGTGTGTAAACTGAGTGGAGTGAAATGAAGCAAGAGGAAGAAAGAAGAAAATAAAAGAAGAATTTTATGAATTATATATATATCTTGTGGTGAGGAGGGGAAAAGGTGTGGAGCTTTATTACAACGTGTGTTCCGGTATATATATATATATATATATATATATATATATATATATATATATATATATCTTTTTTTTTGTACCTCTCTATCTATCTCCTTTTTGCTCGTTCTCGTAGTAAAGCTGTAATAAAGGATTATCGAAGGCCGTACATAGAGTCTGGTCTTTTTCGTCGGACCACGATAATTTTTTTAAAAAGGCTTAACCTCATTAAATATTGTGCCCCTTCTGTCCTAACTGGATTTGTCTCTCAGGCACGCCCAGGAACATACATACACATACGTGGTGATAATTGAAAGTAAAGTATAATATAAGAGTTAGAATAAGAACGACACAAAGAACTCTACCATTATTATTATTATTATCTCTTTATCTCTCTGTTAAATGGGCTCGCGTGTCATTTATACCCGTGCTCCCCCGAGCATGCAGCAGAAGCGGTCTGTATTCACGGATGACGGAACCTCGTCCATGAGCAGCACGCTACCCCCGGAGCAATCCGCCGACCGCATTGCGGCCCCGCACTCCAGCTATGAGCGGAGACATGGCTACAACGTGAAAAACTCTACCGGCCACATGCATGATGGTGGCATGAACATAGAGCAGAGGCACCACATGATGAACTACGAGCGTAACACTATGAATGTGCCTCGGGAAGTTGGGCATTCAGTTGGGTCCAGTCCAAGTAACCGCAGCGAGAGAAGTATCAACCGCCCCGTGACACGATTTGAAGGGAGCTATGAGGAAATTTACACGGAGGAGGATCACGTAAACAGTTTTGCGGTAAATAGTGAAAACCGGACCGCTGAGAATACGTACGAGTTTGACACCCCTAGCGAGGAGTACAACGACTACGCTGATGATGATGATGATGATGATGAGGAGGAGGAGGAGGAGGGAGAAGATGAGGATGATGACGACGTTCCACGCATTGCCATCATTGGCGGCCGTGGGAACAATAGAGTCGTTCACGACATTCTCTACGGCACGCCGAGGGCAGGCGGTGAGCAGCTATCATATGACACTGAGCGTCATCAATATCCACACTCTTATCGACACCATGCAAACATCTTCGACGATGAATTCTCAGACCTCGATAATCGGAGATACAACAACAACCACAATAATAATAATAATTGGGTGAAGGCGGAGCAGCGGGTTGTCACCCGCAGTTCATCGCAGAAGTCCTCGCCGCGGAAAAGTCGGCACCGTCACGGCGGCGACCACTACCCGCGGGCACGGCAGCTGTCGCTGACTGAGAAGACAACAACGATGACGGAGACCGGGGGAGTTGTGCGCGTCCCCCCGCAGTCCCGCCACCACCGCGCGGCGAGGCGGTCGCCCAAAAAGTCTCGCGGGCCCCACAAGGCGGAGCCCTTCGCTGCGGAGCGGGACTGGACGCCGGCGCGGGGGGAGTTTAACTCGGCGACGGAGCGCAGCAGCGCGGCGGACGAGGAGACATCACAACATCGTCATGATGACGACAGACACGCGGGGAAGGAACGGGAGCACCGGCAGGCGTCGAAGACAAAGGCGAAGAGGAAACGGCCGCTGCCGGAAATTGAGGAAAGTGATAATGATGATTATAATAAGAAGCAACAGTCACCATTGCCCGCAGCAGGACCTGAAGTTGAGGTGAAGAAGAAGAAGTCGCGGAAGAAGAAGGAGAAGAAGAGTAAGAGAAAGAGAAAAGTCGATCATGCTGGGGAGGAAGTAAAGGAAGTTGCGCCTGTATTTTCAGCTGAGGAAATTGTACCACCGGTGGTCAGGAATGAAAAGGTGCGTTGTTTCGGATGCATCGGCAATAAGGAAAAGGAGAAGAAAGAAAAGAAGGAGAAAAAGGAGAGGAAAGGAAAGGAAAAGAAGGAGAAAAAAGAAAGGAAAGGAAAGGAAAAGAAGGAGAAGAAAAAAAAGAGGGAAATGAAGGAGGAAAAAGAAGCGACAGTGGAAGAAAAAGAAGAGATAAAGGAGGAAATAAAAGGGAAATGTAAAACTGATCACAAGACACAGACGCCGCTAAAGCATCGAGTAAAGCACTCCCCGACGACATCGCCTGATTCACGAGAGAGAGACGGTGAAACGGAGGACTCTGGCACCTCACTGTCATCTTCGCGTGGAAGGAAGAGGCCTAACAGCCGTGTAGGTAATTGGAGTGACATAGACTAGAAAGTTGTTGGTCTGCTGAGCCCCATGTATTTTATTTTTATTTATTTATTTTTTTGGTGGGCTGGTGAAGCATGCATATTGAGGCATACATACATACATACACGCATAGTGTCCTGCACAAAAAGGGTGGAGGAGAATGAACAAGGAGAGTGAAGGCATTGTGACAAGGAAGAAGGGAGAATAAAGTGAGTGAGCGAAAAAATAAATAAATAAATAAAAATAAAAAGATTAAGACAGGTAGAGAGGCGCATTTAAAAGGAGAAAGGTGCAGAACATCAACACATGACGAAGAACCAAAGAGAAAGAAAGGGAAGGAAAATGATATATAATATGCTGACGTATGCGCGTAGGGATTTGGGGATAGCGGTGTGGTCTCTTTACTTCATTAAGCTGTAGCCATTTGTTTGTCTTTTGTTTGTTTTTCTCTATCTTGCTTTTACTCATTCTGTAAAGTCATATCTTTTTCTCCCTCTCTTTACCCCCTTATCTCTCTTTTGTGTGTGGCTGGAGTGTGGCCAACTGCGTGCAGTGATCGGTAGATATATTCCATGTACACAGAAACAGATGCATAACTATTACTTCCATACATATTTTTCATATGAATATAGGTTTATTAATTATTTGTTTACTTATTCATTTATTTTATACGGAAGCGAGTAGAAAACCGAGAAAAAAAAGAGAAAAGAAACTCTTGTAGATAACAATCTCTGGCGGAGAAAAGAGCAACAGTAAAAACACATAGAAAATGAGGGAAAAGAAAGAAGAGGGTCTTATCTTTTATTATACTTACCTTCCCTGCTGGTACTACTACTATCATTCTTTTATATTGATTCTTATGTGTTGCTCTGCCTGCAAATGGCATGGAGTGGGACTGAGAGTGAGCATGCTTTAGAAATAGAAAGAACGAGAGATGTTGTTGAAGACAGATAAAACGCAAGGGAAACAGAACAAAAAAATTTGTGTCTATTCTTGAAATCATCATTTTCATTCCCTTTTCCCTTCCTTTTTTTTTTCTGCTTCCTTTTTGCTTTGTGTGTACCTTCACAAACATACGTGTATACACATCTTTCTTCCCTCACTCTTTTGACGTGTATTCTCAAAGGTGTGGTAGAGAAAGCTCGCAGCGCCAAACAGAGGAAGGAAGTAAGGAAAAGGCAAATAAACCGAATCAAGAGCCAAACTAAAAACAAAAACAGAAAGAGACAAAGCTCATATATACAGAAAGAAAAGGATTTCTTTTTAAAAAAATTTGGAGCTGGAGACCGTCACTTTTCGAGCCAAAAGTGGCCAGGTAAGAAGGTCAATCAACCAACAAAAAGAAGAAAACTAACAGATATTTTTTTTTTGGAGGGGAGGAGAGCTAAACAAAATAAAGGGGAAAACAAAACGCACACAAAAATAAGAATAAAAATAAAAATAAGTAAATTAAGTAGTGAGGTGTAACCCTTTCTAGTGCCTCTGGGGGTGTAGAGGCTACATGCAGAGGTACGCTGCACCGTGGCGACATCCCCCTACCGGCGGTAACAGCGGTGGGGGCGTAGTTGGTAGCAGCGGCCTTGCAAGTCATGGCGGTGCCCCCGTCCCTGATGTAAGCGCCGCGAATTATGTATCCCTGGCCCCGACTGTTGCCGCTGACGCCAGCGACAGGGAGGTGAACCAGCTACTGCGAGAGTTGGAGTGCTCCGTCGAGGGGCCGCACGCGGCGGCGGTGATGCGGGATGCCGTGTGGGCAATTGAGCACCGCGCCTTTCTGAACTGTGATCCAATGAAGCGGGATCTCTTTCTAGAGCAGCGCATACGTGATGTTCTCTCTGAACTGTCAAGAACATCAAATCCGAAGCTGCTGCTTTTGGCGGTGGACTTCATTGATGCGCTACTCATAGTCCCGTACACAAACCCCCAGCAGAAGTTTACACGACTATGCCGAAGTCTCTTTATTGCTCTCCACTGTGGTATTGAGAAACCTGCGAAAGAGGCCCAGCGTGTATTGAAGCGCATGCTGGTTTTAGACCTGGAGTTCGGCTCCTCTGATCCCCCGCTGAAGTCATTCATTGTGAAGGAACTGAAAGACAACTGTGAGCTCTCACTCATTCAGCTCCACGGCCGCGCGCAGCAGACGAAGGCTCCATTTGTAGCGCAGTTCCTCGCCGTCATGTTGGCACTTGCAGCCACCGCCGAGGTGAACTCGCGGTATTTGGCGGGACCGCTTCGGCAGCATGCGGTGCAACTCGCAACGGCCCTCGCGGGATCCTCCGATGAAGTTCTTCGCCACGCCGCGTATGACTGTCTGGTGGCAATATTTAGTCACACAAGCGCCCTGCGGCAGAATGAGATCATATTAGAAAACCGACGTGTATTAGATGATGCAATTCGCTCCTTGAATACAAGCCATAATAATGAGAGCAGCATTATTTCCACGCTGCAGTCTCTGCGTGCGCTTATAACGAGCAGGAGTGGGCATTTCATGGAGAAACAAGTGCCGATCTTGCCGCAAATCTGTGTTCTCGTTACAGAGCAGCATCGTGTTTCCAAATCGCAAGCAGTGCGGGCTGCTGTGTGTGATCTTGTTCCCGTCATTGCGGAGACCGATGTCGTTTCCCCAGCCCGCCGCATTGCCTACTGTGCTATCATCATGGAGCCTGTCAAGAATGTCCGTGATGAGCGAAAGAAATCTTTGGAATTAAGAAATGTTGCGACGTTCATTCAGAATGTTGGCTACGAAGTGCTGGACTCCACGAACAGAACAAACCTCGACTCTATAATCATGCGCTACACAACGCGGCGGGAGACGCAGAGCGAGTGCTGGCACATTCTCTCCGCGATATGCAGCAGCCATGCGCGGTTGGCGTGGAAGAGACTGCAGCACGGCAGCAGGTCCGGCTGGTCGGTTACTGCGAGCAAGAACGAAAGTATTTCTGGAATGGCAAGCAGCTCCGCGCAGGATGCCGCACTCAATGGCGGGAGTGACGCCATGGGGACTATATCCTCCATGACGGGAAGGAGCGGGAATCAGGCAACTGCAGTGAGGCAGCAGGAGATCATACAGCATGTAGACAGCTTGGTCCGTCGGTGTATTCCGCACTTGGCGGACGCCGTTCTCTCTCCAGAGCTAGTTCGTTACATAACTATCATAAAGGAGCATGTTTCCTCTGTGAGTATGGAACTTCAGATGGCCATGGATACACTGGTGGAGAGTAAACTAAAAGACGATGTAAATGACCCTAAACAAATGAGGGTACATAATGGCAGCGGTAGTGGCGGTGGTGGTGCAGTAGTCAGTGGAAGTGTGGGAAATGGGCGATTAAATATGCCATTGAAGAGTAGTGATGGTACAACTAATTCTGCAGCTGGTGGTAGTTGCTACAATGCATCAGCAGCACCAAGTGTGGGAGGTATAAATGCTGCTGCATGTGGTGATGGTGGTGCTAGTAATAATACTAATAATAATAATAACAATAGCAGCAGTACGAATAATAATAATAATGTAGGTATTCATCAGCCAGTAACTCCACCGGAGCTTTGTATTGCTCTTGAAGTATTTTCCAAACGTCAAATAACTTCAGTCCAGCAATTAGAAGAAATCAGAACTTCCATTATTCATTACCAGCGTCATGCAGATACATCAGTCCGGGAGCAATGTAGTATGTGTATTATAGAGTCCCTTACTCAGTGGATACACTATGCAAATCAACACCGTACGTCTACGTACTCCACACGTGTGACTGAAATATTGGAGCTTTACTTGAAACACACCATTATGGAGTTAGATCCCGAAGTCCGACTGTTGGGAATTTCTCTCTTGCTGCAAGCTACAGACTTACGTATATTTTTACTAGACCAACGACTCTTGAAAATCATCATGAACTTTCTTTATGATACCTCCTGTGTGCGGGAAAAGGTGGTGGAGTTGCTGGTCCACCTCTCGCAGGAATCATACCCAACCTCCTCTATAGAATATTTGCAGCAGCATTTATTTGTTTTGGTGGAGTCGTGTCTTATCGTACTGGAGTATTCCACAGATATTCCGCTCATTATTCGGCATACATCGGATTTACAGATACTTGCAAAGTTCTCCTTGCAGCCCTTACTACATTACATGCATCGGATTTTCATAGCCTTCAAGAAACAGTTGTTGGACGATATGATATCGGATACAATTGCCATCACAATACTAAAGACAATAAATATTATTTTATCGATTATTATAAAAGAGGAGAAGTTGATATTATCATATCAGGACGATATAATGGAATTGTACGATCCCATTATAGGCATACTTCGCGGGAGTACCTCTCTCTCCTTGAGCTATATCACCATACGTGTGTTGGTGAAGATGCACACAATTGGCTCGTCCCCAAAGGAGTGGAATGCTGTGCAGCTGCATGAGATCCTGCAGTCCATCACGTCCATCTACATTGGAAACAACAACAACAAGGAGGAGGAACTGAAGGAGATTCTCACATTGTTCGGCCAACTGGGTGCGGTGGATCCGTCCTCCAGGCAGGATGTAATGAATGTGAATAAAAAAAAAGACGGCGAGGCCGCCATTCAGGACGAGGCAGACCTCGAGTTGACATATGACTACACAGTGATTGTGTACAGAGATCTCAGCCGCATGTTGGATGTGAGTCTCCCGGAGATGGTGTGCACCCAGGCGCTGCGTACATTGCTGCACTTGATACAAACAACGAGTGACAGGAAGGAATTAATTGGTGGGTGTCATGCTGCCAAGGCGGTGCTGCAGATAATAAAGCGGACAAACGAAACACCCACGTTGCGAATAGAGGCGCTGCATATATTGGCTGCAATCACCTCGCTGCGGCATGAGAAGATCTCCAAGACGCTTCTACCAGAAATTGTTGTCTTGCTGGAGCAGTTGTGGTACCCGCTGGACTATGCGCTTTTCCGTGCTGTGCTGGATGTTGTTAGCTCGTTAAGGCCTGGTAAATTATCCGGAAAGGAGCAGCTGGAAGTGTGGCCGTGGCTGTATCCACGCCTTGTTGACGTTGCGCTACAAGACCACACAGAATCAAAGGAATTCTCTCTGCGTGTGATTGACATTGTATTACACGCTAGTTACATTCCCCCGCACTGTATATCCATCATATTCTCTATGCTCATGCAGTTTATAAAGCAGCTGGACCAGTTGATAGAAGTGCGTGTACTTTCCCTGTGTGCCTCCATACATATTGTATGCAACCTCAAGGCGGGTCAGTATCTAACGTCCTTATTACATTCCATACGCATTCTCACCCGCCACTGCTTACTAAGTGAAGATCTCGGTCCTCGCCTGTCCACCCCAATGGTGCAGGACTCCTTGAGAATTCTTTCCACTATGTATATAAACAGCAAGCTCATCATCAATGCCCTGTGTGAGCACCTGAAGAATGTAGAAGAGCCCCAAAGTGTGGGAGGAAACACACCATTAGGACGACATGAGAATGGGATGGACTTTGCCGGTCAAATCCATCACGACTCACCGCAGACGCCGTACATGAAGCGCTACCAGCTGAAGCACCAGCGTGAGCTGCGGCACGGCGGAAATCATTACCACCTGATGGACGCCGCCGACGTGGACGCAGCGGACGACGACCACCACTACGGCGCCTACTCGCAGGGGCAGCAGGACATCACGCTCTTCATGAAACACGTGGAGTACGGGCTGCGGGCGAAGGATAATAATAAATGGAGAGAGTGGTTCACGGAGTTTCAGAAGAATCTTATAGTTGTCTCCCCGCACCCCGCGTTTCGCATGATTGTGGATCTCTTTGACAAGCACGAGCCGCTGCGACGGAAACTGTTTCATCCGTCATTCAAGTGTTTCTATGAGTCTCTCAGCGCTGAATACATGAAGCGGGTGAATGAGGTGCTGAACCTCGCCCTGCACTGCAACGACAGCGAGGTGATATCGAAGTGTCTTGGGCTCGCCGACTACTTGGACCACAACCCGCCGAGCATCAAGGAACCAACACTGCAGCAACTGCGGTTTCTTGAGAGTCACGACCACAGCCACCACCAACAGCAACAACAAAAACAGCGAAGTGAAAATAATAATGATAGTAGTAACAATAATAATAATAATAGTGATCACAATAATAATACTGAGAACAATAATAATAATAATGTGAAAAATACATCGACAACGTCAGTAAAAATTCAGAATATGAGTCAACAGAAGACATTTAGTGATAATTTTGACTTTGAGTCTCTGCCACAGTCACAGCAATCGCTGATTGCAGACACGTTCATGGATTCAAAGAACACAGTATCAAACTGTTTGGAAAATCTTGCCAGTGAGAGTAATAATAATAATAATAATAATAATAATAGTGGTGAAGGTGCTTCAGGTGAAGACAATAAAGGTACTGTTGCTACTCAGGATCCATCTAATGTGAAAGGAATGGAAGGAGTGGGGGATAAGGATTTCTCAGAGTCGGTAACTGAGTTCAAGCCAATGGCTCACTTGACTACATCTAAAGGAAAAAAGAGAGAAGGAGAAGGAGTTGATGGGAATGAAGCAGAGACAGAAGGAAAGGAGGATCAAAAAGAAGATAATTCCATGACATGCCCACGTGCATCTATTATACCGAACAGTGTGAATCCTATTTTTTCAACCGATAGTTTAGTTGAGGCTGCCTTGCGTACACGCATGTACGACAAAGTGATCAGTTATCTCGAGAACAAGGTGCTGCCGGTCATCGAGAAGTACCGCTACACAAACGGGGTTCCGAAGGAAACGATACACGCCAGTATTCTTCCTCTTGCGGAGTTATACAGCAAGCGTGAAATGCAGGACTCCGTTGTTGGGCTCTTTTGCGCTATTCGGTACAAGACAGAAAACGACGATGGATTGAATTATGAGTTGCTACAGTGGTGGGACGTTGCACAACTCGTGTATGCCGGGAAAGTTGAGAAAGGTAATAATAAATACAACCTGGTAGACTTTGAGGGTTATGTGCGTACACTTTGTTTCTGTGGGGAGTGGGAAAAGGCACTGCATGTCATTAAGATGGCATCACCGCAGTTAACACGCTCCTCTGCTTCTATAGCGCAGTCAGGAGCCATGGCCGCGTGGATTCTTGGAGAATGGAATGATGTGAAACAGTTGAAAGAATGTATTCCTGTAAAGGAAAAAGTTGATAAGACAATTCGTTTATTTTTTGAGAATGCAATTTACCTGCATGAGGAATTTCATAATAATAGTAGTAACAATAGTGGTGAGGATAACATGTCGATTGCTATAGAACGTCTGCATGCAACCATTTCACGTGCAAAAGTCAGTGTGGATGAGAGTTTAAAGACATTACTTCCACTCAGCTATGCGCATGCATATGAAAACCTCACCCTACTCCAACATTTTACAGAAATGGAGGAACAGATCTTGTACATGCAGTCAAAGTCTCCTGTGTTTCGAGAGCAATTGTTAGAACGATGGAAGCAACGATTTGCTGCACTGAAACCGGATTCTCTTATGCCAAGTCTGCGTTCACTGATGCTTCACTCCTTGATACTAAAACCGAATGAGATGTCTGATATGATATTAAATTTCTGTGAGCGGATGGGTACAACATACCCTCAGCTCTCCATGTGGGCAATGTCATGGCTCCAGAAGGGTCAGTTTCCTCGTAGCAGCATCGAGTACAAGCGTAACAATGCCACTTCCATCAAGTTGATTTCCCAGCCCTGGGTCGCGCTTGTGTACATAAGTCAAATATGGAGTGAGGGTAAACGAAAGAAGGCGATACTCATGATGGAAGACTTTCTCGATAAAACACGTCCAACGCTAGAGGAGGAGCAGACATTGTGCTATGGTACCGCCCAGCATCGTCTTGGTATCTGGAAGCAGGAAATGAGGGCCGACAGTTTCTGGAAACACGACTACCGCCAAGAGATCCTTCACCACTTCCACGAGGCAATCAGGGCGCTGCCCAAGAGCTACGAGGCGTGGCATAGCTGGGGCCTCATCAATTACCGCGTGCAGCAGCGCGACCGCTCGTTAAGTACAGACGACCAACACTTATTTGTAGAGGCGGCTCACCAGGGCTTCGTTGCCGCCATCTGCCGCAGCGCGAGCCCGTCGACTGCCTTCCCCGGCATCATGCGGCTGCTGCAGCTGTGGGTGCTCTACGACGGCGTGTCGATGCTGAAGGAATCGGTCGCCGACAGTATCTTCCGCATCCCGACCGACTACTGGGTGCAGGCGATACCGCAGCTCATCGGGCACCTCAGCGACACACAGCACGACATGCGGGAGGTCATCAGCATGATACTGCGGCAGCTGTGCAACATACATGCGCAGGCGGTGGTGTTTCCGCTGCTGGTCGTGTTCATGTCGGATGATGGGAACGGCGGGCCACAGCTGCGGCGGAGGGAGCTGGCGGAGTCGATCATGACAAATCTTCCGAACCGTATTTTATCTGATGCGAAACTTCTCGCAAAGTTGTTGGTGGATGTCTCTGCTATTCCTATAGAGAAAATCAGAGAGCACTTGAATGCCATAGCGACTGCATGGAACCCAAATGCGGAGTATGAAGAGGATCCAGAAGAAGTGCGTAGGCGACTGCGTGTCGTGCTGGATATATTTAATGCACATAAACAACATTTATTGTATACTGTTGGTGACATTGGGCTGTATGTGGGAATGGTACTAGAAGATGAGAAACAAGGGAGACGGGAAAAGGCAAGTAGCATAATCACTCAACTGGTGGATGAGATCAATAAGCACATTACAGAAAAACTTGGTAAGGAACCTCAGAAGGCAATGGAGCCCTTGTTAAATCTTCGAAATCTTTCTATTGCAGTCTTCGGGGAGTATGATATTCAGTATACAAACTTTCCAACAATTATTTCATTTAGTTCGAAACTGGATGTGATTCCCTCCAAGAAGAGACCACGACGTATACGACTAAATGGATCCAATGGGTTTATCTATACGTATTGTTTGAAAGGAAATGAAGACATACGGATGGATGAACGTGTGATGCAGTTGTTTGGAATGGTAAATGTATTACTCACTGATGCACACATCTCTAATAGTGCATTCATTCATCGTTTTCCAGTTATTCCCATAAGTAATAATGTGGGTCTTCTTGGCTGGGTGGAGAATGCAAATACAATTAACAACACCATATGTATGCATCGAAGTACAATTTCTCATATATGTACTCATCAGGAATCCAACACATTACGCTCATATGTGGACTCTTTTGGAAGCTGGGAGAAATTGACTATGATTCAACGCACTGAGGCCTTGGATTACATCATGACGCAGCCTGATTGTGAAGCTGTAGACGTTGCACGTGCAATGTGGCATCGCTCTCATACAGCAGAACAGTGGCTTGAAAGACGTACAGCCTTCACACTTTCCCTGGCAACCATGTCCATGGTTGGATATATATTAGGGCTTGGTGACAGACATCTTGGAAATATTCTTCTTTCCATGTCCACGGGGAAAATTGTCCACATTGACTTTGATGATAGTTTTGATGTGGGTCGGTTGCGCCATGTTCTTCCAGAGACAATTCCCTTTCGCCTAACCCGCATGCTAACAAATGCAATGGAGGTCTTTGGTGTGGACGGCATGTTTCGTGCCTCGTGTACACGCACGCAGACGACATTACATAAGAACAGTGATAGTATTATGGCACTTCTCTCAGCATTTCTTCACGATCCGATTGTACAGCACAAAGGAAGAATGAAGAATATGATGGAGAAGAGCCGCACTCCTCAAGACATTGCCGAACGCATTCGTAATAAACTTCGTGGAACAGAGATGGCTGTAGCAAATGAGGATCTGATTATTTATAATACAGTACCAGAAAGCTCACGCCGTCCGGATTTACTATACATGTCGAATGCCTTTAATGATGTGGCGAGGAGAAGTTTTAGCAAATCACTAACACCGCAGAAACAGGTCTCCATGCTGATAGATGAGGCTACACGTGTAGAAAACTTTGCGGCCCTGTACTTTGGTTGGGGACCACTCTGGTAACATCTTGTTGTTATTGTTTTTTTCTCTCTGGTGTGTGTGTGTGTATTTTTTTTTCTGGTATCGCCTCTTCAGCAATAGTTTGTGATGATGTATTGGCCACACGACATGTATCGTCTCATTCTCCTTTCCCTTTTTGTTGTTTTCTTCTTTTTCCTTTTTGTTTTTGTTTTCTGTTAGCCCGATCTTTATTCGTCGGTACGAATCTTTCTCTCTTCTTATTTATTTTCTTCATATATATATATATATATATATATATATATATATACATCTGGATATCTGTATGCATGTGTGCTGGTCCTGTGAGAAGAGCACGGAGACTTGGAAGGGATGTGTGCGAGGGAAAAGAAAAGGAAGATTGCGGTGAAGGGAATATATATAATTTATTTTGGAGAAAAATAAAATCAAAACGGAAAAATAAGACGAACGAAAAATGAAAATAAAAAATAAAAGAAGACACTTCCAGTGAATTGCTCTTGCTGTTGTTGCTATTGTTCTTGCAAGTTAATTATTATTGGGATACAGAAGTAAAAGAAAAAGAAAAATGTTTGAGTGGGAGTCAAGATATACGCGTGTGTGTACTTTTTGTTTGTTTGTGCATGTGCCACAAAGAGAAAATATATATATTTATGTATTTATTTAAACGCTTCTGATGAACCGTTCGGTGTGTTTCTTTTTCTTTCCTCCTTTTTCCTTTTCCTTATGAGATCAAATTTTAAAAAAAAAGGAGGGCTTCTTCTGACTATGCCTGATGTCCTTTCCTCCTTCATTCATTCTTCTTTTTCACTTTCTCTCACACACTCTCTTCCTTGTGTTTGGTTGGTTTTATTTGTTTTAGTAGGCTGGAAGTGTGCCACCTTTTTATTATGTTTTTTTTTCTCTTCTTTTTCTTTTTCTCTCTTGACGTGTTGAGTCCTTTTTGATAGCTAACAAGTAGTGAAGGATATAGTAGTGGTGGTGGAAAGCGAAGGAGAAAAAAAAATATTTATATATATATTTATTTTTTAAGATGATGGCAATGTCGGCGGTTGAAATCCCGCCGCTTGAGTCCGGTGCGGAGGAACTCTCTTTCCGCACGGATCCCAAACTCCTGTCCGGCCTCGCGACGTGTGTGCGTGTTCTCCCGTGCGGCTTGTCGCTGCAGCAGCGGGCGCGGCGGACTGCGCAGCTTTGGCTGGAGACGCAGCTGCAGCGCCACGCGGACCCGCACGGCATGAACGGCTCCGACGACGACGACGACGACTGCGACGACGCGGGGGGCGCAACTGCGGAGGAGCGGCGGCAGCAGACGTTCCGCCGGAAGAAGTTCGTGAAGCTGACGGACGAGGACCTCCGCGTCGACTGGTACGCCGTGCTGCAGCTCGAGCAGGGCGACGGGTCGACGGAGGAGCAGATCCGCGCGGCGTACCGGCGGCGGTGCCTCGAGACGCACCCCGACAAGCAGCGCGACCGCTCCGACGCGGCCTTCAAGCAGGTGCAGCGCGCCCTCGACGTGCTGGGCGACCCCGAGACGCGGCTCGCCTACGACTCATCGCGGCCCTTCGACGACTCGATCCCCGGCGAGACGATTCCGGCCGACGGCGATTTCTACGCGATATTCGGGCCGGTGTTCGAGCGCAACAAGAAGTGGAGCAGCGAGCGGGACCTGCCGTCGATCGGCGACGACAGCACGAGCCTCAAGGCGGTGGCGAAGTTCTACGACCGCTGGGCGCACTTCCAGTCGTGGCGCGACTTCTCCCACCTCGTGGAGCTGGACGAGATCGACGACAGCATGTGCCGCGAGGAGAAGCGCTACTACGCGCGCGAGAACGAGCGGCAGCTGAACCACCTGCGGCGGGAGGAGCAGCAGCGCCTGCGCACACTCGTCGAGCGCGCTCGCAAGAACGACCCGCGACTGCGCCGCAAGCGGGAGGAGGAAGAAGCGAGGCGGCAGCGCGAGAAGGACGAGCGCGAGGAGAAGCGCAGACAGCTGCGGGAGGAGGAGGAACGTCGCCGCGCGGAGGAGGCGGAACGTGAACGGCGTCAGAAGGAAGAGGCCCAGCGGAAACAGATTGAAGAAAAGAATGCAATTCGTCAGGCACAAAAAGACATGTTGACCTTTCTGGAGGAACATGATCTCCTTGATGAAACGGAAACAAATAAATTGCTGCCTCACGTCGTTCGACGTCCAAATGTTGCGTGGCTCTTCTCAAAGATTAATTCGCCCGACCAGGCCGCTGCGATTCTGGCAGATGTGATGAGTTGCAGCACAGAGCGGATCCAGGTGACTACGACTCAAGAAAAGGAAAAAAACTCCAACAGCAACAATAACAATACTAATAATAAAAATAATAAGAACAAGAGAAATAATTACTATAATCATGCTCACACGGATGAGGACGATGAGGGTGTAACTGTGGAGGCGGTTCTCCGCTTTAATGCTCTCGTTGACGAACAGGAGCAGCGTCTTGGCTTGACACGGTATGGTGAGTCTATCAAAAAACGCCCAGTAGACACCACCACAACAACAACACCTCCACCCACAACTGAGACAGTGAAGAAAACTTCTTCGGCGTCGCCTGCGACGTGGGATAATGAGGACTTGATTCGCCTTCAGAAGGCCACCGCCAAGTACCCACCGGGTTCAGTAGACCGCTGGAAGAAGATTGCCGAATTGCTGCGGGGTAAGTTCTCGGAGGAGGAGGCGATGAGGAAAGTGAATGAAGTTACATCTGCGTTGCACAATGGAAATAACAGTAATAAATATGCCCCTTCAGCAGAACAGCAACAATCCGATGCTTCTGCAAGTGCACCCGCAACTGCTGCAGCAGCAGCACTGGCGACAGTCGCCCCTCAAGCTCCCGCCGTGGAGGATTGGACAGTGAAGCAGCAGAAGATGTTGGAACAGGGTCTGCGGGAGTTGAAGGACTACAAGGAGAGGGATAAGTTTCAGAAGATTGCGGCAATGGTGGAGGGCAAAAATGCCAAGGAGTGCTTTGAACGATATAAGTATCTGTGCACGATTAATAAAAAGAAATAAAATATCCCCTATGGGTATATAACAAGAAAGGGGGGTATAAAAGGGAGGGGGAGAAAAATTTAAAAAAAAGAATGCATGTGGGGCAGAGTTTATACTTCATATAGATTAAAAAAAAAAAATAGACACACACACACTCTCTCTCTATTTATGTCTGAGTTGTACCCGAAAAGGAAAAAAAATGAAAGGTTCTTTTTTGCCGATCTTCTTGTTGTTGTTTTTTTCATCATCTTTGTTTTTTATTTTATTTTCTCTTTTACACAAACATATGTATACATACATAACGAGAGAGAGAGAGAGAGAGAGAGGGAAGGAGAATAAAGGAAAACAATAAAGCAGAAAAAAAATTTCCTGTATATTGGAGTTATGTCTGCGTTTTCTCCGTACACCACGCCTACCCAATCGCACTTGGGCAATACTCAGTACCCGTGGGGTGTTGACCACCATAACGTGATGCTGAACATGGGTCTGCAGTATGGCCAGAGTGTGCTGCAGGGAAGCGAGCAGAAGCTCATGCAGCACCTCCCCGTCATCTCCAACATTTACCGCTACTTCCGCGTGGACAATCAGTATGTTAAGAAGAAAATGGGGATCCTGCTGTTTCCCTTCACGCGGAAGTTTCAAAGAGTTCAGCGTGGACCAGGCCATGAGCACGAAGCCACTGGGGGAAATACCGGTTTTGGGGGAGAGCCAGCGCCCTTTTCACCGACTACAACAGTGGGGCGTCCGTATCCGGCGTCTCCAGCAGTCTTCCCTACAAATGATGTATATGCACTAGATCTGTACCTTCCACTTATGGGTGCTGTCACGTACGTCATCCTTTCCGGGTTTATACATGGACTGCATCATAATCGGGTAACAAATGAAGAACTTTTAGGCTTTGCTTCAGCGCTCATTTTTTGGTTTTTAGGGGAAGTGCTTGTCACAAAAATGGCAAGTTATCTTCTTCGGCTTGTACCGGATATAAATGTATTGGATATTATGGCCTTGACTGGATACAAGTATATTATGGTGTCTATTATTATGTTTTTGAGAGAACTCCTGCAATTTGAAAGTGACGCCTATTATGTCGGTATCATGGGGACGTATGTTTTGCTTGCCAATGGTGTATTTGTCATTAAAAATATAATTCGAATGTTTGAAAGAGAAGGGCGAACGCCTCCAAATGCGAGGCTCCTAGCATATGGCGCCTCTTTTCTGCAAGCGCCACTTGTAGTATGGTTGGCAGTAAAGCCATTCAAGTAGAATATTTGAAAGTGAGAGATCTGATATTATTTTTCCTGTGAGATATATATATATATAAGGGTGTGTGGAAATAATGTTACTCTTTGTCTCTTCCTCTATGTGCGTATATAAATATGTATACAGCATATTATCATTTTCATCTCTCTCTCTCTCTCTATATATATATATATACTCACTGTATTTATTTCTCTTTATGGCGAACAAGTGAAGGGGCTGGGTAACTCTTCCTCTCTACACTGTCAAGGAGAATAAAAATGGAAGGTGGTGACCGGCGGCAAATGATGTGGAATCTCAAAGGGCGCAGTGCCGTGGCCGCAATTGATCCCTCCACAAGACATCGCATCATGCAATCCCACACCATGGCCTCATGCTTCAACAAGCCATTGTTAGCCGTGTTAGAAGCCCTCATAACTGTGAAATATGTGGGGGGCTTGACTGGCCCCCTGCATAAACCCGAGCCGTTCATTTGCCTCATCGCACGTCTGCTGCAGATCACACCGAACACGTCGATTGTCTTGGCGATGCTGCAGCAAGATGTCCATAAATATTTACGGGTGGCCGCGCTGTTTGTCATTCGCTTGATTGGCAATGAGACCATGATACGAGAGGCAATGCGGGTTGGGTGGGAGGATTACAGGAAGATCCGTGTCTATGGTGACATGAAGGACTTGACAGGCATAACGAACAGCAACAACAACAATAACAAAAAGAACAACGAGAATGATAATGTGGCAGATGATGGGGAAGATGAAATTGGACGCATGCCGTCATTTGCGATAATGTGTGTGGATGAAATCACGGATCGTCTATTCCACATGGGTGATGGTGAAGGAGACAGTGAGGGAACAAGTGGCAACGTGTGGTTAGGTCTTCGTTTACCTCCGATATTTCTTTAGTGCAAGTTAATCATCTCTCAATCCCTCATATGTATATTTTTATGATTTTTCTCGGCATCATTTAGATTCGTGTAATACATTTATTTGCTTCGGTCCTACTAACCTGGTGTTTTTTTCTCTTTCTTTGGTCCAGATACTTGGAGGAGCATTTTCTTTTTGGAGTTTATTATTATTCTTGATCTGTCTTTGCCAATATGCTCATTCACATTTTCTATCTATCTCCTGTAGAAGAAGCGGTTGATTGGAAGAGAGTGGGAAGGAGTAATAATAATAAGAGGGATATATATAGAAGCAGTAGTGGGAAAAAGTGGAAAAAATAGCGCACGTGGGAAGTGAAATTATACACATGAATAAGAATGCCCCTGATGTGGAAGAACAGCTGCGTGCATGGCGGCAGACACACGACAAGAAGATCGCTGTGAGTTGTATGGGGTGGGAGAATATTGAAGACAACCTACCAGTCGTTATTCCAATTATTGGTGTTACCTTGATTACATGTTTATTCTATACACTGCTTCCCCTTATTGGTCGCGGTAAAGAAAGCAAGCAACATCCTGGGCTAGCACATCGCTATGCCACCAACCTTGCCAAATCACGTGCGCTGGTGGTTTCCTCACGCTTCAGTCCACAACTATTTTCGGCATTCCTCTCGGTGTGGCTCTTACTCTGTTCAGCGAATGCTGTTTTTTATCTCATGCAAATGGCCGCCACAAACTCTGCGTGGGCGGAGCGGGTACTGACAACATCCGATGGCTTCCTGAACTCTGGAATTATTCTCTACATTCTGCAGTACTGGAGTATATCCTCCCTCTGTATACATGTTCTCTTCACCTCGCACCACTACGTGATTGGGAGCATTGCTTCCCTGCCGGCCTTTCTAGTGAGTTTCTACCAGACGGCTTCTTTGAAGGGCGATGAAGTAGACGATTTGCCTGTAGGAACCATCAAGGCATCGCTGCTGGTTTCCTTCCTGGTAACTGTGGCGTTCACTGTGCCGTGGATTAAGGACGAATACCGCCTTGCCATGCAGGAAATCAATGCACGCACTACACGCACTTTGGGATATCAAAGAAAAGCAGCTTCTTTACAAAATAAGAAGTCTGCGTAAAGGTGTATGGAATGAGAACTGTGGGAATGGTGAGAACGACCCGTATAACAGAAGGAAGGAATGGAAGAGATGAAGTGTTCCCCTCACTTGGTGGTGGTGTTGGTGTTGTTTTGTGTTTTCCTTCTGCTCGTATACGACTAATGCTTGCAGGGGTGAGAAGGGAGAAAATTATATGAAATCCAATGAGTTCTTGCAGCTGACAATTGGTGTTTCTTCTTTCTTTTACATATTTTCTATCAGTGTGCCGTTTGCGGTGTATTTTCCAATAGGAAACTTTAAGAAATAAATAAGGAGTTGCCTGAGCACCACTCATGATGAGCGCATGACCTTCTGTTCCCTGTGCAAAACCTCAGAGTCCTCTTCTTTTCTTTGTTTTTCCTTCCTCCTATTTAGATGCACAGAGATAGAGGTGACAGCATGGTATACTTTCTGCCTTTCATATTCCTAACGGTGCCATGATGCCGCTACTCTCTCTATCTCACAAGTTAAAAGGAAACGCACAAGAGTGGCTGAAATGCATGAATGTGTATATACACATACAGCCGGACGTTGCAGCATCATTTACAGGCGCGGGGTGTGTATGGACTGAGACGACCGTTATTTACATTTAGCCAAAGAGGATGAGTTGTTATTGTTGTTGTGTCTTCCACCTTGGAGTGTCTGCCTGTTTTGCCCGAGAAACAAATTAATTGAACTCCGCTGAGGAACATACATACATGCATATCACTGGGGTTTAATGATGTAGTCTCTCTCCACTGTGTATTCGTGTGCCCATGATCGTCTCTCTCTCAGAGTGTTGTCTACTCTTTCTTGTTTCTTCTTTCATGGTCGGGAGTGCGGCGGATTCCACGAGGTTCACCGCGAAGGCCGTCCGTGTTTATCTGTCTCTGTGTGGGTGGATGATTCATCGTTGTCATTCATGTGCCATTGACCGCGGCGGTATTTCTCGCTTCCCAATCCAACCGCGTGCCACATTAATTTTGTTTCTCTCCCACACACAGAGACACACGTGGCGGTTTAAAGAGTGCGGTGTGCGTTGTTAATATTTTTAAATGTGTGTTCACAAAATAAACTCTCCGCTCTTTCTGCGGTTAAACCACACACTAGACCTCTCCTTCTTTATTCCTCCTGCAAAGTCTACACAGCACAAACTGACTGACGTCTGAGAAGACAACGATGCCACTGGGAATTATGCTGCAGAACATGCGGTGGCAGATTATGTCTGAGAACTCTTCTCGTGTTGGTGCTGCCCCTCTTCTATTGCTGAGGGAGTAAAGAGATATCATGCGAGGGAGCTGAGGCTTACGAGGAAGATTTCGTTTTGAGTGAAATCATTCAAGCAGAGGTTAAAAAGAAATGATTGTTGCTGAGGAGGGAATGGATGAGTGAATGATTGGAGGAATGGTGATGACTGTGCATGGGGGGTGTTCTCCGAAGATGATCATAACAAAAGCCAAGGCTGGTGCCTATTTGAGAACTGAGGGAAACTGAATATAAATAAATGGGAGATATCCTTCTATATATATGCCAGCTGCTGTTGCCCATATGAAACTTCTTCCCACAGTTATTAAGTATCCTGCCAGGCTTTCTATTGACTGTTATTGTGGTCATTACACGTTGCTCTCATTGAGCTCCTTGTTTTTGTTCATGCGGAATCACGTGACACTCCTGTTGCTGAAGTGAAATGTTTAACAATGAAATCGATAGATGCTCTATTTGAGCTCCGCGAGCAATTGAGTGGGTCAGTCGTGGAGCCCCTTCGCAACCTGCAGATCCTCGACGTTCAAATTCTCCCGTTGTCTGGTAAACCTCTGAGCCCCATTGAAGAATTGGGGAACCTGAAGGAGCTGCACTGTTGTGGAGAGAGAATAGTTTCCTTATTATCAATTCGTGGGATGCAAAGTCTACTCACTGCTAAGGTATTTAATGCAAATATCACCGACAGCGACATTGAAAGACTGAGTGAACTGAGACAGCTGCGTAATATTAGCACCAATGACTGCTGTAATGTTATCTCTTTGGCTCCGCCTAAAGATCACCCCTCATGGCATACCACAGAGGTCATGTCGTGCTACGGTCTTGAGCGGGGTGAGGCCCTCGCAACTATTCCAGCGCCGGGAGAAGTAACGCTGGATGGATGGATGGAGAGTGGATTCAAATGAAATGCCCGCTGCGTGAGGGCTTTCACACATCTTGAGAAACTTGAATTTTGTAATGTCAGCATGGCTGAAGTGCCAATTGTGGGCATGCGTGAATATCGGAATTTACGATCTCTCATACTCAACAATATGACTCACGCCGCCTATCAGTGGACTGCAAAAGCGCCGTAGTTAACACACCTCAGTTTGGACCGCACAAACATCACGGAAAGGGAGTCAACTGAGATGTGTGGATCACTCATTTATATGGAGGAACTTGATGTGTATGAGTGTGGCGCTCTGAGAACATCTTTGGAATTTCTTTTGCCTGTGAAACACACGCGGAGAGTAGAGATTTCCAGATCCCGTTTGATGGAAGATAATGTAATTGCTTTGCTGGAGGGACGAGGTGTTGAGATCAAAATACATGGTATATAATTCCAACTGGGGGCTCCACTACAACAAAGATACAGCACACAGTTTGTGCCCGAAGAGCTTCTACTGTCGAGAGATGAAGTGGAACTTCTACAAATATATTTCTTGTATCCTTCTTAATGTGAATAATATTTACTGCTTTATCTTCGTCATTTCCTCCTTGTTTTATTTGCTTTGTTCTCGAGCCAATGATCTCTGCAATAATGGTGGTGGTGTTTTGACTCTCCGTGTGTGTGCAGGGTGAAATGAAAACAGAAACGCAGAGCGAGTACTTCTTTCTCCCATTCACCATGGCTGATAGATCTTCATTCTGAGCTTTGATTGTGTGTGAAAAAGCACTTTTCCTGACTGCATTGAAACCGCACTTTCATTTATTTTTATGTGCGTTTCATTTTGGTTTCGTATTGCTTATTTGTGTGTGTATTATCTTTGAGGACATAGGCGTCTGGACGGTGATGACGCTGTGAGTCTCTCTCTTGTTGGTTCTCTTTGTCTACGTTTTCTTGACATGCTTCTGTTCTTTCCTCTGTTTTTTTTATTTTGTTTCTATAACACACACACACACACTAAGGAAAAGAAAGAAAGAGAACAAACTCTAACCATCTACAGAGCGTGAAAGAGTGAGGGAGGGAGGAAGAGCAGTAAAGGCCAAAGGAGGAATGTCCATGCAAGTGATGTTTTCTTCCTCAGCAGTGTTCCTCTTCATGTTGTTGCTGATGTGCTGCGGCAGCGGTGGAGTTGTGTGCGCTGGTGAAGTAAAGCCGGGGAGCCAGTCGAACAGTCTGGAGCTCTTCACAAAAGGGGAAACAAAAGTGGACGGGTCTGCTACGGTTGCTGTCACTTCGTTCCGTGCCCATTCTCTTATTGATGTGAATGGACTGATGGTGGCATTCGCTGAGGCCAATTCCAGTTCTGGTATGGGTAAGTCCAATATTGAAATCTGGTCAAAATCACTAAGGTATGAGAAGGACAAGATGCCATCGGAGATCATTAAAACGGAAGGCGGGGGTCAACAGATGACACAAGCTGTTGTCTTGAAGAAGGCAGGCGAGGGTCACTACACTTCCTTGTTTGGCCCTAGTGCCGTGGTGAAGGACAATAAAATATATATTCTTGTGTCAAACTACACCCGTCCTAAAGCCAATACCCAAGGCGGTGGTCAACGAAATGGAATGCTTGTGGATATTGAACTCGTTGTTGGCACTCCCGGTCCCTCCTCTGGTGACAATCAAAGGCACAATCACGTGGCAAGGACCCTACGCTTTTGAGGAGCACGTTGATGACAGCACTGAAGGATGGTTCGTGGAAGGGTGTGTATGCACCTAGGGGGAGGGGCTTACTGATGGGTGGGAGCACAATTGTGTTTCCTGTTGGTGCTAGAAGAAGGGTGACACTCAAGGAAGTGTAAAACTTGGCTGTACTGTTATTTATTCAGATGATGGAGTCGACTGGAAGTTCCCTTCAAAGCAAAGTCATTGCTGAAGGTTGCTTTCGTTCCACTCTGCTTGAACAGGGCGGGAAACTATTCATGGTCACTGCTTCACAGCATTCTCACACCAGAAATGTGTACGTGTCCACTGACAACGGGAAGACATGGAAAGAAGATACAGAAGCCGACTCCAACCTGCTGCTTGATTTTCTGAAACGTGCTCACGTTGGTGACACTTCTGATGTCATCCCAGCAACAATCAGTGACAGGAAAGTGACATTGCTTACCCAGCGGAGGTTTATTCCCTCGGGTGGAGGGAGTGAATCCCCTCATCAGGTCCATCTCTTTGTGACTGATAACAAGCGAATAACCTCTATGGGGCCAGTATCTCTGGACACGGACATACGCTCAGTCTGTAAACTGTTGCTCACGAAGGAGAATGGTGGGCTGTTTGCCCTGTGTGATAAGGGTCCGCGTGATTCTCCAGAGAGTGTTGTTCTTTTCTCCCTCACTGAGCAGTTGGGACGAATCAGCTCCGTGCTGCATGCCTGGGAAAGTACAGATGGACGGGTCTCATCGTCGTGCACAGCTGCTACCAAGGAAGCTCCCTGCAGTACTCGCCCATGCCCACAACTGGTCTGGTTGGGTTTCTCTCTAATACCGGCGATGAAACTCACTGGGCTGATGAGTACCTTGGAGTGAATGCCACAGTGACTGGAGGCACAAAGGTTGAGAATGGCTTTAAGCTTTCAGGGCCTGGTGCAAAGGTTGAGTGGGAGGTTGGAAGTGATTTCCCAACTCCACGGTACAGCTTTGCAGACCGCGGTCTCACTCTTGTGGCGACTGTGACCATCCACGACATTCCAAAGAGCGACACTCCTTTGATGAGGGTTGGATTCGCAAGCAAAGCTGTTGGGTTGTGGTACGGCAAACAGAATCACTGGAAGGGACTGAGTGATGATGATGGGAAGAAAACACCTATTGGGAGAAGGGTAAACCGTACCAGGTGGCCATCACATTACTGAAGGGCGCCGGATCCGTCTATATTGATGGGAAGCGTCTGGGAGGTTTGGATCTGAATTTTCAACCTAATAATGATGGTAAGGCACGACGGCGACAACCAGAACGACCATGATCACCAGGAGAAGGTGGAATGCCTCATGAGCTACAGGAGGAGCTAAGACTTATCTGCTTTGGAGGATGTGGGTCTGTGCATGGTGGTGATGAGAAGACCGCAGCGAGAGACTTTACGGTGACGAACGTCTTTCTGTACAACCGCGTACTGAATGATACAGAACTGCCGCCACCACCACCGCCACCACCACAGCAACAGCAAGACCAAAGCCAATCCACTGCTAAGGGAACGAAAGAGGCGAGCATTACAGGGAAACCGACTGCCGAGAAGCGAAGTAACACGACGCCAGCGGGAAATGACAGTTCTGTGCATGAGTGCGTCTCTCTGGGGTGTTTCTGCTGTTTGCTGTGCTTGCATTCTTGTGTTCTGCACCTCTCTGATGAGTTAGATAAATTGTGCGTGACTGCGCTGTGCTCCAAGTCAGTCGCCTTCTTTCTAACTTGGTTGAGTGTTGTTTTTTTCGATTTCTTTTTCTTGCTTCGTATCTATCCTTTTTCTTTGTTTTCTGTCTTTGCTTTCCCTTCCATTCGCCGCTGGCACAGCTGTCTGCTTCTGTAGTCGGCGTCGTGGTCTTTTTTTCTTTCCTTTTTGTGCGCTACATTGTTTCCCGTCTGGTTATTTGCAGTACATACCCACTCTTTGTGGGTGATGACTTTCCCCCTTCTTCTTTTTCCTGTGTTTTCTTGATTTTGTTTTTTCTGGATATCCGCACACGGCCGTGGTCTTTTAGTTGTGTGTTTTCTTGTTTACTTCTGTGTGGGTTTATACAGCGTGAGATGTTTCTTTCCTATGGGCAGGTGGTACCTGCATGCACGCATTGTGACTCCTGTGGTGCTGCTGTGGGAGAAAACAAGTAAGGGTCCACCTGCCGAAAATAATCCTTACTTTCCCATCTTTTCTTTGTTTGTTTCTTTTTGGGGTCCTGCTGGGCATCTCACTGAGGTATTATTGTTTGCTTTTTCTTGGGGATGAACGCAGACGATGCCTGCTTGAGTTCCTGTGCGTCTCTGTTCCTTACGCACACCACTTCTCCTTTGTTTCTTTTTTCCTTCCACTTTGTGTGCATAGATAATCCCACTTGTTCCGAGTGGATCCTCTTCTGGATATGATTAAGTTGACAAGAACAGTAATGATGCGGCGCCCGCTATGTCTGCTGCTGTTGGTCCTCGCACTGTGCTGCGGCTGCCTCTCTGTGCACGCAGCGGGTGATGTTGCGCCATTGCAGGTGGATGCTCTGTGTGCCAGCATTGTGAAAATTAAACAGTGGCAGCTCAGTGGAAATCATATGTAGTACGAATGTCGGAGGCTCTTATGATATCTTCGCTTATGGTACGGATTATGGTGTATTCATTTGCGGTGTGAATAAGGAGGACTGCAGGAATCATTCAGACAGTGATGTTTTCACCATTAATATCGGCATGGTGGATGGGGCGGACGTGGGGAAGTGGAGGGGGAGTCACGTGACTGCGAAGGGCTCTACTGTTGCGCCCGGTACTTCTGCTCACCAGCGGTGGTGTTGCTGAGGAGGGAGAGGACAATCCAGGCGGCGAGGACACAAATGTCACTTCTTCAAGCAATACCAACCCCACCGCTGGTGAGCAGAATCGTAACAGCAGTGAGGACAGCAGTGACACAGTCTTTCTCCCTATCTCGGCACGTGGACGTATTCGTGCGACATGCGTTGCAACTGCAGCGGTCGCAGTGTACGAGATGGAGGGAGACAGAGAGAATGCCATGCACAAACTACACGAGAGCACATTCGCCTTTCTTTCTCGTTCCGTGTGCTCGCCTCTTCTGAGTGGACTCTCACCCCTTTCGCGCATGGGCTTACGTATGTACTGTCGGGTATTAGAGATAAGAAACTCATGCTAACCGACTTGCCTTCTTCTTGTGCGGCTGAGGGATCCTTTCCGCAGCTCTCTTTGGTTTTCCATGTGCTTAAGGCACATCGTAACTTTATTTTGTGTTTTGAATTTGTTTTTCCATTGCTCTCAGTTGGTGGTATTCTTTTTTCCCACTACTACTGGAATTGCGTGCTCCACAGCGATGGAGAGAAGGAGTGGGGGAGGTTGTGTGTTTCCTTGGCGATTTGCTTGTTGCTTTGCGTCTTCGCTGCTTGGTGGACGACATTTCCACACATGCCTCAGCTTCCCGTCGCTGGGTTCTGGGCTTTTGTTTCTTCGTGGCTGAGCGCCCATATTCTGCAGAGGCCCTTTATTGTTGTGATGGGTTTATGCAGATGTGTTCTCATCAGTATGATGTGTTTACTCTCTCTTTCTCCTTCTCTTCATTTCTCACTGTGCCCACCTCTCACTGTAGACACATTGTGTGTGAACAGTCTTAGTTATGTCTATGATCCCTTCCTCTCCATCCCATGCCTTGCTGGCTACCGCACTGTTCTACTGCTGCTGCTCATATGCGTGCGTGACGGCTCTTGCGACTGAAAAGGATGCGAAGGTCGTGTCTGGCAGCCGTGATGTGTGTGTGCGGCATATCGCTCCTGCGTGCGAGACCCAGCCAGCAGAAGATATCTGCAGTATTCCAACGAATGGACGTGTTGGTTTTCTCTGTGGCGCATTAACTACGGAATCGTCCATCAAGGCAGGGAAGGATGAGTGTCATTGCACGAATGCGACTGTTCCTGGTGGCATGCAGGCAGCGGCGAGCGGAGTTATATGCGCCGGCTTGCAGGGCACCAATTCACCCTTGCGGCTGCGGCGACTACTCACGAGGTGCCGGAGGAAAGGAAGGCGAGCAGCAGCAGCCCGATTCCTCGCATGGGTGTGCGCCTGGGGAAGAAGAAAGGAGAAGATAGTGATGTCGTGCGTATTGGACTGTCATGTGCAGGGGACAAGCACTGAGGCTTGGGCTGCAAAAGTGAATCTGATGTGATGGTGTAGACGTGGGAGTCAAACACAACGCCCCACGCGGTGATTCTCTTGAATGTGGAAGCACACGAGGGACGTGCGCACATCGCTGGGGCGAGTCATTGACAGATGGCACACACAAAACAGAAGAAAAGAATAGAACCGATGAATCGCTTGAGACCCCTCACTTCGACTTTGGTGTGGAGAATGATGGAGACGGTGGTGCAGCCACCAGTCACGTAGCCGTGGCTAACGTTCTCCTGTACAGTCGTCTACTGAACCCCACCGAGATCGATACGCTTCGTGAACATAAAGATGTTATTGTCCAGTCGCACTCACCGGGCACAGATGGAAATAGTACTGAGAAGCCTCCAGCGAGTGAAAGGACAGAGGAGTCTCAGACAAGAGGAGATGAAGCGAGCACTCCGACAGATGTCCCGACTTCTCATGGCAGCGGCAAGAACACCAGTAGCCGGAATTTCACGCAGACGATGAAGGAAGGTTGCGATGGCTGTGCACCCGTGCGTGCTGGCGGAATGCTGCTGCTTCTTTTCTTTGGGTTGCTGTATGGGACTGCAGTGTATTGCTAGTGGCTGTGGGGCGCCATTGTGCATGCCCTCGCTCCTTCAACCCACCCCTGCGACATCAATTCGTGTGAGCAGAGGTTCATTTTGTTTTTATTTTTGGTTTTGTTTTTGGTTTTCGTTAAAAACATAATGTGGAATCGGAATCCCTTTTCTTTGCATTTCTTTTGCGTTGCCACTACTGCGTGGTCTGCAGTGAAGTACAACAGTCCCCCGATTCTACTCCTTTTTCATTGTTCTCTCCGTCTCTCTTTATGTATGTATACACCTCTTCCTTCCCTCGTGTCTCTCTTCTCTTTTATTTTCGGTGTATCCAGACCAAGCCACACTTCTCAACAACTTTACTACTGCGAGTGATGGTTACGATGATGACTGGGCGTCTGCTGTTGGTGTGTTTCCTCTGTGTGGTGTGCTGCTGCAGTGGTGGGAGCCATGCTTGGTTTCACAATGAGAGCTTTTTTTTTTCAAACGTTCCCATTCTGCCGCTACGCATGTAGCGCCAACAAACCATAAAGGTTGTTATTGTTCAACCTATCCTTCTATACGATGATGTCGAACCACATCACTGAGCAGCGTTTAAAAGAGCTTCTCCGACGGGATCCTTTTCGCCCGCGTGAGCCCCCCACACTCCACTGGGCTCCCCGCAGGATCGGTCCCGGATTCAGTTCCACACCACCGCACAGTTGGAGAAGCTTCCAAAAGTGAACCCTCAGTGCGAGTGATGGCGCTCCCCGCAGGGACGTGCAGCTGTGGAGCAGTTCTGGCCTTCGTTTTGTTTCAGGCCTCCCAAACACAGCGCTACCCCAGACCTGCCTGCCGACGCTGAGGGCCTTTAACCGCACCCCAGGCACGGTCGCAGGCTCTCCACTTCCCCTCGGAGAGGGCACGGATCCCTGGCACCACGTGGAGGTGGCCGGCTTCGCCAGGGGAATCTCTTCTACTGCGGGAACTGTGGTAAGCAGGCACTTGTGGCTTTCAAAGCGGTGCTTTTCGCGGTAATTCTTCTTGCGTGCGGGGCATGGATGCTCCTGTTTGCGACGTTTGACGGGAGGCTCTGCCGCAAGGATTGGCACAGGTGCCGGCACAGTGGGAAGTAGCGGTGCTGACAGTGCCGTGGCTACAATACCAGCCTTCGGCAGGGGCGTGAGGGGATGTTCCGCGAGCATGTGCTGTTTAAAGCCCTCTGTGCTTTGCGTGTGGTGCGGGCAGTGGGGGCAACATATATAATGCCCCTCTGGCGGGACCGCGAGTGCCGACTTTGCGGCTGACATGGGCTCTGCGGGAGTCATGCCGCGTATGCATCTCATATGTCGTCGGGCATTACATCTATTGGAGCATGTGCGAAAGCATACGGGGCAAAAGAGGGCTTGATTTGCTCTCGTCACAAATACCGGATCTACTTGGGGCAGTTGGGTCGTTGCCGGTGCGGGTGGTGGTTCGGGAGGCGGTTCGGGTGGTGGGGAGTCAACGCCGGGAACTTCCACGGACAGGGGAGCTGCGTCTAGTTTTGTTCGCCATCTGCACTGGGGGTCTGTGCTGCCTGTCATAACTCTTTGCGGCCACCCGAAGTGTGTGGAAACTCCTGTGCGAAACTGGGCCAGTATGCTGCGACCGTGCCTGAGCATGGCGGTGTTCTTGGGGGAAGGTCGATGGTGACCCAGTAGTTGCTGACGCACGGTTTCCAGGGGTGCAGGGTTGTCTTCAGCGCACCTTTTCTTTAGTCCCTTTATGGGCGTGACAATGTCCGTGATCCATGCCGGGGCAGTTTGGGAAAGTTTTGCCACCTCTTTCGCTAGCTCATCGGCCTTTTCATTGTTCTCAATTCCCGCGTGGCCAAATATGAACTGAAAGGACGGTCTCACTCCCCTGCGTGTTAAGGTAAGGATCTGAGCCCAGATTCTTCGGAGGATGCCATCTGTGACCGTAGCGGGGCCCGTTTTAAGCGCGCTTAACAGCGAGAGGGAGTCGGTGAAGACTGCCACTTGGGTTCGCCGGGGTTTCGTTCTGTGCGGGAGGGTGTCCGGGAGCAGCCGGAGTCCGATCCCCATCGCGACGCATTCCGTGCGGTAGCTGCTGGCTAAGGGGCCGACTCCTCGCCGGCGGGTGCCAATAAGAGTGTCTTTCTTGTAAAGTAAGGCTGCGCTACCGGAATGAACATCGGCCGTGACGGAACCGCCCGTCCAGAGAGCATAATGAGCGCCGATAAAGCGGCCCACTCTTTCGACGCATGCTGCGTGTTTCTCGTCGTCAGGCGCATCTGCCGTCAATCCACCGGAAGCGGTCGTATTGAAGTACACTCGCGGGGCTATCCATAGGGCGCTGGAGAAGTGAGGCACCGAAAAGTCATCCACTACACTGTATGCCTGCTCGACGTAATGTAATGCCTCGTGGACAGGGCGGTCGTGCGTGAACATGTCCTCCGCTATTTCTTTGAGGTGCCCTCCTCTTGTGGTGGAGTTTAAGTAGTGCCCTACGCTGCGCCAATGGACTACACTCTCAAGCGTATCTAGCCTCGCCTCTTTCAAGGCATCGTCGCGGAACGCTCCCCGCGGGATTCCAGCAATCATACTTGCTGCATGGCAGTGTGGTTTTTCGAGTGCCTGCTTTGTGGTTTCCGAAGCAGCCGGCCACCATGCCGTGGAGCCACACAGCGGTTTTGATTGTATAAGAGCGAGGTGGAACGGTTTCAGGACGTCACTCTTGGGTCCCCAGAGCGTGGAGGAAATTGCCTTGAGTTTCATGAGGCGGGCTTTTGCCGTCTGCAGCGTGATCCCGGCATGATTGCAAACACCTCTGATGGGGTTGAGCGCCACTCCCAGTATCTTGGGGTGGCGGTCCTCCTGCAGTTTGATACCCTCGATGAACAAGGAAAGTCGTCCTGTAAGGGGGGAGCCAAAGAGAGTGTACTTCGTCTTTGGCGCGCTCAGCTCCATAATGTTTTGGCCCGAACACATCGAAACACAATCCAGTGCAGTCTGCAGGGTGGATTGTGTTTCGGACGTGTTTGCTGGCGTGGTCAGGATGGTGGGATCATCAGCAAAGAAGGCGTGCTCCAGTGCTGGGATCCTGTTCAGTCGCTCCCTTAGTGAGTTCATCGCGATGGTGAACAGCGGCGGCCCGAGGACTGAACCCTGTGGAACTCCACAGGTGAATTTCACAGGGTTGGGAAGTACGTTCTGCACCTTGACCCTGGCAGTACGCCGAGAGAGGAAGTCAGCCACCCAACGCGTAAGGTACGGATCTACTCCATAGCGCCTCATCGCCCAAATGATGCATCCGTGATTTACTGAGTCAAAAGCCCGCGCATAATCTATGAGGACTGCGCCCACCTTCCGGCCCCGCTCGCGATTAATCGTCTTCGACGGAAGGTGGACTAGGGGATCCAGTGCGGAGCGATGCGGCCGGAATCCGGCTTGCTGCGGTAGGATTTGATTCTCGACCGCGTCGCGGACGCGTCTCGCTACAATGCGCTCCAGTAGTTTGCAAAGGCTCGACGTCAGAGTAACGGGGCGGAAAGAAGCCGGATCATCCGCAGGTTTTCCGGGCTTTAGCAACGGGATGATGGTTCCGCTCTTCCATGGCACACGCGCCTGTCCCGTCATAACCGTGGCGTTGAACAGGTGGACGAGCGCAACCCGTGCCTTTACTGGAAGGTTGGCCAGGGATTTCGCGTGGATGTTGTCGGAGCCCGGGGCGGAGCCAAGGTGCAGGCCGCGGAGTGCCGCCGAAAGTTCTCCCAGTGTTATCCTGGCGAAGGGGCGGGGCGGGTGCGGTGGGAGTTCCGGGTTGGGCGCCTTCGGATGACGCGTGGTTTTCTTGGCGCGCATCTTCGCGAGTAGGCCAGCATGCGCTTTGCGCGACAGCGGCTGGTCCTTAACGACGAGAACAGGGGAAGCAATCGGACACAGAGCATAAATCGATTGCGCTAGATGCCGGTGGGCCTTTGCTGTCGTGTCGAGGTCCCGGCATCTCTCGCTCCAACGCGTCACGGCTATTTCTTTTAGGCGCTTCCTCCTGTGAAGAATGGGACGTTGTGCTTTAGCGGCGTCTCTACATTCCCCCATCCGCTCATCCAGCAGGGTTAATTCCGGTCTCCAAAATGGGGGCCCCGTAGCCACAGCGCACGGAACACTGCGCGTGACTGCCCTGCGGAGGGTCGAGCTGAGTTCTAACGCTCGACTGTGCGCCGTGGTGCGTTTCCGGTCCTCCGCTGGGATCCGCGGGGGCTGTGAGGTCTTCAACTGACCGAGCCGGGTGCGTTTCCGATGACATCTCTTCCTGTGGGCAATGCGGGCGCACTTGGATTCCTTAATCTTTATGAGCGTTGTTGCCAGCGCGCTGCGGGCACGTTTTGCCTTCGCGCTGACGTATCTGTGATGCTCTGCCCAGTTCGCCTGTTTCCAGGAGTGGGGCGCTTGGATCCTTTGAAGGTGATGGGGCGGTCTTGGGATTCTCCTACTTGCACCGCAAAGGTGATCCGCGCGTGGCCACTGTCGGGGAAGAATCGCGCGTTCCAGTCAGTCACCGTGGCGCCATGCGATAATGTGATGTCGGGCACGGATTGAGCCAGCCCCTCATTGGCCTTCCTCCACGTGAGGAGACCGGTGTTGTGGCACATGATGCCGTGCTCAAGACACCAGTCCACGATGCGCTCACCTCCCGCATCCGCAGGCCTCGAAGGGTCCCACAGCGGGTGATGAGAGCCCACGTCTAAGCACACAACCGTCGGTATTCCATCTGTGAGGCCATGGCTTGGGAGCGCGAGGGTCTCGGCTGAGACCTTCTTCCCGTTTGGAAAGTGCCCAGCAATAATCCGTAGCTGGGACGTGTCGGGGGGCTGGAGCGTGAGCGAGGCCATCTCTCAACCACCCCCCGCCCCACGCGGACCAGCAATAACGCCGATCCCGTCCTGAACAAGAATCGAGGCCCCTCTTCCTTCGGACGACCTAGCCAAACCAAAGTGGGAGTAGGAGGACAGCTTAAATGTCTCGCATTCCGGCGCGGAAAAGTGCGTTTCAACCAGGACAGACCACGCAGCACGCCCCTTTTCAGCCACTTCTCCCAAGGGATCCTTTTCGCCCGCGTGAGCCCCCCACACTCCACTGGGCTCCCCGCAGGATCGGTCCCGGATTTAGTTCCACACCACCGCACGGTTGGAGAAGCCTCCAAAAGCGAACCCTCAGTGCGAGTGATGGCGCTCCCCGCAGGGACGTGCAGCTGTGGAGCAGTTCTGGCCTTCGTTTTGTTTCAGGCCTCCCAAACACAGCGCTACCCCAGACCTGCCTGCCGACGCTGAGGGCCTTTAACCGCACCCCAGGCACGGTCGCAGGCTCTCCACTTCCCCTCGGAGAGGGTACGGATCCCTGGCACCACGTGGAGGTGGCCGGCTTCGCCAGGGAAATTTGACGCATCCCTCCGCGATAGGTAACTGTTACGAATTTGTAGTTGACGAATACTGTGGCCCTTTTTAACGACGGCAGGCAACGTTTCTTTATGACCAATGGGTTCTTGTAAGGTGGCAACTTGATAAGTCGGATTCGGAGGGCAAACGCCATATTCCAATACAGGGTACGGGGCTTTTAAGGGAGTGCAAAATATAGGAATTGTGGAAAATCTTCAGCATGTCACCATGTGGTGTGAGCCTTTTTCGGTCATTGAGGAGAAGCCCTCGGGTCCGCGACGCCGATGGTAGCGTGGCCTCCGGGGAAAAGAGGAGCACGACACTTACGAAGCAAGTGTCTCTCCAACAGATATTTCGCATTATTTACCGACCATCGGCGTGGAGACGGCATTTTGCATCAATTAAAAAGCGTCCTCTTTCCAGATCCCTATTCCCCTGGAGGCGGGGTCTTTCTTTTGTTGTCGTCTGAAGGACGGGGGAATTGTTCAACCGATCCGTTCACCTGTGGGGTAAAATGCCAGTGCGGAAATCGTGCGATCAATTAACTCAGCGACGGCGGGCGCATTCTATTGTGCCTCCGCGGCTCATCGCGTTCCTCCAGGCTTATTGCTGGGTGTGTGGATGGGCGAAGTGCAGCTTTCAGGGCCACGAACATTGGTGCGTGATTCCCATCCCGGTGTTCTTGAGAAAACAACAAGTTGGGGCGTAACAATTGACGATCGATGAATAACGCGCCTACAATACACTTTTTGAGGCGTTCTGCTCGGCAATAATGACGGGACGATGCTATTTATTGAGAAGGTCCTTAAATGATCTGGGGTAGATTCACCGTTGGAGGAGTGAAGAGTTTGCAAATGGAATTCATCACCTCAAAGTTCATGTGCGCTAGTGGGAAAATGGTTATTAAACTATTTGCTTATTGTTTATTTCTAAAGATTGTGCATGGGCATTGGTTAGCTCTCAACAGGGGGGTGGCGCAGGTGGCCGTTCCCGCGGGCAGCTATAGAGTCAGGGGTAAAAATAAGGAAAATGACCGTAGATAAGTAACCACGCCAGGTTGGAGTTGCCACGCTCCCTTCGACAACGCTCGCAACGCACGCGTATTTGAAAGGATGGTAAGCGCTTTTCTTCACGGGCACTTTGGGGAAGAAAAAATTGCAGAGAAAGATTGGAAACACGGCTAAATCCCATCGCACAAACTTGGGCACGAGCGGTGAGGCTTGGCATTACAACTTTTCTTGATTTACACCAGCTTTACCTTTCTGTTGGAACCCGACGCCTACTTGAGTTGCCAATCCTCACGCCGATGCGTGCGTTTTTCCCCTGCGTCACGTGGAAGGAAGGCAAACGAGATTTCTCAAGGTCAACCGGTGACCCTTTCGGACTTCTGAGGGAGTGAGGGTTGCGAACTAGAGCGGCACGGTTTTCTTGGAAAAAAGACTCTGAAAAGTGCCCGTTGGCAAATCGTACATCGTATAAACATCATGTGGATTTAATGTTAACTTCCATTTTCCTTCTTTTGCTTTCTCTTTACGTATGCAAAAGACCCCGAGGAGTGATCACGATACATTATTAATATTACCCCTCCATTGTTGTTTTTCCCTTGTTCTGTTTTATGTGTTTTTATGTAAGGAACATAATTCCATTGGAAAGGCATATTCATTCTTTTGAAGGCTTGTGCCTAGAATGGTGCGGTGCAATATATTTTATTTCCTACAAGTCATGGAGAATTTATATTATATATGCTTTTTATTCTTATTTCACGTTTGTTCAGACCAGAAAGCTTATATCTTCTAGACGAAGAAGAAAAAGAAAATTTTGAGCAAAATAACCCACTCATCCTCCTCCTGCCAACCTCGCTTGGTAGGTGGGAAAGGAGGACCTAACCGATATTACGCCCATCGTAAGTAAATGGGTTCTCCCACTTCTCTTCGTATATACCATCTTCCGCCGGTAAGGAAATGCATCCCATAATTTTTTTGTTATGAATACCAAATAAAAGAGAGGGGCTTTATTGAATATCATGTTCTCACTTTTTCCTTATGTGTTTTTATCTGACGCACTGTGTGCTTAATTAAAAGTAGATGAAAGGGGTGAGGTTACGGTGGTTTGAGGGGTATTTGGGGAACATTATTCTTAGTTATTGAAGCCGCGAGGTGGGGATCGGAACTGTTTTCATTTCGCCCCAAAAGGGAGAAACCACGCTACACACAGAAACGGTGGCCAATGTTTATCTCAGAAGGATGGAATGCATAAAGCAGAATAATTTGTCCTTTTGGTTTTTCGCTTCTTTTCGTGGAGGCATATGGGCGGTTGACGGGGTCATACTGAAGGGCGTTCTGGTGAATAAAGCCGATTTCCCACTTGGTCGACGCAGGTTCGCGGCTGTGCAAGAACTTTTCCCGCAGTGGAGGTTCCTCACCAAAACCTTCACACATTCAAGGTTGTCGAAACCGAATCTCTGCGCCACCACTATGCGAGCACTTTGTTCGAATGGCGTTTGTGGCCAAAAGGAAAGAACAAGGATTACTTCTGTTTTGGGGAGGCCGGAAAGGGGAAAGTAGCTGTCCACTCCCTGTTTGGGACGGGCTGCTTCCAGAGGCGATCTGGAGCACTTTGCCTATATATTCCTTTAAAAGTCCAGTTTGCCGCGGCATGGCATCAAGGTGGTGGGGGAATGGTCTTGAGAGCAGTAACGGCCAGATTCGTTCTTACCTTGCAAATCGCGGCTACGCGTCATGGCCGGCATTTTCCCGTGAGGCTGGAAAGTCTCTTTCACGAAACTTCTTACCGTGTCTGGTGAAGAACTCGGCGGTCATCTATCTAGATGTATTTCTCTCGACCCAAATAATCGCCAACTCTTCTGGAATGCCGTAGGGCTGTGGATGTGGTAGCGTGTTTTTTTCTTCATGCGGAACGATTTCACGACCACACGCAGTCATCCGGCAATGCGCCACGTTTGCCAATGTAGTTTATGGGGGTTTAAAGTGCCAACTTTTTTATCAGGTCTGCCAGGCGAATGCGTTACCCCACACCTGCTTTCCATTTCCCGTTAGCAACGCAAAGCCTGTGGTTCCCGCTCCCTTGGAAAGAGCATTTGCCTAGCCAAAGTATCGAAAGATCCAAAACAACAATTCTGCTTGGTGGGCGGCGGCCGATTTTGGTAGAAGTGGCGGTGCCCCCAACACCTTGAGACAAGCTCTCTGGTTTCGACGGGCGTTGGCGAGTTCCGTGCCAAACGACTGGGAAAGCTTAATGGGAATTGCAACTCCAATGCAACGGCGATTCGGAAGTGACAGCGAGTTCCATCAACACTGCAAAAGGGCTAAGTAGAACGAACCGCTTTCCCATGCCAGCGTGAGGGCAGGACCACTTGTCATCTTTCCGGCTAATATTCAAGGTATCGTGGTATGCTCTTGTGCGGCGCAAGTTCTCCGTTTAAATCGGAGCTGGATGCAAGGGCCTGTTGCCTGGTCGTGTGCCTGCTCCGTTGGGACGTGTTCACTCTACGTTCTATATTTGGTGGCCAGTTTCACGGTACTGCGGACAAGGTTTTCAACGCATAGGCTGCCAACCTCCCTGGCTGAATAATTTTCCCCCAACACCCTTCGACCCACCGTAATCCCACCCCTATTATCTACCTTTCGATAATCAAACAATGCATAAGATGAAATTATTATTATTTTTTTGAAACATGAGAACGTTATATTCGATAAAGATTTTCTCTTCCATTTGGTATTCATAGCAGAAACTATTGGACACATTTTCTCTACAGGTGAAAGATGATTTATAGGAAAGGGCTGTGGAGAAGAATCGGTTTACTTATGAATGGGGTAATGTCGGTAATGTCTTCCTTTCTTGCCCACCGAGCTTTTCCATCGCAAGCTCCTTTTCTGAGGGCATTTTCCCTCTCGAAATACTCTCTGCAGGTTTTTCATCTGACTTTATATACTGGGGCGTTGCGGTAACTTCATACCGGCTCACAAGTTTACAGAATGCTTCGCATTCTACAGCCATAGTCGACGATTTTGACAGTCCTTTTTTTTGCTGTAGCCACGACCGTTGTGTTGTTCACATAAATCTTGACATGTAAACGCAACTATCTTTTAAAGGTTCTTATGCCCTGGCGAAGCCGGCCACCTCCACGTGGTGCCAGGGATCCGTACCCTCTCCGAGGGGAAGTGGAGAGCCTGCGACCGTGCCTGGGGTGCGGTTAAAGGCCCTCAGCGTCGGCAGGCAGGTCTGGGGTAGCGCTGTGTTTGGGAGGCCTGAAACAAAACGAAGGCCAGAACTGCTCCACAGCTGCACGTCCCTTCGGGGAGCGCCATCACTCGCACTGAGGGTTCGCTTTTGGAGGCTTCTCCAACCGTGCGGTGGTGTGGAACTGAATCCGGGACCGATCCTGCGGGGAGCCCAGTGGAGTGTGGGGGGCTCACGCGGGCGAAAAGGATCCCTTGGGAGAAGTGGCTGAAAAGGGGCGTGCTGCGTGGTCTGTCCTGGTTGAAACGCACTTTTCCGCGCCGGAATGCGAGACATTTAAGCTGTCCTCCTACTCCCACTTTGGTTTGGCTAGGTCGTCCGAAGGAGGAGGGGCCTCGATTCTTGTTCAGGACGGGATCGGCGTTATTGCTGGTCCGCGTGGGGCGGGGGGTGGTTGAGAGATGGCCTCGCTCACGCTCCAGCCCCCCGACACGTCCCAGCTACGGATTATTGCTGGGCACTTTCCAAACGGGAAGAAGGTCTCAGCCGAGACCCTCGCGCTCCCAAGCCATGGCCTCACAGATGGAATACCGACGGTTGTGTGCTTAGACGTGGGCTCTCATCACCCGCTGTGGGACCCTTCGAGGCCTGCGGATGCGGGAGGTGAGCGCATCGTGGACTGGTGTCTTGAGCACGGCATCATGTGCCACAACACCGGTCTCCTCACGTGGAGGAAGGCCAATGAGGGGCTGGCGCAACCCGCGCCCGACATCACATTATCGCATGGCGCCACGGTGACTGACTGGAACGCGCGATTCTTCCCCGACAGTGGCCACGCGCGGATCACCTTTGCGGTGCAAGTAGGAGAATCCCAAGGCCGCCCCATCACCTTCAAAGGATCCAAGCGCCCCACTCCTGGAAACAGGCGAACTGGGCAGAGCATCACAGATACGTCAGCGCGAAGGCAAAACGTGCCCGCAGAAGACACACTTCGTGTCCATCTATGGAAAATACACGACCCGCATGAGATGAGGAAGAACCACCGCTCCTGGTTAAAGTCTTATGTATGCGAGGAAACCCCGGCTCACCTTCTGCCGCGCCCTGGTCTCGAAGCTCTTCGAACCAAACACGGTATACCCTCGCTGGAAAAACCAGCAGTATTCTTCAGCAGGGAGCTCGCGAAGATGCTGTGTGATCTATTCCAGCTCGACGACCCTGCCCCACACATCCTGAAACAGAGTCTGAGGCACCGAGTTTGGAGGGTGATCGAAGCCGTAGTTTATTGTTTTCTAGTTTAATGGATTCTAGTTTATTGGTTTCGAACTCCCCCTCCCCGGACGTTATAGCTTCGTCGTCTCCCTCTCATCCTCTCAGGTTAGGGGCGGAGAAGGTGAAGGGTCGTTTGCTGAGGAAGCGCAGTCGCTCCTTGGAAGGTCATGGAACCAACGATATCTGAGCCCCTTTAACGCTGCTCGGAGTTGTGGTTCGAAATCATTGTATAGAAGGACAGGATGAAGAAAAACAACCCTTATAGTTTGGTGGCGCTACATGCGTAGCGGCAGCATGGGTACGTTTTAAAGAAAAAGAGTTCTCATGACCAATTGGGCCGCCCTGGTCCCTACCACGGCGATCATGCGGTTATTTCCCCCAATGAGCCTCCAGCCATCAACGTTCCACCTGCGTCTTTGAATGGTATGGCATCCCGGCGTTTGAATGATGTGCCAGACGCCAACGTGGAAGAGACAGGTGCTATTTTCCGTGTCATGGATGGGGTGCTTTTCTTGATCTTTTTCAGCCTTGTATTTCCCATATGTAACGCCGCTCATGGCAAATCTGCTGGGCCCTCGAGTTTAAGAAACCTCCATTTGACTGTGACAAACGACGCCTGCCAATTGCCATGGCGAAGTGCTATTTGAATAAAGATTCCTCTGCCACAGATGGTGCGTATAACAGCCTTGCTGTTAAGCATTCTAACCGTTTCACTGTTGCTACATTCAAGTTGTGGGTGGCGAGTCTCTTTTTTTTATCATTGGAGCTAAACAAACCAAATTAAGGCCGTGATTAAAGCATACCCCAAAGAAAGTCATATCTTTCTCGTACGCCAGTGTACTCTCCAAAAGTGAGATTACACCCTCTCACATTCCCCACAATACTTTGATTCCAGGGCATGCTTCCCATTCTTCACCAGCCACCCGTGTACTGTCAATCCGAACGTCCATTTGGATTGAAGTCTGAGCCGCATACTCCGGCAATGCGGCGCTCGCATCCCTCGCCAGTACTCTGGAAATGGTGAGCGGAATCCCCTGACCGCAGTTATGGCCCATCGGCGGTCGTTTGGGTTTTGCCAGAGTCACGTTTTTCTTGCGGGATCGAAACTGGCATCGTACATTCTCATGGTGGTTTCGCCGGGAAAAGGAGGCCTTTAAATCAATGAGCGCTGCTGTGTCCAAGGGCGCTGCGTTCAAATATGAGGAAATTTGTTTACGGGGTGCATCTGCCTCATTATTGTCTTTTCCATTATTAGTTTTAAATGGGGCATGCAATGAAACTTTGCCAACTTTCAGACTCTCTTTTTTCAATAACTGAAAATTGGGAGAGTCAACTTTTAGTTATCCCTTTTTTGCTTTTTAACCAGAATTCCCGCTGCCAATAACAGCTGGGATTCCTCTTCTGGAATGCTCCATCGCGAATCTTGAGTTTTTGCTGTCTTTTCTCCTTTTGAGGCGGGGCTAATGAGTGCTCCCAGACCTTGCCAAAGCGTTGGCGCGTTATCAAATTCATCCTCTTTAGAATGCTGTGTGCGCATAGCGTTGGCACCGCCGCTTTCTGCAAAGAAATCGTTTCTTCCTCTTGATTTTTGATCTCTCTGGATGCGGATGCTGTCGCAGAAAACTATGTCCTATAAATTGCGTTTTTTCTTTGAGTTCATGCACTCTGGCGATAACAATTGCTTCTTGGGAAAAGTAGTTTCAATTTATTCATGCCAATAGTGTGGTTAGCGGCGATTGGTTTATCATTGCCCTTGTTGTTTTCCGTCTCATTTCTCTGGTCTGCCGGATCATTCCTATGGATAATCGCGCCCCTCGTTTCATTGTTTTTTGACCGAAGGCCTTCTTGGGGGTTTCCCCCTTTTTTAAACCGCGGACTTGTTCGCATAGCAATGGTTTGCGTCGTTTCCATTCTTCCCGAACTTGTAGCATTCCGCTATCTTTTTCTGGGTCTGAGGCTTTCTTTTGGTCTTTTGCTAACGCCCTATCGTGGCCGACGAGAAGGTATCTTCTTCTTTTTTTTTGGACACACTGTAGCGGAACTTCTGGAGTTCGAACCGCATGCCGAGGTCAGAGCACAACTGATCTCGAAAGAGACAGTACAGCCCGCATCCCGCTTTCATGTTTCCTTCATTGCGCGTTGGCTGTCTTTTAGTGGTTTCATCCCTATCGCTGAACATGCGCCAAGCGCGAGTGAAGGTAAAATTTTTATTGGCCGAAAAATCAAAGTACATTCAACACGCCGATAGCATGTCACGTGCCGAGGCGGCATCCATATACGCTACAGCGCCTTTAAAAAGTTTGCACTCTTTTCTCAGAGGGCATATCGTACCTTTTGCGATGCGTACGCGCACTAGAAGTCGTACCGCTGTCCGAGTGCGAAGCGGAAGCGGATGTCGATGCCCTTCTATTTGTTCACTCTTATTCAGTCCAAAAACCAGGTCCATCATTTTATCATGCTTGTATTCTGAGAGGGGTGGCGTGCGAACTTCATCCCCCACTCTATTTATTCCCTTGGGACGGCGCAGGTTTTTTTTTGGCTTTACGGAGGCTATTAATAGTTTGCGTTGCCTTCTTCGACTGCTCCTTAAGCATCGCCTTCTCCCCTCATAGCCCATTCAATTGGGCCGCCGCCTGGCTAAAGACTCCTTGGAAATGGCTTATTGCAATTTCCCCTCCGCTCAGTCGCTCTTCGCGGTCACGGAGGTTTCTTTCCGCCCCCGCGGATCCCAAACTGCAGCCGACACTCGGGTTGGCCTTAATGAAGCTCTCGCGCCTTGAATTCCTGCGCGGTCATTTCGTATCGGCTCTGCTTGTCAGATTTCTCTGTTGCAGTTAGGTTCCGCGCGAAGTGTGGCTTGGCTTGGGCTTGCTGAACCCTTTGCGCGAACGACTGGGTTCTCGGAATTTGGAATTTGGGGATACCCCGACTGAGATTATTGAATCTCCGCAATCCCCCCGAGTTGGCACTTAACCGTAAAATCCCTTCTTGGACAAGAATCGGGGTGTCGATTCCTTGTTTGGCCTCGCCGCTGTTATTGGCTCTGTATTTGAACTCCGCTTCCATCGGCCTTGGCCGGCCAGAAAATTTCCGCAAGGCCGCTGCCAATGCCCTCTATTCATGTTCCGGGGGGCATATGTGGAAATTGTTTTTAACTCTCTTGGTTCTGTGTGTGGTTTGTTTTGCTTGAAATATATTTTTTCCTATAAGAGCTGTGGGTTTTCTAGTCTGAATATGCGTGGGGTAGGAAAACAAAGCGTATATAAAATAAACCCGCCGTCAATCGTATGAAAGAATGTGCGTTGTGCGACGCCCTTCTTGGCGCAAGCTTTCGGGAAACAGGTTGCTCAAAATAACGCCATGAGCCGGGTGGTGGCGTGGAGGTTTCCACGTCCTCTTTAAAGTTTGTTGTGTAGGCCTTTGGTTTCTCTTAAAAGAAGGCACTTGCCCTTCACGCTGCGAAGAGGCATCCAACCCAATCAAAGGTTACGGGCAAACAGATGCGGACGGGATCGCTTGCACGAGCAGAAAACCCCACAAACAAGTAAAGGGGCGAATGTGGAAAACTTCCGATGCCGGGGATCGAACCCGGGTCTAGCGGGTGAGAGCCGCTTGTTCTAGCCACTATACCACACCGGACATGACGACCAGCTCGATGGTGGCGCGCATAATTCGATATAGACTTCTTCCGAGCGATTCTTCACCCAGAAAGTGCGGAGATAAAGGCCCCAACGGAATTGGGAATGCGAATTTTCTTTCGTTGCTTTTTGGTTGGGGTGGTGGGTTCCAGAGGGTGTTTTGAACTTCTGTTTGCCCATGAACGGAAGTTTCTTTGGGATCAATCGAGTCTTTTCTTCTGGGGCGGTTCGGGCGAGGGTCTGCGATCCACGGCTTCAAACGTTTTCGCCAAGGCGCGGGGTATTCGACAGAAGGGGCCCGGCTTCTTTGTCGGCGTCGGTGGGGGCTGGGGCGGGGCGGCGGCGCAACACTTGGTGCTTTTCTTTTGGTCGTGGCTTTGTGCCTTTGATTTTTTTTTTTTTATTCTGCGGGTTCGATGGCGCAGTCATTTCGCTGTGGATCGTGCTCGGCCGCCTCCGACTATCATTTTTTATTCCATTTTGTCAGGGGCCGGGGTGGTTGTGATTCTCCACGTTGTTTTCTTTTGTATTTCCCGTTGATTATTTAAATTATTTATTCCATTCGTGAAGTTATGTTAAATTTCTCTTTTATTTTTCTGGAAAAGAAGAAAGAATGATTGCGTCGTGGCGTCTGCTCCTTTCAACTTGCAGTTTGGGGTGGGAAATGGGGGTATAGCTTCGCTGAAACATTTTAAATATATTGGAATTATGTATAACTTAGTAAAATAAATAAAAAATGTATGATCATCTTATATGCGATTTCCAGAATTTAATTGGGAATATTTTTGACCTTCATATGTTTGGTATTAACACACCTCCCCCCCCCCAAAAAAAAAAAGAAAATAACACTCTTTTCCTTCGTGATTATGGTATTATGATTTTAATTCCCTCACCACCAACAAAAAAAAAACAGAAAAAAATGCGACTACCTTAACTAATTAATTAATAATAAAATACTTTTTTCCTAATCTCATTATTATTGATTTTTGAAATCAATCTTTTTCTTTTCTCGTATGAATTGGGGTTGGGGGAATTGAATTTTTTTTTCTTTTCCTTTTCTTTCTGGAGAAGAGGAGAAGGAAATATTAGCTCTGGATGGAGTATGGTTATTAGATGGCACTGAAAGAGGGATTTTTTTAAATTTTTATTAATCCGTTTAATTCTATATCCAAAAAAGAAAAGAAAAAGAGGATGCAACTGGCGAATGAATTTGATTTATTTGCTCCTAAAACATTTCGATTCAAAAAGCTTATTGCTTTCGAGTATTTATCACCGAGGCAGCAGCATTTAATATTATTATACTATTTTAATCCTGTGTTTATGTTTTTTGTTTAATTATTTGTTGACATTATTGCCTTTTACATTATTTGCGTGATGCTAATAATAATAATAATATAATAATAATAATAATAATAATAATAATAATAATAATAATAATAATAATAATAATGAGAATAATAATAATAATAAGAATATAAGAATATAAAAGTATAAAATAAAAATAGAAATAATAATAATAACAGTAAAGTTTTTTAAAATTTCTCTCTTTTTTTCTTTATCTTGGAAGCTATTATAATTTCATTTGAAAAATAGTCAATATTTCCATATATTGAGCTTATTATTATTATTATTATTATTATTATTATTATTATTATTATTATTGCTATCGATTGTAACTGTTTTAAAAATTGAAAGGAAAAGACGAAAATAAAAATCGTTTTTAAGCAGCTTTCTTATGTACAGTTCAATACGAGTGCTGTACTGGTGTTAATGACACTAATAATGTTTATAATAGACAGTGTTTTATTGTGTGATTTGAACTGTCTCTTATTGACACTCTTTGACATGATGTGTTTTTCCCCCTTTTTGGAGGGTGGTTTAAATTTGTTATATATATAATGTAATGCTTATAAATTTAACCAGCACGGCGAAGTCTCTGTTCGTGTCATAAAATAAAACAAAGTATCAATTAAGGGATTCGGAATGAAAATGAGTTGAAAATGAATAAAGAAGTATGCATATATATTATTCTAAATCTTGAGAAAATTAATTTCTCTTTCTCTTTCGCCTCCTTTTTGAATTTATGCTTCTATCAATTATTCTACGTTGTTTATTTATTTATTAGAAACAAAAAGTATAACAAAAAGATAACAATATTTGCTTGGAGTTTTCAGTTATTCACATGTTTTCCACTTTATCCTTCAAGCGTCAGTCTTTTAACGTGATACCAAAGTAACGACGCTGGGAAATTCCTTGTTTTGATGTATGTACTATGTAAAGTTTTTTTTTTTTTATGATCATCCGTTTTTGTTTGGAATTTATTTTCTTCTTTTTCTATATCCGTTTTGTCCCTGGTGTCTATTAAATTCGAATTTAATTCATTTACCTTCTCTTAATAAAAACAAAATATATTTATTTTGTTGATGGTGTTTTTATTTTATTCTGTTTATTTTTATTTTTATTTGGAGATGTGGTTATTAAATTCCAGATTATGGTAATTAATTTTTTGAGTAGCATTATATATATACTTTTAATAAAAAAATAGTTCGGTTTGTATGTTCGAGTATTAGGATACAGAAAGAGAAGAAGAAAACCGAACAAAAAAATTGTCTGTTTCATGGTTTCGATTGGGCTATGTCTCGTGTGTGTATTCATGTAGATTTTATTTCCTCTTGTGGTTTATGTTATGGATATTTACCTTGGATAAATTGTTAGTCTATTTATAGTCAGGATGTCTTTGTTAATGACAGTGCTTTTATGATAATAATAATAATAATAATAATAATTGTTATTATCTTCTGGGAAATATTTTATGAGTGATTTTGTTTTCAGGTGGATTCATTTAATTATTTCCTTTACTAATTATTTTGCTGTGATAAAGGAGTGTACTCGTTTCAGCCCTTAACAGGCGCGTTCTTGATCATTTCGGGATCATGAATGATGCTCCATTTAAATATTGGGATTAACAATGATGTGGCTGGTGGAAATGATATGGGATATATATATATATATATATATATATATACATTATTTCCATTTATTTATTTAATTATTATTTTGGTTGATTACAGTTTGAATCATTTTTTGTCTTCATTTTTTTTTCTTAGTCTGTCATCCTGATTTACAAATGATAGAGGTGATCAAAATAGCTCTTTTATTGTATTCTTTGCTAGTTCGCTCCAAGGCAAAAAAAAAAGAAAGATGTGTGTGAATGGGAAAAAAGAAAAATGGAAATGTTTAAGTTTTCGTTATCAATGCCTTCTTCTTTCTATTTCGGTTATTTGTTTTTAAAACAAATGAAAAAACAAAAAAAATGATGACATAGAGTTTATGTGAAGAATTGAAGAAGATGCTAATGATAAGAACAACGTTATATTTTTTCCTTATCCATTCTCCTTTTTTTTTAATCGTATTTAATTTGAATGCAATATGAGACATCAATGAATATAATAAGTGTTAATTAATAATTCTTATTATTTTGTTTTTATTGATTAGATTATTCTTGGGATTTGATACGCATGGACATATGGGATTATATAGTTTACCTCTATTATTAAATACTTACTTTATTATGTCTAGTTTTATGACTTTTTCATTTTTCCTTCTTTCTTCATTTCATTTATCCTTTGTAACAGTGATTATATATATATATATATATATATATATATATATATATATATATATATATGATTTTTTGACCTTGCTCCTTGTATTAACAAAGAAAATTGTTTGATTTTTTTTGTTCCTTTATTATTTTTTTCTCCTTCAATGGAAGGCTTTTTGCTTTTTTAATTGCTATCGTTTTTCAAGTAAAACAAACAAACAAATGCAAAGAAAAAGGATGTCTGCTGAGGAGGAGTGGCATGAACTTGGGGAGAATCTCGAAGAAAATCAGGACACTATGGCGGTTTGTGATGATTCTCAACAACAAAGGGATGGACAAAGCTATAAGCGAACCAATAACGAATTAAGCGAAAGGGGTCCTGAACATCCAACGGCTGAACCTGTTCAGGCCGATGAAGGAGGATATCCTGAAGAGGATGCCCAAGAGCTTGATCCTCAACAGGAAGAGGTAGAGGCCCCTACTGAGGATCGAAATGAATATCCTGAAGAGAAAGATTCCCCTCCAGCAGCAGCCAAAAAAGAACCTCAACAACGGGCCTTGCCAGTGGAAGATGTTGCAGTATCTGAGAGTCATAAAGGGAATGATCAGGAACAGGAAGCTCCACCCCACGAGCAAGCCGTCAATCACTTGTTTAAACCAAGAAAACTACCACTGAAACAACCAACTCGTTGGGATCCTATTGAATATGATTTACGTGAAGATAGTGATGATGAATTTGAAATGTCAACCGCACTACGACCCGTTTATGATGAAGGACAAGAAAATTCGGAAGTCCCCAAGTTTAAAAATGGTGAACCTGATTATGAAGGAGAATACCTTTCCTGTTTTGATGAACCTAATCTATTATATCGCATTTTTAACCGCGAAGAAAAGACCTGGGCATTCTATAATGATACTCGCCATTATGAGATGCATGTTCAGTTTACGTTTGGACAGCATTCTGTATTGGAACCCCTTGAAAATACAAGAATGTATACCAAATCCAGTGGTGAACATGTGGCTGAAGTATATGTTTACCCTGGAGAAACGGAAATGTTCGTTAAGGGTAAAGTAAATGGCTTTACAAGCAAGCTTCGTGCAGTTCCCTTATCAGAAGGCTACTATAAACGCCGATATGAGCTTGCTCAACAGTCCATTCGCCAAGAAATGGCTCAATTAAAGGAACTTGTTGGGGATGAAACGAACGCAGAGGAGGTGTTGAAGGTTTGTTTGGAGAACAACCTTCCCTTTGTGGATCTGGAGTTTCCACCTTGTCAAGCCTCCTTGGAAGCTGGGGCAAAAAAACCCTTTAAAAAGCTTCCATGGGCACGCCCTTCATCATACCTACCAGATGATTTGGTTGATCAAGTTCGTCTTTTCAGAGGTCCCATTAAACCAGCTGATGTTGATCATGGAGAACTGGGTGATGCTTGGTTGATGTGTTCTATTGCTGCAGTTTCAGAAAATCCTCAGAATATCCTTAACATGTTTCGTCATCCTACAAGTGGTGAAACTGGTAAGAAAGAACGCGCTGTCGGTGCATACCGTGTGACATTCAATAAAAATGGACTTTGGCATAGTGTCATTGTTGATGACTACCTTCCTATTTCTGGTGGTGAACCAAAGTATGCAAAGAGCAGTCATGATCCTGCTGAGTTATGGCCTGCTATTTTGGAAAAAGCATTTGCCAAAATCCATGGAAGCTATGCTCATATCTGTTCAGGTGATCCTCTTCATGCACTTCAAGACTTGACAGGTTATCCATGTTGCCGTTTTGATGATGCCTTTTCTGACGCATCTCGTTCGGGTAAAGATGATCTTTTCCAGGACTGGGTACATTATACCAAGGCTCATTATCAAATTCTTTTGAGTACTCCTGGTAAAGATCCCAAGGATGAAAATCCAAATGATCCCAAATTGGCTAAACGCTACCAGAGTGTGGGCCTCCAAAGTGGACATGCGTACACAGTGTTGGATGCTCATTTCTTTCCCGATTATGAACTACGTTTGGTAAAATTCCGCAATGCATGGGGCAAACCTTCAGACTGGAATGGAGACTGGTGTGCTGATGATGAAAAATGGGAACAGTACTCAGACGTGGCAAATGCCTGCAAATTTCGGAAAGAGGAGACGAACACTTTTTGGATGACATGGGAAGCATGCCTGTATTACTTCAATGGTGGAGGCGTTTGCTTCTCTCATCCTACCCTCAACGATTACCGTGTACCATCAAAGTTTGTGGACTGCACACCATCTTGCGTTCTTGAAATTGCCGTCGAACAACCCACGTGGATGTGCATGACACTTTCTCAGCAAGATAAGCGTGGCCGACAGAATGCCGTGGATTATCAGCCCGTAATGTTGAGCGTTGCGCAACCATTTGGGGATGAGCTCTACAAGGTTGTTCAAAACAGTTCTGCAGATGCTTATCATCCACTTTGCGATAAGTGGACCTTTTTCCAGGCCCGTGATGTCAGTCTTATACATAAGTTCTTGCCCGAATATTCACCCTATCTTGTCGTTCCACGACTCATGCCAGTTGAAGGGCAGGCAGAGGAAGTGCCTTACGTACTTGGTTTCTCTTGCAACAGGGCTGTTGGACACGATGGTGTGACGGTTCAATTCAAGTCTATGGACAAGGATAATAAAGTGATGCACAACTTCCCCAAATTCGACCCCGAAACGACACCTGTTGAAACTGATTACCAGGCAAGGGCAGCCGGCAAAGGATTCCCAGAACTGAAGAGAGGTGAAATGGTGTACTAAGTCTATTTATTTATTCTTATTTCTGTTTCTGCCTCCCCTCATAAAAAAAGGAAAGAGGAGCTAGGGGAGAATGTAGTGCGGTGTGAGGAAACAGGAAACATGTGTACCTATGTATATATATTGTGATGACTCTGGGCTGACCCGGGCTAAAAATCAGAGGAGGAAAATTGTGTCAGGGATTGTTTATGATTAAAAAAAAATAAGAAATAAAAACAACTCAAAGAAAAACAAGAAAAGGAAGGAAGATGAAAAACAAGTTCAAGAAACACCCGATGAAAATACTGCTGCTGAGTTGAAGGAACAAGGAAAAAAGGAGGAGAAAACGAGATGTGTCTCACCTATCTATCCAGGGGACTCTATCAGGGAAGAGGAAGAGGACAAGGGGGATGTTTTCACTCAGGACGCAGAGGGGTTTGGGTGTGGATGGGATGAAGGGAAATGTATGCCATTCTGGTAACTTTTTTTTTTTTTTTTCGGAACATTTTAAATTTGATTTTATTCCTTACTCACTTGCCTTATTCCCATAACAAAAACCACCACCCGTTTAGGGGAGGGGGGGGGAGGACGGTAACGACAGGGTCAATGCGCAAGAAATGAGCAAGTAAATATACACAGGCGGTGGTCGGAAGGGATGTGAAGAAAATGCAACAGAAGAACAAGAAGAGGGGTATGAAAGAGAAACATCTAAGAAAGAAGATTGAGAAGAAGAGAGGGGAGAAACGTGACAAGGCGCAAGAAGAAAGAATTAGGAATATCAAGAGTCCATTCTTCTTTTTGTTTTATGCCTTGTTTACTGCTAATAACTAGACTTGGGGTGCATATATGTTAGCAGCATTTTTTTTTCTGATCCATGTTTCGTTATCAATTATCCTTCTCGTTTTTTTTGTTCACTACCCCTTCTTCTGCTATATAAATTATGGTAAGAGCATTATCTGGTTGCCTTTTCTTTGCATGCCTCTTATGTCTTTTTATGTGAGTATTTTTCTCTGACGGATTCGGTTTTCTGTGCGAGCGTTACGGTAGAATTTTTTTTTTTTTTATTTGGTGTGTGTCAAGAAGATCGCTTTCTGTTTTTCTTTCCGTTTTGTCAAGGAGAGAAATAAGAAAAACAAAGTCAAGATTTTTGGTGTGGTGGGGAAGTCTGGGAGATACTGGGAAAAGGAGTATGCAGGGGGAATGCCTTTTATTCAACGTTTTATTACAAAACAGAGGAGTCAAGGCGACTCAGAGGACAAAGCTGGCCTGTTGTTTTATTTACAGCAGAGCATCATGCTTTTTCTTTTCCTTTGTAACGCACAGTGCGCCGTGATGCGGACATCCTTTTTTATTTTTATATTTCATTTCTTGTTCGCTTGTTTTTTTGGTACATATTTTCTTTTTTTTGAGTTTTATCTCTCTCACTATATATATCCATCCGCCCGCAATGTGAATGAGATGCTCTTCACCCTACCCTCCTCCCGTATTGCGCTCCGAAAGGAATAACTCTTTCACCAAATAGACGAAGGAAGGGAGTACGAAAAAAAAAAATTGGAGAAAAAGAAACGCAATGAAAGGGAAAACAAGATCCATTTCCTATTTTATCTCATTTCCTCCCTTCTTTTCCTCTTTCGTTGTACTGATGGTAATATACCCAGTGGTTGTGCTGGAGGAAAAAAAGAGAGTGTGAGGAGGGGTGTCGGAGAAGCAAAGAAGTATTCAGCGGATAGTGGGAGAAATGAATAGAAAGGGAGAAAAAAAAAAGCGATAATAAGAAAAATGGGCGTGGCAAAAAAAAAAAATTATCTATTCTGTGTCTTTGTGAAAGGAGATGGGGAAGTTGGGAAGTTTTTCCTATTTGATCTTTATATTGTACACATGCCTGTTTCTCTTTTCCACTTTATTGTTACACTTTCCCTACCTTCTTTCTTTTTCTGGTACCACCAATTGGGAATACCATTCTGAGCGTAGTAATCTAATTAAGGAAAGGATAGTATTAATAACAAAATACCAGCAACAGAAAAAGAAACAGAAACACATACATACAGCCAAGGAAGGAAAAAATTCCATACAGTTGAGTAACTACAGCCCTCTCCCCGCTCTGAAAGACGCAATTATTGACCTTCCCGATATTGAGGCTCATAACAAGTGAAAAGGTAAAACAAGAATAAGAGGGGTAAGTATTAGCCAAGAATCAAGACAAGGCTAGAACGAAGCAAAAAAAAAAAGGCCCTTACCTTTTTATCTGATCGCTTATTTATTTAATTGAAATTTTTTGTTCTTGGTTTTACTGCCTTATTTTTCTGTTTTCTATATTGTTGTGTATTTATCAACATGTCATCGTATGGACTAAAGGATGGAAGTATGGGGACTGGTAGCATGTTTGGTACCATTGATGAGTTTGATGAGGGGACCGTGATTGACCGAAATGAGGGTTCAGACTACAAATATGGACGCCCTGTCTATGATGGAACTTCGACTCCATGCTTTGACACGGGTCTTTTATTTCGCATTGTTGAGGAAAGGAATCGCAACCGTTGGTCCTTCTACAATGATACCCCGAATTGCCAGATGCAAGTAGAGGTAACATTCCACAGTGGTTCTGAAATTAAGGCACTTGGAAATACTTCTCTTGAGGAAAAATCTGATGGCTCTATTCTATGCACTGTAATTGTGTATCCTCTTGAAACCGAACTCTTTATAGAGGGCGAACCTAATGGGTATACAAGCGATATTCGTGCGGAAGAGATTTCGGATGATTATCTGGCAGATTTGGTTGTGGATGATAAAGCAACCATCGATAAGGAAGCATATGATGTGTACAATTTGGTGGGTGAAGAAGCTTCATCAGATGAGACCGTGAAGGCATGTGTGGCGAAAAAGGTGAAGTTTGTGGATTTTGCCTTTCCACCTGAACAACATTCACTTCAAATTGGTTCTTTAATGCAGATGAAGTTAATACCATGGGAGCGACCGTCTATGTACTTATCAGATGAAAACGCCAGACAGGTTCGTTTATTCCGCAGTGGTGTTCATCCATGTAATATTGATGAGGGAGATTTGGGTGATTCTTGGTTTGTTGGTGCACTGGCTTGCCTTGCAGAGTTTCCAGACCGAGTGCGGGATGTGTTTCGCCACCCAGTAAGCGTGGAAGAAGGCAAAAAAGAACGTGAGCTTGGTGTATATCGTGTTACTTTTAATAAAAATGGCTGGTGGATTAATGTTATCATTGATGATTACTTGCCGTGTGCTGGTGGCCGCCCCAAGTTTGCTCGCTCCAAACGTGATCCGATGGAATTGTGGGTTTCCATGATTGAAAAGGCGTACGCCAAAATACATGGAGGGTATGGTTTTATTGTTGCAGGTGATCCACTCCATGCATTGCAAGATATATCGGGTTATCCTTGCTCTTCATTTAATAATGCGCTTGCGGAGGCCCGATCAAACGGAGGAGAAGAATTGTTTGAGCATTTTTATAATTACAGCAATCTTGGATATCAGGTCATATTTGTTACTCCCACGAGGGAAGCTTTGGCAAAGGGAGTAATGCGTGGACAAAGTGAGTCTACATACCATTCTGCAGGTCTACGACTTGGCCACGTGTATGCGGTTTTAAACATTGTATTCTTCCCAGAATATAATCTTCGCTTGTTGCAGTTGCGTGATCCATGGTCTAATGAAAATGATTCAGGCTGGAATGGGCTTTGGAAGAAAGGGGACCGAAAATGGAAACAATATTCTGACGTTCGTGAGGCTTGTAATTACACACCGGAGGATGATTTTACATTTTATCTTGAGTGGCCAGAAGCTTTGAAGTATTTTTCAGGGTGTGGTGTGAGTTTTATTCAACACCCAATGTATGACTTCCGTATTCGCGGCTGCTTTATGCAAAATGTTCCCACCACATGTTTGGAGATTTCCGTTAGCGCCCCCGTTATCATGTGTGTCATTCTTTCCCAAGACGACGTGCGAGGCACGAATAAGAAGGAGCTTTCTCCCATCATGATCAGCGTTGCCCACGGATGTGGCGCTATGTCCCCGATGCGTGTACATCTAAATAGTGGATTCGACACCGACCACCCGTCGCCCGACTACACCTTCTTCCAGGTCCGCGACTGCAGCATCTTCTACGAGTTCGTGCCGGAGAACTCCCCGTACTTGGTGATACCGCGGTCGATGAGCACGTACTCGTCCCTTCCCTACGTCCTCGGTCTGCGCAGCCCGGTGGAGGTGGGGACGGCGAGCAGCAACGTCTGCGTCTCCTTCCGCGCCATCGAGCCCACCTGCCCAGTCTTCGACAACGTCCGGTGCTTTGACGTGGAGACGGTGCCGTGCGAGTCGGAGTTCCAGGCACTCGACCCAGAACAGTTCTTCCCCGACATTTACGTGGGTTCAGTTCTGCAGGTTGAGTAAATGGTGATATTGCTTACTTTGGGTGGGATTGATTGAGTGTGTGTGTGTGTTTAGCTGGGGGCTTATCATTAGTGCAATTTATTGTTCTTATTACGACTGAGAAGTAAAAGCAAAAAAAATAAAATAAAATATTTAAGAAATACAAGAGTCTCCCCCCCTAAAAAAAAAGAAGTGAATACATACCGGCAGACGCACAACTATTATCTCCGTAGAGAATATCAATTGTAAGGTGCATTCTTGATTTACTTTTATCATCATCATCATTATCAACCTCCACCACCACCACCCCTGTTTTTTGGTTTGTTTATTTTCTCATCGTTGTCCTGGCTGTTCGCGTCTATTTCTTGATTATGTATTGCCTTCTCTCTTCCTATGCGAGGTGTACAGAGAGAGAGAGAATTTGTACTGTGCTGTACCGGTTCTTGTAATGTACACTGACAGTGGATGAAAAACAAAGGGGAGGGGGTGGGGAAAGAACTAAGAAGGGAAGAAGAAAACATAGTGCCACTATTACATGAAAAAGATTTGAAAAATGGAAATCAAACATGTAGAAGTGTAGAGAAGCAGGAAGAATCTATGTGCGACAGTTGATATATATATTATGTGGCTATGCTTTTTTTTATTTTTTATTTTTTTAGTTTCTTCTATTGGGCTACGGCTTTGTTTAAAACCATGTAGGAAATGAAGATTCATATGCAGGTTAACCGCCTTTTTCCTCCCCCATTTTCTCTTTTTTTCTTTCTGTAGTTTGATGTGCATACAAAATACTTCCGTGAAAAACGAAGAAAAGGAACCTATGACATGTGGAGTTTGAGTGATCCTCTTTTATTTTTATTTTCTTCTGGATTTTATCATTTTTATATATTTGATCCTTCTTTGTGTCTTCTTTTGGGCAGTTTCTCTCTCTCTCCCAACTGGGATTCATGTGGACTCAAATATAGCATGAGGGAAGAGAAAAAAAAGCAAGGCATAAATGCCCTAAAAAACTTTTGTTGTCAGTATTTACACACTACACTTCTGTGAAACTCCATACAGTTGCATTCAGTTTTCATTTTTTTTTCCTTTTTTATTTTTATTTTTTGTAGGGCACGTTTACGGAAGCCAAGGACCCAGAAGGCAGCGATATATTGTTGATTTTTTTGGGCACACAAAAATACGCATAGATAAATATTATTTCTAGCTGGTTTTGAAGCGACAAGACAAAAAGGAAGGAAAGCAAGGACAAAAAGAGGAATACGAAGCAAAAGGAAGGAGGGAAGGAGAATAAAGGTGCATTTGGATATATATTGTGAGATATACTGAGAAGAATAAACAGCAACAGTGAGAAAGGAAAGAAGAGGCAAAAAGAAAAAAGCGTCTACTTGAAATAGAAGGAAAGAAAAAGGAAAGGAGGCAGTAAATGACCACGCTCACTAGGTTGGAAAGGAATGCGCCGGGCGGAATTTTCGATGAGTTTGGAGAAAAAGGAGTGAAACCGCATTCGCTGAAGCGACAAAATGGTCATGCGTGGCGTGGCTGTGGGCCTAGGTTTGATGGAGAGCCAACTGCATGCTTTGATGGTGGTTATTTGTTTCGTATTGTCAACGAAAAGGAGAAGAAATGGGCCTTTTACAATGATACAAGCATGTTCGAGATGCATGTTGAGTTTACCTTCGGAGGAGGATCTTGTTTGGAGGCGCTAGAAAATACACAAATCAAACGTAGAGAGAATGGTGAGTTTCTTGCAACTACCGTGGTGTATCCGCTCGAAACAGTTATGTTTGTAAGTGGTACGTGGAATGGTTACAGGAGTCACTTTGAAGGTAGACCTCTTTCTCAGGCATACTTGGAGAGGGCTGCTCAATCGACGCAGGATACATTGGAGAAAGCCATAAATGAAATAAAGCGAATTTCTCCTCAAGAAGATGATGCAGAGGCTACCTTGAAGGCTTGTTTATCAAGAAGGATTTTGTTTGTGGACCCTGAATTCCCACCTACACATAACTCCTTGGATAGTGGGAAGGGATTAATCACCGCACTTCCGTGGTATCGTCCTTCTGAGTATTTACCAGAATATTTCGCAAAAAATGTAGCCTTATTCCGTATGCCTATTACAGCCTTTTCTATGGAACGTGGAGAGCTTAGTGATTCATGGGTAGTGAGCGCGATGGCTGCATTAGCGGAACATCCGGAATATATTAAAAGAATGTTTAGACATCCATCAAACCCCAAGAATACAGCAGAAGAATTTTCCATAGGAGCTTATCGGGTACTGTTGAATAAAGATGGCATGTGGAAGTCTTATTTGGTAGATAATTATTTGCCTGTTGTGGGTGGAGCACCACGTTTTGCCCACAATAAAAATGATCCATGTGAGATGTGGGTGTCTGTCCTGGAAAAGGCATATGCCAAACGCAATGGAAGTTTTGCCAACATCGCTAGTGGTGATCCTCTTATGGCTCTTCGGGACTTTACGGGCTGTCCGACAACGCGTTTGGATGCATTATTTGTCGAATCATTTCATAATTCTGAAAAGAGTGATGATTTTTTTACGCGTTTACTTATGTTGTGTAGCGCAGGCCATATTATTTTGTTTAGTACCTCTGGAGGGGACTTGAATAGTACACAGTTGGCAAAATACAAAGAGGCGGGTATTGCCATCGGCTACGCCCTGTCAGTTCTTAATGTCCAGTATATAAATGGTTATAAATTGTTTCGTCTACGTAACCCATGGAATAATGGCGTGCAGTGGAAAGGCAACTGGGGTCCATCGTCATCTCTTTGGAAAGAAGATCCAGACGTGGCTGCGGAATGTACGGATCATGATGGTTCAGATGGATCTCTGTGGATGAATTGGGATGATGTGAAGAAATATTTTATCGGATGTGGAGTTGCCTTTAATTTTTTTGATCACTGTGACTATAGGATTCCTGGTATGTTTACTAAAGTCATACCAAATGTTTGTCTTCAGATTTCTGTCTCATCTCCAACTATAATGTCTTTGATTTTGTCCCAGCAAGATCACTTTGGTACTGAAAAGGAGTTGGAGGACTATGACCCAATCATGCTAAGTGTGGCATATAGTGAGTACAATAATGATGAGTTCACTGTCTTTTCAAACACATCAGCAGACCCAGAAAATCCAAATAATCGGTACGTTTTTCTGCATGGGCGTGATGTCAGCATGATCTACGAATTCCTCCCTGAGCGGTCGCCGTACTTGGTTCTGCCAAGACGCATGCAGACCAATGACAACGACGAGGAAACAGTGCTGCCGTTCCACTTGGGCATTCTTTCACCCGCGCCGATCACTGATAGGGGAGACGTCCGCGTGTCATTTAAGGCACTTCCGGCAAACAATGAAGTCTTTGAGAATTATCCGCACTTTACAAACGGCGGAGAGGCGGTTTCTCTGACGTATCAGGTGAAGTATGCAAACTCACACTTGGAAAGCGTGACGGCAGATCACATTAGGGAGTAGAGAGGTGATAAAGGAATACAGCGAAGATCTCCAACCACCAAACAAAAAAGAAATGAAAAAGAGGAAAGCAGAAGAAAAAAGAGAGAAAGAATAAATAAATAAAAATAAATATAAATATATATGAGTACAGCGCTATTTCTTCTCCGATCATCAATTTTTTCTTTTTTCTTTTCGCTTTTTCTGCTTTTTTTTTGCAACTGTGTTTGTTTGTATTTGAGTGGAGGCATGCTTTTTTTGAATCCATTTTTTTTGTTTTTTTCTCTGCTTGAGAGCGGTCTGCGTGTTCCTTTTTTTTTTTTTGCGTGGCTTGCATCATAGTATGAAGTCTGGCGGTATTTTGTGGATTACGACCAAGAAAAGAAATAAGGAAAACAGAAAATAAATATTTCTTCTTTCTGTTATTTATTATTATCTATTTATTTATTTTTCTGATTCTTATCCTCTATTTCCCTCAGGTCTATTTGACGCGAAATGCCTTTTTTTTTCCTCTCTTTTTTTTTTTCGTGTGTGTATGTATGTCGTGGGGCCTGAGGGAAGCAATTACTCTTTTTCTGAAAGGCCTACCCACCCTCTCTGCAGCTCCTTGTCGTTAAGGGTATGTGAGCGGCATTTTTTTTTTGTACTTTATGTTCGTTTTTGTATAAGCAAAATGCAAAGAATATTTTTCTGCGTAATATGCGGTAGAGCCTCTTCGTATATTTGGCTGTGAGTGAGTGCGTGTGGCGATTGATGGCACAGGGGAAACTCGAGTGTTGCCACTTTTTCTATCTATCTCTCATTCCTTTCTTCAGGTAATTTTTGTAATGTTATTGTTGTGGTTGTGGCTGTTGTTTGTCTGAATCTGTTGTCACGTGTACTTCGCTCGTTATTCTCGTGTTTTTATTGATATTTATTATTAGTATTACTATTATTTTTGAGTTGTTGGATTGACAACATTGGCCGCCTCTTCTTGTTTTTTTTTTCCCTTTGCACATGTACTTCTCATGTGTGGTGTCATACATCACACTTCGCTTTGCATCCCCAGTTGAAACGATGCTATTTTCTTTTTTATTCTTTCCTTTCACTAATATATATATATATATATATATATATATATATATTTTGCACCTGGTGGTGGTGGGGATGTATACACATGTGTATAAAGGTTCGTAGCAATTAGAGGAATAACAACAACAACAAAAAGAAAACAACAATAACAAGAACACTAATAACAACACGTAGAAGAAGAAAAACAACAAAACAAGAAGGCAAGACAATGGGCTGCGGGGCATCGTCGTCATCAAAAGCGCAAAGCAAGAGTGGCTTGGGTGCTGAGCCAGCCACCCAGGACAAAAAGAAGGACGGAGGGAAGAAGTCTGAAAAGCGCATCGATGAGTTTGAGGAGCTCACAATGCGCCCATTGCCTGCCAAGAGCTCATTTGAAGAAATGTTTAAATGCGGCGGGCCCACCCTTGTCAGTGACGATGTTACGCCCTGCTTCGATAACGGTCTTTTGTACCGCATTGCGAAGGATGACGTGTGGGCGTTCTACAACGACACGCGGAACTACGAGATGCATGTGGACTTCACATTCGGTAGAACTTCGTTGATTCGGGCGCTGGGAAACACGAAGGTTTCTCAGGTGGAGTCAAGCGGTGAGTACCTCGCGGAGGCTGTTGTCTACCCTGGGGAAACTGTGATGTATGTAAAAGGTTCTGTCGCCGGATTCAAGAGTAAGATCAAGGCCCTTCCACTCTCAGAGGAATATATTCAGTCGAGGATTAAACTTTATAATAAGTTGATAGAACCCGAGACAGAGAGGGTTAAGAAGTTCGAAAGCAGCTGCTCTACGGAGGAAGAAGTGCTCGACGCGTGTGTTCAGCAAGGGGTCCCATTCATTGATGTGAACTTCCCACCGAATCAGTCTTCTATTTCCAGCGGGGCGGAGCGGGCAATGAAGAATGTTCCTTGGGCCCGCCCCAACATGTATCTTCCCGATACCTATGCCCCCTTGGTTCGGCTGTTCCGTGATAAGATCAGCCCCAATAACGTTGAGCTGGGAGAACTCGGGGACAGTTGGCTGGTCTGCGCCATTGCGGTGCTTACGGAGTACCCGGAGATGGTGAGGAACTTGTTTCATCATCCTAGAAAACCGGAACTAACAGCGCAGGAACGCGCTGTTGGGGCGTATCGTGTATCTTTAAACAAAAATGGGTGGTGGACGAATGTTATAGTAGACGACTACTTACCCGTTCTGGCAGGGAGACCAAAGTATGCGAGGTCCACGCATGACCCATGCGAGATGTGGATTTCTATTTTGGAAAAAGCATACGCAAAAGTACATGGAAGCTACGCGAATATTATTGTTGGTGATCCTTTACAAGCATTGCAGGACCTCAGTGGATTTCCAACCACACGTTATGACGAATCCTTTGCAAGTGACATTGAAACAGGAGATTCAGAGTTGCTGGAGCGACTGGAGGAGTATGGTGAAAGGGGATGCGCCATCATTGTCGTCACACCTGTTCGCGACCCAAAAAATGAAGAGGATGATGCCCGTTATAAAGGTGTGGGCCTATTGATGGGCCATGTATACACCATAATTGCAATTCGCTCCTTCAAGGATGAGAAGATCTCACTTGCAAAGATCCGCAATCCGTGGTGCAGGGATGTGGAGTGGAAAGGGGAGTGGGGTGTAGAGTCCTCCAAGTGGAATGAATACCCAAATATTGCAGAGTCATGTGATTATAAATCACCGGAACCCGGCACGTTCTGGATGTCGTGGACGGAGGTGCAGAAATACTTTAATGGCTGCGGTGTTACATTCGTCCGACCAAATGCCATGGACTACCGTATCCGTGGAAAGTTCACCAAATGTATTCCAGATGTATGTGTTCTCCTCACTGTTAAGAAAAAGGTTACAATTGGATGTACACTCTCTCAGGAGGACCGCAGGGGAACTTCAAAAACCCAAGAGGACTATCCTCCTATCATGTTAACTCTCAGCAGCGGTAGAGGGTCGCTGGGGACAATGCAGGTGGAGCAGAATACAAACCTCGATGCAAACAGACCCACGAATCAGTATACTTTCATGCAGAGCCGAGATGTTAGTATGCTCTGCACCCTCACACCGGAGTGCTCTCCATACATTCTCGTGCCTCGTATCATGACAGATGACAAGGAGGTGCCATATGTTCTCAGTTTGTTCTGCGACAATAAAATTGGAGGTGACTTAAAGGCGGAGTTCCACACACTTCCCGCAGACAGCCAGGCATTTGCAAACTTCCCGTCTTTTTCGGGCGAGGGACAACCCGTGACAACACAGTTCCAGGTGCGCCACCCCAACGCTGGCTTCCCAGCGGAGTACACAAACAGGGAGATTGCTGAAGCTAATTTTCTACCGAAGGAGGGCGGGAAGAAGGGACGGAGGGAATCGAAGAAGTAAAAGAAGAAGAATAGAGTATTGATGGGCGAGAAGAGAAAGAGATAGTAGTGGTACATGGCACCAGTGGGTAACGAGATCCAAAAAGTGAAGAATGGAGGAGACAACGAAGCAAACAAATAGTCGAAGAAAAAATAAGATAAATTAGTGTTTGTGAAGGAAATAAGTAGGAATAAACCGAATGCCAAACCCATTTTGCAGTTAGAAATGTAGTGCTCCTTACAGAACATTCCATTGCATACATGATGGGAAAAAATCCTCTAGAGGACGTTTGATATATATGTATATATATATATGTATATACATATGTAAAGTGTTCATACTTTTATTTTTTTCTGCTTTTTGTCATTGAGTAATTCATGCAGAGAGCAAGAAAAATGAAGGCGGAATATCGTAATAGTCGAGGCAAAGAGAAGTGATAACAGCCGATGTGTGTCAGAAGGATGGGAGGAGAGGGGGCATAATGTTTTTTTTTTTTTAATTTGTGGCGCTTCTTTACACATATGTATATGTCCTTGGCTGTAATTCCGTGACATATTGCCCTGGTTGTCTTTTCCTCATCTCTTTGCTTTATTTAAAACCTCTTCCTCCTCCGCTCGCTTACTTTTTGTGGCTTTTCTTTTCCCTTCATTATTTTTTTTTCTGCCTTTGCGTGCATATATATTTTATATGGATGTATGATAGGGAACACTGGGGGCGGGATATCAATTTTCTTTTTTGTATTTTTTTTTGTATTTTTTTTTGTTTTCATTTTCCTTTTGTTCTGTGCTTCTGCTTATGCGGCAAAAAGCTGCATATGGCGACAGTGTGCTCATGGATATATATATATATATATATATATAATTATGTAGATAGCGTGGATGTGCTGTATGGATGCAGTCGTTGCTCCTTTTTTTTTCTGTTTGTTTGTATGTACTTCAGTGGATGTCTCTTAATAAATATTCTCCTTTCTCTTCTTTTTTCCTTGGTTTTACATATAAGAAGAATAGTGACAAAAACTACCAAAGTATCTTTTTTCCCTCTTTTGTATTCTTTCTACGCATCCACTCCTCTTTTTTATTTTTATATTGTTTTTCTTTCTGTCTAACCAAATAAAAGTGAAGAAAAGAAAGGGGACGCGGGGGAACAATACACGTAATTGTTTATATTGTCATATCTGTGGTGTGTAGGTTTGTATATATTATTTTCATCTTTGCAAAACAAAGCAAAGCAAAAGCAAAAAAATAAAGTAAAATATAAAAATGGGTGGCGGAACATCCTCTGCGAGAGGAGACACGAACGGTTTTACAGACGCGCCCACTTCATACAGTAGTGCTGGTGGGAATGATGCAAGTTTGACCCTCTTTCCCTCGCTGGGGCGAAGTACGAAGAATAGCACTCTCCGCATCTCGACCACGTCTGAGAAGTACTACAACCAACAACAACAGCAGCTGCAGTTCTCTTCCGTCGCGCTGCCGCTTGTATTCGCAGACGTCCCCCAGGAACACTTCTCCGCGCTGAATCTCGACTGGGCGGTGCAAGCACTCACGCCGTCCTACCGCAACAAGGGTGCCAATAATAATAATAATAATGATAATAATGATATTAGTTGTAATGATACGACGTGGTGCGGCGCGTATCGTGGTGCTGATGAAGAGGATGAGAAGAAAGCTGTGAGGTCTGTGCGGATATATAATTTGCTGGGAAGAGGCGGTGGGAGGTTCAAACATTTTTTTCCATCGTTGCTGAAGAACGGGGATGACATTATTCCTCTTCTTTTCTATATACCCAGTGTCAGGAGCAGTAGTAGCAACAATGGGCTCTTTAATAGTAATGGCAGCAGTGTTATTATGAGTGGGGGTAGTGTCAATAATGATAACAACAATAATAGTAACAGAGGAGCTGTCTTTGCTTATCGCATCACGAGTATGGATGGCAGCTTGTGGAAGTTTCATAATGACACGGTTTTATATGAGTTGGAAATAACTTACGTTTTTAGTAAGAACTCCCAGATACAAGCGATGGGCTTTACAACAATGCGGGAAAGATCCGACGGAAGAAAGGAGGCGCGGCTGAAGGTACACCCGGGTGAGACGCAGAAGTTTATTTGTGGATATGTCGAACATTACGAGCAGGATATAAAGCTGACATACATAAATCGTATTTTTATTGAAACGTCTGTACGCGAGTGTGAACATTTTATAAAAGAAGACAGGGAAAGAGTAATTAGTACACTTTCAGGCAGCAGCCTTAGTACCAGCACGGACAATAAGAAGAGAAAGGGTAAGAAGTATAATAATGACATCTCCAATGACGTAACGAGTGAAGAAGTGTATGCTTTATGCGTACAAGAAAATGTTCCGTTTTTTGATTTTGAGTTTCCTCCAAATACGAGTTCATTGATTGGAAAACCCAGGGGCAAAAATAATGGTGAAAGAAAGATCTTATGTGGGTGGTGCAAACCAAAGAATTATATACCGAAAGAGATGTTGAAGAATAAAATAGATATCTTCCATCACCCACCCAACCCAATGACTGTGGGAATGAGTGTAGTGGGGGGCCAAGGGGTCATAAATGCACTGACTGTTCTGGCAGAGGATTACAATAGTCTCAAGAAACTTTTTAGATTTCCAACAGGAACCGCAGCAGCAAACAATGGTGATAGTATTATTAGTACAAGTGGTAAGAATGGTAATAAAAAGAGTGTAGACAACAGCAGGAGTATGTTGGATACATACAGCGATATGGATACAGATATCAGTATTGAAGCAAGTAGAGTCACGTTATGTAAGAATGGGTGGTGGACTTGTGTTATCGTAGATCACTATTTTCCCGTGCTGAATATGAAGTTGTTGGGTGGGAAATGTATACATGATTCAACCGAGTTGTGGGTGTCTGTAATAGAAAAGGCATATGCAAAGCTGCGAGGGAGTTATACAAGCTTGTCATCTATAGACGCATTAAAGGCTTTGCAGGAGCTTACTGGATATCCCACATGCCGTTTTGACTCCATGTTGTTAGACTACAAGCGTCAGGACGAGTTGTTTGATAAACTCCAACGTTTTTATGAGTTGGGATTTATTATTGTATTAGATAAACCAAATATGACATCAAGTGATAAACACATACAGCGTCTTGGTCTACAAGAAGGAATTGTATGTAATGTCTTGAATATGAAGATGTTTGAGCCACTCCCTATAGGTGGAAATGTGAGAGGTTGTTATCAGGAGGGAGCGACAACGCATCGTCTTGTGAGAATGCGGAATGCATTTGGGAGCACACGCGACTGGATTGGAAAATGGAATTTATACGACCCTGCATGGCAGACACACCCAGCAATTGCACTTGAGTGCGAATGCAGAAAGGAAGAAGCGGACGACGGTTCTATTTGGATGGAGTGGCGTGATGTTGTGCGCTGCTTCCATGGCTGCGGTGTTTGTTTCACGCACAGTTCTTTTTACGAGTACCGCGTGAAGGGAGAGTTTGAGAAGGACGGCTTGCCGAGCTGCGTTATAAAGTTGGAAGTGAGTAGGCAGACGTATGTTCTCTGTGTGCTCTACCAGGCGGTGCGGGAGGAGGAACCACTACGGCCGCTTTTGCTGCAAATTTCACGAAGATACATCCCGGCAGAGTTGCAGAGGCCGACATCACTGTCTATCGCGACAAACATTGATAATAATAATGATGATTATTATATTGGTGATGGAGATAATAGTGAAAATCTCGAAACTGGAAACATTGACGGCCGCCGCCGCAGTGTGATGAGTGAGAAGACGAAGAAGCAGCAGCGGAGGTCGCTGTCGAAGAAACATAAAAACTATAAAAAAGAAATGGATAAGTATAAGAAACATCAGGAAGTCTTTCTCAATTCCACTTCCGACTGCGACTGCCCGAGCCCCGACCTGCTGACATTCCGCGCGGCCCCGCAGGTCAGCTTCATCACAGAGCTGCGCCCTGAGTTCAGCCCGTACTATTTAATTCCACGCACAACAGAAGAGACAACGGCGCCGTATGTTTTGGGTCTCTTCACAAGTTTCCCGTGCGGTGGTGAGACGGCCGATGGACTTTCGGCTTCCACGAGAAGCGCATCAATGTCTACAGCCAACATGCAGACAACCGCAACTGCAACTGCGGCGGCGGCACTGCAGGCTAAATTTATGCGGCTTCCACCGAAGACAAAAGTATTTTCTGATACTTTGCGGTTTGAGGTGACATCGGAGACAGCAGTGAAGTGCCAGTACCAGATGTCGTCGCCAACGCATCTTCCGAGTGCTTTCCCAATGTCCTTCACAGACAAGTGCATAAGATGATCATGTCTCTCTCTCTCTCTCTATATATATATATATATATGTTTGTGTTTTTTTTTGATGTCGTTTGTATATATATATATATATATATCACTACTCGGAGAGCGATTTCATGTGTGTGTTGGGCGCAGGGAATTTCTTCCTCTTTATATATATTCTTTTTGTATGCACCATTCCTGTCTTTTTACCCAACCAGTGCATTTGATAATGTTACCCTCCTTCTTTCCTCCCCATCTTTTTGTACACACACGCATTGAAGAAGTTTGCAAGAAGCAAACAAAAGAAAGCGAAAAAACACGCGAAGAAAAAGGGAGAAAGCAAGCAAAAGCCAGAGTACTAATTAATATTAAAGCAAGATGGGTTCCTCCTCGTCGAAGCCGGATAGAGAGGCGGTGCTTGGCACGCCCGGCATGCGTGGCAGCAAGGAGACGTGGCTCTTCAACGGCCTCCTCCTCCGCATCATCGACCAGCGCACCGGCACGTGGGCCTTCTACAACAACAGCAAAGACTACGAGTTCCACATCGCGTACTTGTTCTGCGGCGACAGCACGGTGGACCCGCTCGACAAGACAAGCGTCGCCGTGCAGGACGACGGTATATTATGTGAGACGGTTGTGTTTCCGCTGGAGACGGAGAAGTTTGTTGTTGGGGATGTAACCGGGTTTGAGAGCAAAATTGAGGCGCGGGCCCTAGCTGAGGAGTACTTTCAGATACACCGCGATCTCAACGAGGAGAAGTATTACCGCCGACTCATTCCACCAAAGGCATCACACTTTTAGACACATATACATACATGCATACATACAAGGGATATATAGGGGCAGAAGAGGGAGAGTATTTGTGTGTATGTGAATGTTCGTCTGTAATTAAGGAAAAATAAAGAAATCCAAAAAGAAGAAGGAAAACATATGTGAGTAGTGCCGAAAGAAAATTGAGTACACACTAGACAAATGTAGCAAAAGGAAAAAAGAGTGAGTTCTCACTGTCTGCCTGTCTATTTTGTGTGATATAATGACAGCGGCGAAGGGAGTGGTATTAGTACGTAGTTCACTGCTTTCTACTGGTAAAACTAAATTATGTGCCATAATCGTGTTTTTTTCTTTCATACAAATACTCCTCCATTACTGCTACCATTATTGGTATTGTAATTGTGAAGCTTTCTTTCTTTTTCCATACTCCTTCTGTTTCTTACTTGTTGACTGTCGTTTGTTTCCTTCCCAGACATTGTTTTATTTTGTTTTATTTTATTTTTTGACCTTTGTATGTGTGACGCCATTGTTTTCTCTCTTTCATCTTTTTCTTCAACAATATTTTTTTTCTCGGTTGTACGATTTCCTTGCCCCCTATAAACTCCCTCACTCATAAAATAAGGGGCTTGGGAGAGAAAAGAAAAATGGAGAGGAAAGCACTGACTTGGGAACCGTGGCATCACGATCCCTCCTGTTTCAATTACTTTTTCTTCTTGAGCTTGAGTTATGTATGTTGTGTTATTTGCCTTCTTTTTGTTTGTGAGATATGTGTATATCTGTGTACATGCATGTACGTATCTATATCTATGTGTGGGTGAGTGTGTGGTGAATAGACAAAAGAGGAAACACTTTGTCTCTCACTCCGTCTCCCTGTGTGGTTGTCTGCCGTCTATTCGACTGGTCTGTTTGGATGCTTGGATGAAGATGTGACAAGAGTGTAACTGACGCAAGGGAGGAGATGAGGAGGGAGAAGTAGAAGGGAGGGAGGGAGTAATGAATGCTTGAGGGGTGTTAGGGAGGCGAGTTGGAGGAAATGCCCGCTTCTTTCTTTTTCATCCTGAGGAATGGCTGACACTGCATGGGTGCATGCATACAGTGAAGTAATATGTATGCACGTATCTATGCAATCTCTTCCCCCTTATATATTTTCTCTTCTCTTCTTTCATCATCCCATTCCATTTCATTTTGTCGTTCTCCTCTTTACTTCTGTGTGTGCATATACACATAATACTAATAACATAGTGGGAAATATCACCGCTGCTAGCTTGATACCAACAAGAGTAACACAAAAAAAGAAAGAAAAGAGAAGAAGAAAAAAGAAGGACTCTCTTTTTCCACTACTTTACCCGTTTGTGTTTCCTGCTAGACCCTGCGCGATCAGTATTATGGGTTCTTCGTCGACCAAGGAGGTGTACGCGAACGGCAGGCCGACCTTCAAGGACGCTACGAAGGTGCACCCGATGTTCAACGGGATGCTCTTCCGCCTGAGCGACACGAAGAACAGCCGCTGGGCCTTCTACAACGACTCGAAGGACTACGTCATCCACGTCACCATCCTCTTCGACTACGACAGCCAGATCGTCCCGCTCGGCTCGACGAACGCCTTCCGCATCGACGACCCCGACGAGGGCAGGGAGGACGACATGGGGAAGTACGTCGCGGAGGTCGACGTGATGCCGCTCGCGACGGAGATGTTCATCGAGGGGAAGGTGACGGGGTGGGCGGTCGACACGCTCGAGGCACGGACGGAGGTGGACGAGCAGGGGTACCGGCTGTAGGGAGAGTGGTAGAATACATGAACATCAAAGTAAACAAAAACATAGTTAGGGAGAGAGCGATTGGTGGTGGTGGTGGGGTGATGGTTTTATTGTTGCTTTCTTTGTGGTGTGTCTGTTTAGTTGTGTGGAGGAGCAAAGCAATGCTTTTATTTATTTTGTTTGTTTGCGTGTGAAACCGATGAAGGAGCAAAGTGTATCTTGTACGAACGGTGCGGTAGAAACACAAAAGAAGAGCAATAACAACAACAACAGCAAGGAAAGAAATGATCAGTCAGTTGTGTTCGGTGGGAGTGAAAAAACTGTGCACATACATACATGTATGTGTTTATGTATGCTCTTAGATTCAAACCCCACGAAGGAGAAAGAAGAGGAGGTGGATGGGCCCGTTAAATTGTGTCCTCCTCCTCCTCGTGCCATTCCCCCCTTTTTTTTTCTGGCTCCCTTTCGTATATATATATATATATATATATGTGCATGTGTGTGTTTGATTTCCGTCTCTCATGTTGGCCTCCTCTCTCTCATTTTTTCTGTTTTGTTTTCCTTCCGTAATTGGTCGTTACTGCCTAGTTGGTGGCTTCTTTTTTTTGTGTGTGTGTGCCATATTTTTTTGGGGGTATTTCCCTCCTTTTTTTGTTTTATTTCATCATCGTAAATCTCTCTCTCTGTATATATAAACTACATGCTGTTATACATACATACGTATGTACATGTTCCATTTTACAGAGGATTAAGGGTATGAGTGACCGAACATGAAGACAGAATAGGAAGGAAGGAATGAGGGGAAAAAGAGGCATTCTGACTGTATTTTATTTTGGTTTCATTTTTTTTGTTTTTGGATGTTGATGGTAAAATGTGAATATGTCAAGTTTTAATTTTCTCCCTTTATAAGTTTTTTATTTTATTTTGAAACATCTTCTTTGAATTATTTCTGTGAAGGATAGCGGCAGGACTACCTGACGGTCAGAGCGATCAAGGGATAGAAAATAAGAAAAGAAAGATCCCCAGAAGGGAAGATGTGTGTCTTATGTGCTGTGTTCCCTCCCTTCTTCTCCATGTGTGCATCTGTGCGTGAGTGTGTTTCGTGCATTTCTTTTGTTTCCCTTTTCTTATTGTCTCTGCGTCGTGTTGTGCTGTCAGACTGACGGATTTGTTGGTTGGTTGGTTGTCGGGAACAGAACACATAAGAAAAGTGTGCAGGGGCGGAACGGCAGCAGCAGCAGCACATCCGCAGAATAATAGCATCAAATACATACATACATTATATATATACGGAAAGGACAAAAAGAGAATACGTGATAAGAGGGGCTTGTTGTAGTAGCACACACACATATATATACACATTTACACATTTACACATATACAGAGAGAGACAGAGGGAGGATTAGTGGAACGGGATTACTACTCTTCTCCCTCTCTCGTTTCCCTCATCGTGTCCGTGTATCCGTGTGTGTGTGTGTGTACGCGAGGAACTATTCTGTATCACCACCATCGCCTTGAGTGGTTTTGCAAACATTTCATTTGGTCACTTTATTATTTATTTGCTTATCGACTCTGTGATTATACATTACATACATACACGTACACCCCGTCACCTCATCCCGCAATAAAATGGCTTCTGAGGAGGTACCCACTACTGCTACTAGTATCGATGCTAACACTGTTAATGCTGCGGCAGAGCAACACGCGCGGCCCGACTCCCTGCTCGTCCCGCAGATGGACGCGGCGATTGAGGCGGCGGAGCGGCGGCGGTGGGGGCGGCTGCTGCAGGGGGGCATCTTCCACCGGCGCCTCCTCCACCAGCGCTGGGACGCCGAGGCGCTGCTGCGGGGGTTGCTGCACCGCCCCCGCCCCGTCGCCGCCCGCACTGCGGTGAGGGCAACGACAACAAGTGCACTGCTGGTGACGCTGAACATTAATCCGGCGCTGTGGCTGGGCGAGAATGAAAATGAAAATGAAAACGAGGATGAGGACGGGGCGTCAACGAGGGCCTCGCGTCTGTACACATGGAGCTCCCCCGCTCTATTGCCAGGGGATAATGGGAGCATACTGGATGAATTGTCGCAACGACTTGAGAGTCAATACCGGTCTCTCTCCAAGCGGTCATTGATGGTAAGTTATTTCCACAACGCAAGAATCGAGGAGTTTGTGCGGACTTTGTTGCAGTGTCGACATCAAGCAGGCCCTTCTAGTAAAGTTATTATTCATTATGGAGGTCATGGAGTCCCACAGCCGCGTAGTGGCTCATTTTATCTGTATCCTCAAGTCGGGGAAGCCGTAAAATACCCATTGGATGCACTGTGCTCACATGTTGGTTTCCCTCTAGTTATGATAGCGGATTGCCCAAACGCCGGAAGTATTCTTCATCGGCTGTTAGAAAATCGGCAAAAGGCAGATATGAATCAACACTTCACATATGGCCCATATAAAAAAGGTATGAATACATCGAAGTTGGAGGAGTCTGAACGGCCGACGGATATGATGATGGCGATACCGACATGGGAGAGATACGAGAATACTTCCTTCACTGGAATGGAAAATAAAAATATGACACCATTGGTATCGCCATTGCCTGGCAATAATAGTAGAGGGACACTATCAAACATACATGGCTTAAACTCTTGTAGGGGAGTATCTCCCAGTAGTCCTCGTCCACCGCCGCTGCCAGCACATGCATCTCCATCTGCATCTCCGCTTCCATATGATGATTTCTTTTTCATTGGATCCACGCAGGATGGCCCATTGCCGCATCACCCAAGATTGCCATCGGATATTCTCACCTCTTGTTTGACAACACCGTTGCGAATGCTATTACTCTGGTTTATTATTGAGCATACACACACATCAGATATACACCCGCTGCTGATATATTTGATACCAGGGGATATAAATGATAAGAAAACACCACTTGGTGAGTTACAATGGGCGTTTATGTCGATTACGGAATGTATTGCGTGGTCCGCACTTCCATATACGTTGTTTGTGCATCTATTTCGGGAGGATGTTGTCATAGCTCCTCTGTTTCGAGGATTTCTCTTGGCAGATCGTATAATCACGGCGTTGGGGGGTGAATTAAGTGTATACCCTCCGTTTCCAAAGACATGTCACCACGTCTTGTGGGATACACTGGATAATATTATTGATCGTACCTTTGTTTCATTGTGGCGGGCTGTTCGACCAACGCCGCCCCCTGTACTTCATTCTGTGGAGTTTAGAGAGTGGTTGGATTGGAATGTGATTCGTTGGAAGTATGAGATGGAAACAATGCCATTGCCCTCATTGGGAGATCGTTGTGTTGTTGTACCGAATTTTCTTCAAGAAGAATTGTCCTGCTTGTCTACAGAGGTGGAGCGTATTACAGAACAAAGTTTCTCGCGTCTTACAACCATGATGGATCAATATCCACGCGAAGAAGAACAATGTCAACGACAAGGAGAGAGGGAGGGAGTGGAGGAGGAAGAAGAGGAAAAAGAAAAAAGAGGAGGAGGAGGAAGTGGAGAAAAACGAGGAAAATTAGGATCTGTGGGGAATTCCTCCACTATAACTCTGCGAAGGTCTCGAAAGGAAGAGGAAGGAGGGGATAATCCTCTTTTCTTTCTTCGGGCCCATCATAATGCTTCTAGTGGACTGAAGCCGTTTCCTCACATACTGCGACTGCCCATGTTACTTCAGGGCCTGCTAGTGCTCTCACACCGTGATCAGGCCACTTACCTGGTCTGTCGTTTGATAGATGCAGGTCCGTTGGCTGTTTCTGCGTGTGCGGAGGTCGGTATATTCAACATGGCGCTTGTTCACTATTGGAGCCGCCGTGACCTGCGCCATTTGCTACCAACTCTCTTGTTTATCTATGCAAAGGCGTGTTACACCGATCCCTCTCTGGGAGGAGGCACTGATACCACCCAACGCCGCGTGATCATTGATGCATGCAGGGAGATCATGGAGAACCCAATAGTGATGATGCCTGCTGCTGCTGCTGCGGGGTCGAGTGTAGAGCCCGGTGCGTGGCAGCGCGATGTTCTCGGCTCGTGGGCGGAGTCGCAGGGCCAACGGTTACTTGCGGTCTCGCTGCTTACTACGATATGTATGTACTCACTGGAGGCGAGGAATCAGTGTCGGGAGTGTGGTGTCTTGCGGCTGTGTTGTGAACTCTTGCAGAGTGTTGCTGCAACGGCTCCGCGGGTGCCATGGATATTACTATCATCGACACCAGAGAAGGCGGTAAGGGAGACGAAAAGGGAGGAAAGCGAAGAAAACGAGAGTGAGAAGGAAGGTATCCGGGATGGTCATGGCGAGAACAATAATAATGTGATTGAGAGCAAGGATCCCGCAGTAATGACTACATACATACTCGGCCTTATTGCTCTCTTTGTGACACTTTCATGGGAGGGAGAGTTGTCAGTTAACAATACATCCGAAAAGGAGGACGGAGAGAGCGAAAGAGAAGAACTGTACAGTGCCTGGGGTTTGCGGCAATACATCTCTTCTTCTCTTGATGCTTTACAACTCCTGTTAACCTCAACTTATTCAACCGTGCGTGGAGCGTCATTCAAAGCCATTACCGCCGTTTTGGTTTCACGTATCACCGACGAGGAAACGGCGTTGAAGTGTGTCCGACTCATCACGATGCGGATTGGAGTACAAGAGCCGCCGGGTGAGGGCAATACCGATAACCGCCTTGAGCTCGTTGGTGGTTTGTCCATGTCTATTAAATGGCTGATTGAGCGCCTCTCTCCTCGACTTTCTTTGGAAAAAATCCGAAACGCCGTTTGCTATGAGCTGAAGAAGGCAGGGCGTGTTGTGTTTGGTACGCTTCCTCATGGATGTGATGAGAAGACCCGGAGATCTCACGACACCGATATCTTTCCTGGCAGGGCCCTTTCTCCTCATGAGGGCTCTCCTTTGTCTCCCTCCACCATTGTGCATGAGACGGATGACCTACTGGATATGCTGGTCAGACTTACATGTCAGCTGGAAGTCGTAACAAATGATTCATGCCCGTTCGTTGTGGCACACTCTCAAAAAGTATTAAGGGAGGTTTTGACAATGCTGGACGTGCAGCAGTTATCCTTTTTGCGGCACACAAGCGATGCTCCTTTTGGTCATGTGGATACATCTACGATATCCCGTAATTCAGGTATCACCCATTTTTTTTCAGGTGTAATAAATACACTGACTTCACGTACTGGAGGAGGAGGAGTACAGCAGAGACCACGAGAAAGCGCCCGTCAACGGAATCAGGTATCAAATAGTATAGAAGGCGATGAAGGAGATGATGGTGATGATGATTATGACGGCGACAGCATGGAGGAAATTCTTGACCCAAGCAGTAGTAATACTGTGAGTGAACAAGATGGAGCATCCGACATTCTTGCTTCACCGCGTACTCTTTCTATACATGGCAATTCCACCATTTTTTCTTTTATCTTCACGCTCCTCTCATTCCTTGATGAGTTGCTGTTGGTACCCGTGGATGATTGCGACCCTCGACACCCTTTTAACCTGGAGAAGGAAGCGTGTCTTCTGAAGTATCTCCGCCAGTTGCGGGATGAGTTGCGTGTGTCTGCTGTACCGCACGATAGTTATAATTACGCTCGTGAGAATGAGGGCAGACCTGTAGTTTTGCCGTTACTTTCATATCCTTCAGCACTCTGGAATTATCCGGTGAGTCTTCCTGTGACGTTACCACGGGAGGATGAAGCGCGAGGACATAAACCAAAGCTCTCCCCGCTCTTGGATAATACGACTTCTCCTTTTCCTGGTAATGTAGACAGTCCTACATCGTGGTCAAAAGACTGTCAAAATCATTTTCAGCTCTTAGCAGAGAAGAACATTTTTAGTGAGCGTGATGGCCATATACAGGTCATGACATTTCACCCAACAGAGCGACACTTTGTGACAGGAACAAGTCAGGGCGTTATTCAAGTGTGGTCCTTGGCTGATAGGGACGCTCCCTTATTACCACCACCACCACCACCACCAGTAGCAGTAGCAGTAGAAGTAGCAGGAGGAGGAGGATCTTCATCCTTAGCTTCGTCTTCACCTTCAGCTGGGCCTGTGGCAAGAAGAGCGGGTGACCCCTGTCGACTGTTGGCACGCATTCAGCTTTCAGAGGTAGTAAGGCGCCAAGGATTTACGATACCCCCATCAACTGTATTGAGGTACATGTACAGCACATATCCCGTAAGGGCGATGTCCTCACGGTGTTTTCGCCACGGTCCTAGTATGAGTGGTGATGGGGTGATGATGGGTGGAGAGATGTTTGACGTGTCACCAGTACGACAAGGAAACTATGCAAGAGGGTGCAAAGGAGCAGACCCACTCACAGGGTTACATTTGATTGATTCAGCATACCGCACGTTGCTCTGCGCCGTGGGCCGATCGGGTTCTGTTCAAATATTTTCAGGTTATACGAATAAGAGAACAATAAAACGTATCACATCTTTTGGAACCATGACGTACGAGGAGGCGCTTAGAAGTCATCAATGTCTTTCTTCTTATCATGTCCCGGCAATATTGTTGCATGTGAGTGGGGCAGATGGATCGATCACAACGTGGGATTTGAACTGCGAACAAAAGATTTCTGAAGAAACTGGTCGCAGAGAATACACACACTCACCAACTTCTTTAGCTTCACACCCTTATGACGTGTTCAGTTTTGCTGTTGGTGCAGGCTCTATCTATCTGTATGATTTACGGGACTCCAGTCGATGCACACATGTTTTACCCGATCCCACATCATTGGGCCAACCAGTACAGCGACAGGAGCGCAGTCTGGGTAACTATAATAAACCACTGTGCTTGCATATTGGATTTCCATGTCGTTATCCCCATGGCCTTGTGACGGGGTACGGCGGGGAGCAGGGGGTCGTGATGTTGTGGGATGACCGGAAATTACAGCGGCCCATTTTACAGACAGTCGTCTCTGACATGCGAGGCACCAGCGCATCTTCTCTCAATTCCGTCGGTTTCATGGACGTGCAGCATTATCACCACGCTCTCATGACTTTATCCGTGACGGCGGATGCTCTCTTCATAAGCGATGCATTATCATTATCATCATCTTCTTCATCCTTTGAAGGGAATGCAAACAGGACCCACATACCACTGAGGCAACAGACCTCCGCGACGTCGTTTCACCCGGTGCTGCCACTATGCGGGGTGGCGGGCGGGGGAGTGCTGCAGCTGTATGCACGCGGGAAACCATTGATGCCCAATCAAAAGGCCTAACAATAATAAACATCCCTCTGCTGGATATATGTGTGGGGAATGGTTGCTGGTTTCTTATTGCCTGGTGGTTTAACTGTCTTTTTTTTCATATTTGTTTTGGGCTTCATTTTCCTTTATTATTCCTGTTTTCTTTTCTCTCTCTCTCTCTGTGGATTGAGTGAGTTATATTGCATCGCGTTGTATTACAGTGCATATGTATACTACATGTGTGTTTGTTTGTTTGCTGTCTTCAGACTTCTCCATCGTATCGGATTCTTCGCTTTTTTCCCCTCTTTCCCAATGCTCCTTGTTTGCATACATCAGATGTATGGTGCGCTCATCGCCACTTCTCTTCCCCTTCTCGTTGAGTGTGTATTTGCGTTGACTTGAAAACTACTCATTCTAGTGTAGTGCATTGGGGGGGGAGGACAATCCTGTGTTTTGTATCTTTTTCCTTTTTATGTTTTCTTTTTTTTTTGTCCTCGGATGAGGTAATTAAAAACAAAGAAAAGGTGCTTGGTATTGTCTAGGCGAAGATAATACACTCAAAAGTCAAATTACGTCTTTCCCTCTTACATCTTTTTTTCGTGGAGGCTGCAGTTCTTCTGCAAAGAAATACAGCCAACAAACAGACAAAGGGAAGAAGTGACGAAGACCGAATACAAGCAGAAGAGGGAAAATAACGAATTGGAGTTTTATTGAATAGCGGGAATATTGTGAGAGTCTCGGGTTGTCCATATTATTGGAAAAGAGGGGATTTCTTCCTCTTTATATATATTACTGACGTGTCAGTGGAGAGGAATCAAAAAGAACCGAAAAAAGAAGACTCGTTTCTCTGTGTGTGCTTACATGCACTCTATTTTAACTGGTGCGTGGAAGCACAAACACAATAGCATCGCCCCGACAAATCGCCCTCCCCGCAATGGAGGAGGCGGTGGTGGCGATTATGTTGTGATTCCTCCTCCTCGCAATGTAAAGAATTCCTCTTATAATGACGCCCATTCCCCACAGGAATGGCGGTGTAACTCTCTGGCGGTTAATGGGGATAATGAACCACTATTCATTTCCGGAGGCCCCTCCATGAATATTTACTACGACAAAATCATCCCTTGCTTTGATGAGGGCAACGGACTTCTTTTTCGGCTCGTGGATCAACAGCGGCACATATGGTCATACTATAATGACACAGAAAACTGCACTATACACGTCAGCGTTACTTTTGGGAGAGAGAGCACAGTTGAAGCCCTTGGCACGGCGGAGCGAACGTTAGTCGATGCAGATTCAGGACGGTGCCGTATAGATTTAATTATTCCTCCCGGGGCGACGGAGTTATTTATGCGGGGTGAGTACAATGGGTTCTGTAGTCACTACGAGGCTCTCTCTCCGTATGTGCCTTCAGCCCCGAAGGAGGATAAGAAGGAAAAGTTGAGAAACAACTGAAGTTTAGTGGGGGAGAGTAAAGAGGAGACATGAGTGGAGGATAAAAAAAGAAAAAGAAAAGAGTTCTAGAAAAAAAGTGGGTTATGGGAGAAGGGGGAGAAAGGGAGGCGCTTGTGCTTGGAATTGTGGATTTAGGGTGAAGCGGAGGGGGTATAAAATCTGATTGAAAGTGAATTTTTCATAAGTTGTTCTCTTTTTTTTTGTTCCTCTTGTTTCTTTCTGAATTTTTTTTTTGTATTTATGTTTTGGTGCCTGTTTCTGCCCTGTTGTTGTGGTCGTCTTTTTTTTTTAATATATATATATATATATATATATATACATATATATATATACATACAGTAGCGAATACGTTGCATTACATACATATATACATCCATATCAAAGAAAGCGATGTATTTTTTGTTTTTCCTCATCTTTCTGTTTCTCTTTTTCTCCTCCTCTGCAATTGGAAAATGGAGGGGGAGAGAAATAATCTGTGATGAGTTGAAGGGGAAGCGATCTTTACCGGATTATATACACTGAGATACTTGGAGTGTGTGCCAATTGATTTTTTTTTTGGTTTGGCTGTACATGATACTGCCCCGCATATCTTTCTTTTTTCTTTTCTGAAGTCTGTATGTTTCTCTCCTTCTTTCCTTCCCGTTCACCGTGTGTATTTCTCTTTTCCGAGTAGCACTGTTATTCCCATCATGTTTTTTTTTTTTAATTTTCTGTTGTTGGTTTTAGTTTGTTTGTCTCTTTCCTTTCTTCCTGTCTGCAGGTGTTTACTTCCTTTTCTCACTCCTTTCCCACCCACATATACTCACCGCACTGCCTCTGCTTTCACACAGACACAGACAAACGTCCATATAATATAGATTAACATCGTCAGAAAAACAAATAATGTGACTTCTCTTTGGATGCTTCGAATTTGTGATTTCTCCCACAACCCGATGTTCTTTTCTTCTATTCCTTTTTTTTTTCTTCTTCCATTTGTAATGATCATTCACTAGGCCGATAGAGGTATCGATGGGCGGCGGTGCGTCCTCAGGCATGAGGAGGACAGAGAAGGGCGAGGAAGGGGCGAAGAAATTCCTCAACGGAGCCACGGACACGCCGGTGCTTCCCGCGGGCGGTGGGACGGTCGCCGCGAGTTTTCAGGTGACGAGGAGAGGGACATGTTTCGTCTTTGTGGCACCCATCAAGGCGGGAGACACACAAGAGACCACCAATGTGAATGATATAAGAATAGTAAACAAGAAGAAGAAAAAGTGAATAATAATAATACTAATAATGAAGAGGAGGTGGAGGAAGAGGGGAAGAAGAGTACACTGCAGCCGGTGCGGTGGGTGCTTTATAATGATAGCAAACGTTTTCCCGTCAAGTTGACAGTAACGTCCCTTGGAGACACAGGAACTGCGGACCTTACATGAGAAGGTGGCGACGGAGCACGCGGATGGAAAGTGTCTGCGTGTATCTGCAGTAGTGAAGCCGCTCGAGACCGTGACCTTTATTGAGGGGCCTGTGAGTGAGCGTTTGATGAAGTGGGAGGTGGTGCGATAAGTGATGAGGGGAGGTATTGCCTCGTGGGATGAACAACTAAGATAAATAAATGGGTATATATATATATATATATATATATATATATATATTTACATGAATATGCATGTAAATACAAAATTTTTTTTTCGTTGGATTGCATTGCCTCCTCTGTGGCATGTTGCTGTTTCCCCAAATTTTTTTTTTTGGTTTGTGTTTTTATGCTATTTTTTTTTACCTTATTTCTTTTTGCTATATTTACCTCTGGAGGCTGTGTGGGTGCTGTTATGGAGTACGCTTTCTCTTTTTCGTTTGGTTGCGTTTCAAAAGAAAAAGAAAACAAAAAACAAAAAGCAAAAAAAAGAAGAAAAAGAGATGGGCAGGTGGGGGACTGATCATGTATCTTTCTTTTTTTCTTTACGTCGTCGTCGTTTCCTATTCTTTGTTTCTGCTCCTTTTCCTTTCCCTTTTTCTCTTTGTCTTGCTTGGGGGGGGAAACTCAGCTGCAACCGCAACACTAACGATAAAAAAAGGAAGAGAGAAGATATTCGTCTTCGAGACACATACAACCCCAAGAGAAGAAATACATATATACATATACATATAATATAATATTAACAAATGGGGTGCAAGAATAGCAAGGAGAGGATCGTGGTTGACGGCTTCCTGCACGGCCATCCCAGCGAGAGCTTCCCGTACGACGAGATGAAGAAGTGCACCGACCGCGACAACGGCCTCCTCTTCCGCCTCATCGACACGAAGAACAACCGCTGGGCCTTCTACAACGACACGAGGAGGTACGAGTTCCACGTGACTGTCTTCTTCTCCCCGCAGTGCAGGGTGGAGGCGCTCGGCGACACGACGCTCGTGATGGACCCGAACGACGGGCGGCTCGTCGCCAAGGCGATTGTGTACCCCGGCCTCACGGAGCCGTTTGTGCAGGGGGAGGTGAACGGCTTCGACGCGGAGTACCAGACGGTCGTGCTCACCGACGAGTACAAGAATAAAATGGCGGCAAAGAAGAAGGAGAAGCGCGAGGTGACGGATGACGACCTCGAGGTGCAGTAGCGGGGGAATCAAGGAGATTATATATATTTGAGCGGAAAGGCGTGGGGAGGGGGTGGTGAGGGAAAACAAACCCAAAGAGAGAGAAAAAAATATAAGCATACCTCCTGTTGTCCCGCATACAGGGGATAAAAACAGAGAAGAATAAATATGGAGACTCTTCCACTCTCTCCCTCGTCAGAAACCAGAACTCTGGTGAGGGGGTAAAAATAACAGGGAAGAAAGACGGAAAAAAATAGGAAGTGATGTATGTGAAAAGCGAAGCCGGCAACAATTGGGTACAAGGGCCGGAGATTCTGCAAAGACATGCCGAAATGCCTGTCTTCGCACGAAATGAGGGATGATCATTGCGAATAAAACAAGGAAAGAGGAGAAATAAATGAGCTGATGGATCTCACATTGTCTTCATTACTTCTCCCCTTCACTGGATGTTCTTTTTTCCTTTTTGTTTTGTGGATCTTCGGATTGCCGATGGGGGGCGAAGAGTGGGGAATATAGTGATTACATGTATGTGTGCATGTGTGTGTATGTTTCTATGTGGACAGAGATGAATAACTTGCGATGTTCTTCTTTTTATCGCGAGCTTTTTTTTGTTCTTGTGTTGTATTTTTTTTTTCTGAGAGGGAGAGAGAGAGAGAGGGAGAGAGAATTCGTGGGAAAGGAATGAAGAAAGTGGGGCGTATGTGAGGCGACAATTTTTTATTTCTTTATTCTAATTGTTTAAACCTGGTGCAGTAGTAGTAGTAATGGATGGCAATATCAAGCGCAGACATCCACTCACGCACCCACAAACATACCGAAATGTTGACGGATAGGATAGGTAGAAAAGGCCAATATAGAAGTGCGTGTGAGAAATTGATTGTGATGAATGTTGTGTGTGTCTGTGTCTGTGTGTGTGTGTGTGGGAGCGGGGGGTTGTGTGTGAACATGTGAGGAATGAGAGTGAGATAGGGTAAACACAGACACACAAACCTGTTTACCTACAAGGAAACGAAATGGTGGAATAAATGAAAGAGAGTACAAACACAATGGGAGAGAACAAGAAGAGGAGGGGGAGGGAGGGGATGGAGTACTGATATCCCCGGAGATTTTTCTTTTGTTCTTTTTTGTTTCTTTGATACATTTTCTCATTTTCTTTCTTCTTCTTTTTATACATATGTATCACTTCTTTTTTCTCTCGTGATATTGTCTGGGCCCTGTATTGCTTTACAAACATTTATTTGTATTTTTACTTGTTGTAATACCTTGACATAGTGTGAGTGTGAAGTTTTTGTCTCTCTGTATCTACTATCTTTCGTATTTATGTATTTAGTTATTTATCTTTTTTTTTTCTTTTCACATCTTCAAGAGGCTTCATTTTCATGTTTGCTTCTCTCTGTCTGTGTCTACGTGTGTTGATGTGTTCAGTTTCTATTCTTCCAGTTTCCCTTTTTTTTTTGACTTCGTTGTATACATACATACAAACATACACGTAAAAGGCGAGAGTGGTGGAGAGTGACGTTGGCGGAGGGGAACAACAGTGAACAAAGCGACCAGGTAAAAACAAAAAAAAAGAAAACAAAACAAAACAAAACATCATTTAACGAGCTCGAAGAGCAACTAAGAGGATAATAGCAATCGATAATATTTTTCCATTTTAAGACTGACGGCTGGCATGGCAGCAGACACCGTGGCTCGCGAGGTGCAGGCCCAGATCGACGTGCTGCAGGCGGAGCTGCACAACCGCGTCAAGTCGCACGTCGTCGCGGGTAACTTGCGCCGCAACGCTCACTTCAGCGAGCGCCACGACGTCCTCGCGGCGGCAATCGAGCGCGGCGAACTTCCCCGCACTTTTTGGGCGGACGCGATCATCGCGGCGTTGGGGACGCCGGCGGGGGCGGGGGCGGGGGGGAGCGAGGGCCGCCTGCTCGGCAGCTACGACGCCGCGCTGCTGCGGGACTACCTGCGGGACATGCGGGTTGAGTACACGCGGGCGGGCGTGAAGGTCACGCTTACGTTTGCGCCGAATCCTTTTTTTGAGGAGACGGTCTTGTGGGGGGAGGAGCGGCACTACGCGGATGACCAGGAGGAGGAGGCGGCAGGCGAAGAAAAAAAGGAAAACACGGATAACACCAACAACAAGAGTACTACCAACGGTGATAATAATAATAATAATATTACTGATAGTGAGGTCTGTCGTTTCTCCGGCATCACGTGGAAGCCAGGCCACGGCCCCGACGACGACGACGAGGACGGTGAGGAGGATGAAAATAACGGGGCTAAGCGGAAGAGGGAGCGGTCGCCGGGGACCACGCGCGGGTGGAGTTTCCTCGAAGTGTTCAGCGCGATGCTCCCGCACCCGGAGGACGACGACGCCTTCGACGAGGAGGACGACGAGGACGAGTTCGCCGACGCCGTCGAGAACTGGGAGACGGAGATGGAGGACCGCAGAGATCTGCTGCTCACGTTGGTGGAGGACGTGTGGTGTGACCCGCTCGCCGCGCTGAAGGGGGCGCCGGCGGTAGTGGAGGAGGAGGGCATGGAGAGGGACGCAAAGAGGGCAAGGTAGGAATAATAATGATAATAATAACAACAGTAAATTCTCCGCCTGACTACATACATACGTACATATACACTCAATAGCGTCCATTTACAGTCATCATCCCCATGGCATGCCCTACATTGGATTTCGTGGAGGGGAAAACAAAAACAAAAATAAAAATAGTCTGGAAAGCAAGCATAGAAAAAGGAAAATAAAACGAAAATTAGAAGAAAGAACCAAACAAACAAGCTTACCGCAAGAAAAAAAGAGGATAATAATTACGTAAGGTACATATATATATATATATATATATATATATATATATATATATATATAAAGAGAGAGAGAGAGTATGTCTGTGAGAGTCAGAGTGTTATTGTGCTCTCCTCATTTCTTTTTTCGTGGTGCGTGTTGTTGTTTTGTTTCATCTCTTCGCACTCAACTTTACACCCTTCCTTTTCTATTTTTTTTTTCTCTCTCTATCTGACACCTTTTTTTTTTGCTCTCCTCCCCCCTTGTTTCATGTTACAAAAATATGTATAGTGCATTACACATTTCCGTTGGGTGATATCAATTCTTCTGGATTCTTTTTTGTCTCTGTTGTTGGGGCGGTGACTATTACAGTATACATACAAAGCAAAGCAAAACCGAGGACAATGGGATGTGGAACGTCCAAGGAACATTCCAGTACTAGTTATGTAGACGATGGGGTGGAGGGGCGGGGGCCGCGTCATAAGGATGATGACAGTGCGGAGACGTTGAATGAACTTGACAAAAAGAAGAAAAAGAACGACAGGCCCTCTTCTGTCTCTCGCAGTAGCAGCGCTGCTGCCAAGCAAAGGAAGGCTATGGGAGAAGGGACGTCTCCCCCGCTGGCTAGTTTATATCGCTGGGGCAGACCAACCGTCGAGGGCGGCGATGTATTACCCGCACTGTGTTACAGTGACTGCACGGATGCCATCTGGATGAAGGGAGGAGGAGAAGGGGGAGATGCCGCCCGCGCGCAGGACGTTGTTCTCTTGTATAGAATTGTGTTGCACCGCCCGCCTTTTGAGGGGTGGGCCTTTTACAACGATACACCGGATATACAGTTTCATGTAACCATTCGCTTTTTCCCGGACCCGGACCAGAGATTCGAGGTGCTGACCCCGCTGGGGGAAACACGGCTCGTGTGGCTGGAGAAATGTGAGGAGGGCGGCGGGGCGGTGGCCAAACTTGTCGTTGGTCCCACCGAGACCGCCCTCGCGGTGGAGGGACGTATGAAATATTACCGCATAACAATTGAGGGCTTCCATACCGACGTAAGTTAATTGTGACTAAATATTATCCTTTCTCTTTTCTTTTTGAGTTTCCTTTCTCCTTTTCCTTTCTTTTTTTTTTCCCATGCCTGTGTCCTGTTATTATTACTATCATTATTTCTTCAGTTCTTCACACGTGTTCCTCAGTCTCAGTTCGTGTGTACGTGTGTATATGTGCGTGCTACTTCACCTGCTCTTTATCTCCCATATGCCATTCCCTCATTTCTTTTTCTGTCTTGCATGTTTTGTATACACAAACTGAAAACAAAATAAAAACAAAGAAAAAACAAACCTCACGCTAGCAACAACCCAACGCAAAAAACAAAAACAAAAACAAAAAGAAACTTACACCTTTTCACCCCTTTACATTGAGAAATCATGGGTTGCGGTGCTTCTTCAGACTTTGGTTCCGCTCAGTTCAAGAACGGCAAGCCATCCTTCAAGGGTGATGAGATCGTGAAGGGGTTTGATGAGGGCAACGGTCTTCTCTTCCGTATTGTGAACACAAAGAAGCGTCAGTGGGCGTACTACAACGACACGAAGGAGTATGAGATGCACGTGAAGGTGACATTCTCGGAGGACTGCGACATCAAAGCCCTCGGAAAGACTCACTTGGAACGCCAGGACTCTGGTGAGTATCTCGCCACCGTTGTCGTGTACCCGTGCGAGACAGAGATGTTTATTGAGGGCCGTGTGAACGGCTTCCGGGTGAAGATGGATGCCCTCCCTCTCTCTGATGAGTACAGGCGCAGGAACGAGAATAAGAAGTAAGTGACAGGGCAAATAGATTTTTTGTTTCCGTTTTTTTTTTTCTGTTTAATTTTTTTTATTTTTTATTTATTTGTCGGTGGTGGTGGTTTTTTTATGACCATGAAGCTATGTAGGGAGGGGGTTATAAAGAAAAAAGGAAAAAGAATGTGCTTTTATTTTATTATGTATCTGTATCTATGTAGATGTATACATTTTTGAGATGATTACACTGAGGGAAAATAGTCACAAAAGGAAATCAGGAATTGGGAGGAATTTACCAGTAGAGAAAGCGGGAGGGAAGGAGGGAGGGAGGATGGAAGGGAAACAGTTGTTCTTCTCCTTGTTTGCATTCTGGGAGTAACACACGTATGCATATTCACATGCATACACACATAACATATGTGAACCTGTAATCGTGTCTTATGTATATTTTCTGTCTATTGTTTATTGCTCCGAACTCCGCTCCCCTCTTTTGTCTGATTTGTTTTGTCCTTTTGCCTTTCACCCACGTGTGTGTGTGTGTATAGATCACATTTCCCCCCTTTATTTTCCACTTCTCTTTTACTGTCATGCATTCTAATGCTCATGTTTTTTTTTTTTCCTTCCCGTTGATATTGTTGTGCCCTCTCTGTTTCTCACTCTTTCGCTCTCTCTATGTGAGATGAGTGTAAGTGGGGTAATGACTACCGCTGGTTTTAGACCGAGGGAACTGGAGGGTGTCCGTGCTACTGTGGTAATGCTCCAACGCAAGAAACAAAATCTGGAAAAAAAAAGACATGTGTGGGAGTCCAGCCTTTACTGTCATTATGTCTGTATATATTTACTTATTTTCCGTATATGGATTTATTTTTTTCTTCTTTTATTTTATATTTTTTGCTACTGGTGACAGAATGTCATTGGTCACATTCCCACACGGTCTGCGTGTTCGTCTTTATGCATGTACTACTGCCATGCTGTCTGATGAGGGAGAGAGTGATGGGAGGCGGGGAGCGAAGGGCAAATAAAAGGAAAACGAAGGAGAGAAAGAAGAAGAAGAGCAACTCAATAAATGATGAAAAAAGAAGAAAGAAAGAAAATATATGTGTAAGGTGAAGCGAGATGTGTACAAGACTGAGGGGGGAAACTCGCATGTGGTACTTGAGAAGTCAATAACATCAAAACAAAACAGTCTATTAGAATTCCATTAAGAATGGTGAGGGGTCTGCGTATATGAGCGACCAACTTGTTTCCCCTCTTCCATTCTCATTCCAATCAAAAATGAAAAAAGAAAGCAACAATCAAGAAGCAAAGGAAGTAGAAAGAGAGAAGGGGGAAAATAAACGAACGAAAAGAAAGAAAAGGAAAACAGAAATGACCCTGCTGCCATACGCCCACCTTGTTTTTCTCTGATCAATGAGAGCTGCCATGTGTATGCGGATATAATGAGCTCCCCCCCTTCACTCGCGCATACACGGGAAAGAGAGAAAAGATAAATAACGTATGCCCACATGTACTTATAGGGGGAGGGGGTATCAGTGTATGTCTGCTATGATAATGATTATCACTTTGCATGATGTTCTTGGTTTCCTGCTGTTTTATTATCATTATTATTACTATTATTATCATTATTATTGTTGTTATTATCATTATTATCATTATTTTCTTTTTTTTTTCGGTTTTGCCCACCTGGTTTCAAAAAAAACAATTTCCCTACCTGGGATGAAGAAATGAGGTAAAGGTTTATGTATTGCCCTTTCTGCAAAATGCCCTCTCTGCGTGTCTGCGTTTGTGGTGCTTTGCTTTTCTATGTATATACTCACTGTCCCCCCTCCTCGTTTTCTCTCTCCATGTGTGTTTCTCTCTATTATTAATTTCCCTATTCTTTCCCCTCCGCATTTCTTGACGTTTGTAGAAAGTTATTTCTAGAGAAAAAAGTCAAGAACAACAAAACTTACACCTTTTCACCCCTTTACATTGAGAAATCATGGGTTGCGGTGCTTCTTCAGACTTTGGTACCGTTCAGTTCAAGAACGGCAAGCCATCCTTCAAGGGTAATGAGATCGTGAAGGGGTTTGATGAGGGCAACGGTCTTCTCTTCCGTATTGTGAACACAAAGAAGCGTCAGTGGGCGTACTACAACGACACGAAGGAGTATGAGATGCACGTGAGGGTGACATTCTCGGAGGACTGCGACATCAAAGCCCTCGGAAAGACTCACTTGGAGCGCCAGGACTCTGGTGAGTATCTCGCCACCACTGTCGTGTACCCGTGCGAGACAGAGATGTTTATTGAGGGCCGTGTGAACGGCTTCCGGGTGAAGATGGATGCCCTCCCTCTCTCTGATGAGTACAAGCGCAGGAACGAGAATAAGAAGTAAGTGACAGGGCAAATAGATTTTTTGTTTCCGTTTTTTTTTCTGTTTAATTCATCGGTTGTGCTTTTGTATTGTACCCGAATTTTTTTTTATTCCGGTCCTTCTGTTTGTTTTTTATTGCATCCGAAATGGTAAATAAATGGATTCGATTATCCACCCCTTTTTTGAAGATTGCTTTCCTTTTTTTTTTTCTTCTGCAGGAATTTATATATATGGAAGAGGTGGGCAGATGAGGAAAGAAAAACCTTTTTTTTTCTGTTTTTTTTTTTTTCTGCTGCTTCCCATCTTAGCTTCTTTGCAGAGTGGTTTTCTGGTAAATCACTGACGACTGCATCGGGTTATTGCTCTTGATTCTTCTCTCCTTGTTCCCCCCCCCCCAAAAAAAAAAGTGATGATATGCATGTGCAGGGAGCTGTTGGGTGTGTAGTTTCCCCTTTTTTTCTTTTTGAAAGCGTGTGTGTATGTGCACATACTGCTCCCATTGGTGTAGTTATGTGTGTGGGATTCCGATGTGATACCATTTCCTTGATTTATGACTCTCGTGAACAGATCACAGATCACATGTAGTATTATTATTATCTATCCGTCTATATATATATATATATATACATGTTTCTCTTTGGTTTTTATGCATTCCAGTGTGTTGTAAGCTTTTTTTTTATCTGTGTGTTTTTTTTTTACTAATTTGCTTTGTGTGCGTGGGGGTGTAAAATGCCAAGAATGGGGAGAGGAAGAAAACATGGTTATTGATGACGGCAACTGCAGGTCTGAAGGAGGTTGGTGATGTTATTGCAGCTGAGAAGAAAAAGAGCGGGGGCATATATATATATATGTATATATATATATATATATATGGTTGGGCTAAAAGAAGAAGAAAAAAGTTTGCGGGGGGGGGGAAGAACTGTGGAAAAAGGAGGAACAATTGGGGTGATTGCAATCCTGTTGTGCGCTACCCGCTCCTGTTTTCACTGCTTCCTTCTCATACTTCCGTAGAAGAAATTATGTGTGGTTCTCTTGAGGGAGTAAGGGGAAAATTTTGTTTATGAGCACCCTCAGAAAGAGGTATGAAGAAGATGGATTCAAGGGAGAGGTGAGGGGGAAGGGGCAACACCAACACGAAAAGAATTCCTGAGGGGGTAATGTTCTTGTTCTGTTTTCTTATTAATTCTTATTCTTTTTTTTCAAATTCTCTTTCTCCTTCTCTGGTTTTAGTTTCCGTTGTCCCCACAGCGATTATTTTATCCATTCATTACCTCCCCTTACACCCATTCATAAATTAAAACAAAACAAAAGGGGTAGTTAACGTTTCCCGTTCCGCCCATAGATATCAACTCTCTTCTTTCCCCCCGCACTGCGCCATGCACCGCGCAGCCCTCCTGCGCCGCACCTCACGCCGTGGGGCGGGCGGGTGGACGGAGCCGTCACTGCGGCCCAGCGCGGCCTTCGCCCCAAATGGAGGAGTGGAACCTTCAAGGACCCTTGGGGGAAATTCAGGGGGAACTTCGGGGAGATCTTCGCTCGGCGTGGAGGACTTCTCGATGGTGAACCGCGAGCGGGTGACGTTCACGACGTTGATGCGCATGACGATGGACGCGACCTTCCGCCCGAAGGACCCCGACAGCCGGGCGTTCGGCGGCAGCGGGGCGACGCAGCGGTCGGCGCTGCGGGAGGAGCTCAAGACGATGGACCACCGCATCGTCCCCTTCGCCCACGAGGAACTGCTCAACGACTACCTCAAGAACATCAGGGGGCTCAGCGGCCCCTCCGGGCAGGCGTGCGATAGGGAGCTGCTGCGCGGGCGGCTGGTGGGCCTGCTGTTCTTCACCGAGTCGGATAGATCGCTGGCCTTCATGCGGACATTGAGGGAGTTTCACCAGAATCACTGTCAGGATTTTGTTGTCGTTGCCGTTTCTTTGGCCGGCAAGGAGATGGTTGACGTTACACGACAACACGGCTTCTTTCACTGCACCCACCGTAACGGCGCGACGTGGGTGGCGAGGGATGCGGGGCTGATGGTGAGGGCCTTCTCCCCACTTCCCCGCCTGATTGTAGTGGATGGGACAAGTGGGGAGGAGATTACACGTAGTGGTCTCACAGCTGTTGTGACACACTTTGACACGTGCTTTTCGGAATGGCGGCGCGGTAATCCTGGGCATGAGTGGTGGGATTATTTGAAGACATTTTATTTGTAACTCTGCAGTTTATTATTATTATTATTCTCTCTCTCTCTCTATATATATATATATCGTTGACTAACAGATCTCACTTCCCCCTCCTCACGACGTTTCTCCCTTATTCTGTACCTAACGACTTTGCTTGCATATGCCTTCTTGCATACTACTACATCAGATGTATGGAGAAGGAAAGGAAAATGGAGTCTAGACTGAAAGATGCCCGTCTTGTTTTCTGTTACTGTTTCCCCCCTACACAATGTTTCACACGTTCACCATTTTGCCACTTCACCGGAATGGCATAATGAATCATGCGGACGCGGAATTATGAGAATATATATATATATATATATATATATATATATACTTTTTAAAAAAAATCTTTCTCTCTAACTATACGGAGCCACACAAGCACAAAGAAGTTTTGGCAAGTAGGAACAGGACAACAACACAACGCCCGTTGGTTTCACGGTCCACAAGGTAACGGACCATCAAGTTTTTCTTCCTCATATATTCATCTACACACATAAAAGTAGAGTTACATAGCAGCTGTGCAATGGGAAGCGGTTCGTCGGTTGACGCGGCTGACGACTCCACCACCAGCCGCATCAAGTACCGCAACGGCCACCCGAAATTTCAGGGAGATGAAGTAATCGGCTGCTTCAGTACATGTGACGAAACTGGAAAGGTCCTCGCCCCACCCGGCCTTCTTTACCGTATCGTGGACAGAACCAAACGGCAGTGGTCCTTCTACAATGACACCAAGGAGTACAACATGGTGGTCACGGGGTACTTCGGGCCGCTTACTGTCATCAAGGCGCTGGGAAAGGCAAAGATGTGGCGTGAGATGCCAAGCGGGCTGATCATTACGGAGCTCATTGTTCCACCGTTGCGGACAGAACCATACATAGAGGGTCTCGTCACGGACGGGTTTGACTTGCGGTTTAGAGCACTCCCAGTGTAAAAGAACACTTCCCCCTCCTCCCTCCCTTCCTAAAAAAAAAAAGCAACAGCAATTCAAGGAGCGCTCTATTTGACCAGACAGCAAAAAGAGGAAAAGAAAAGAATCTTCAGTATACAACTGATGGGCTTACATCTTGGACAAGCACCCAATAATATCTGTCAATAATGTCATGTAGACTAGTGCCTTCGCCCTCACCCCAAAATATTCTCAAAGATACTTCTCATTGAATACGTATATCTACATGTACGTACTTGCTTATATATAGGCTTGCATATATACATATATACGCGGGGTTCATATTGTACAAATTATTTACTAATAGGAAAAGCCGTTTACCCACTGTACGTGGATATCTGGATGAGAAAAATACATTAAATGTTAAAGCAACTTTGACAAAACAACACAATTCCTTCTACACCAGCATAACGATGCAACGACACGAAGGCAAAATGCTGGAGTCTGCTTGCCACAACAAGTGGCATGAGCGTCAAAGACCTTACTTGCCTCTCTCCTACGTTCTTAATTTTTCTCACTCTTATTTTCCCCCCTCCTATTTTTTCTTGTTACTTATTTGGTGTGCGGGGGGAGAAGGGGGAGACGTGACGTTGTGATCATTATCATTATCATCATCATCACTATTTCTTTTCTTCTTCCTCTGTTCTTTTTTGTTTCCTGCCCTCTGCCTTGCGCCATGTGGCTATTGTAAGCTTATTAGCTAGGGCTTTCGAGCTTTTTCTTCAAACACACAACAAAACTCTTATTTTTCTTTTTTCGTACTTCTTGAGATGCGCGAGGCTATCTGCATCCACATCGGTCAGGCCGGTTGCCAGGTCGGTAACGCGTGCTGGGAGCTGTTCTGTCTTGAACACGGAATTCAACCCGATGGCGCTATGCCGTCCGACAAGACGATTGGCGTGGAGGACGACGCGTTCAACACCTTCTTCTCTGAGACCGGCGCCGGCAAGCACGTTCCCCGCGCGGTGTTCCTCGACCTGGAGCCGACGGTGGTGGACGAGATCCGCACGGGCACGTACCGCCAGCTGTTCCACCCCGAGCAGCTGATCTCCGGCAAGGAGGATGCGGCGAACAACTACGCCCGCGGTCACTACACGATCGGGAAGGAGATCGTGGATCTGTGCCTGGACCGCATCCGCAAGCTCGCGGACAACTGCACTGGTCTGCAGGGCTTCCTTGTGTACCACGCCGTGGGCGGTGGCACGGGCTCTGGCCTTGGCGCGCTGCTGCTGGAACGCCTCTCCGTGGACTACGGCAAGAAGTCCAAGTTGGGCTACACAGTGTACCCATCACCCCAGGTGTCGACCGCCGTGGTCGAGCCCTACAACTCGGTGCTCTCAACGCACTCTCTGCTTGAGCACACCGATGTTGCAGCGATGCTTGACAACGAGGCAATCTATGACTTGACCCGACGCAACCTCGACATTGAGCGCCCAACGTACACGAACCTGAACCGTCTCATCGGCCAGGTGGTCTCCTCGCTGACGGCGTCCCTCCGCTTCGACGGTGCGCTGAACGTGGACCTGACGGAGTTCCAGACCAACTTGGTGCCGTACCCGCGTATCCACTTTGTGCTGACGAGCTATGCGCCAGTGATCTCGGCTGAGAAGGCCTACCACGAGCAGCTCTCCGTCTCGGAGATCTCGAACGCGGTGTTCGAGCCGGCGTCCATGATGACGAAGTGCGACCCCCGCCACGGCAAGTACATGGCCTGCTGCCTCATGTACCGCGGTGATGTGGTGCCGAAGGACGTGAACGCTGCCGTCGCAACCATCAAGACGAAGCGCACGATCCAGTTCGTCGACTGGTCCCCCACTGGCTTCAAGTGCGGTATCAACTACCAGCCCCCGACGGTGGTGCCTGGCGGCGACCTCGCCAAGGTGCAGCGTGCGGTGTGCATGATTGCCAACTCCACGGCTATCGCCGAGGTGTTCGCCCGCATCGACCACAAGTTCGACCTCATGTACAGCAAGCGTGCGTTCGTGCACTGGTACGTCGGTGAGGGTATGGAGGAGGGTGAGTTCTCTGAGGCCCGTGAGGATCTTGCCGCCCTGGAGAAGGACTACGAGGAGGTTGGCGCAGAGTCCGCAGACATGGAAGGCGAGGAGGATGTGGAGGAGTACTAGAGTGGGGAAGACGATTACCCTAGGGGGAATCGTTGTTTTTTTTTTCTTTGTTTTTCTTCGTTTCCTTTTTTTTTGGGGGGGGAGGGTGGTGAGTTTGTGGTTCCCCAAGGTGCGCCAGCCCATGACGTGAAGAAGGAAAGAAGGAGGGAAGGACTGTGTGCACCGCAGTTGAGGAAAGCGTATGTGGGATGCGTAGGAGGGTTGGAGGAGAGAAGGAAAAAAGAAAAGGAACGGGCGGTGGGGAGGGAGCGAGACGGCTAGGACGGGGGGTGACTGTGTGTCATCCTGGAGTGCTGAGTGCGTAGCCTCCTAACTGTTTCATTTCTTTTGTCTTGATTTTCTTTCCTTCTTTGATTTATTTTTCTTTCTTCGGTCTTGTGACGCGATGTATCTGTCTGCCTGTCCGACCTTGATTTTCGGCCGCTACCGCACGCTGATATGTGTCCCCATGTTGCGCGTGTGCTGGCGGAGGAGGAGGGAGTGGGAGGAAAGAAAGAAAGGAAAAAAAAAAATAGATGCCTGTCCGTGTGCGTGTCTGTGATTGTGCATTCTCGTTTCTTTCCTTCTTTTTCTTTTTTTGTTCGTTCGCGGTCTTGGCGATTGTGTGCGTGTGTGTACGTTTTATTCAAAAACGTTCTACTTAGTGAACTCATTCCTTTTGCTATTAAACCAGATAACAAAGAAAGAAACAGAAAGCAAAATCGAACAACACCGACAATAAACAGAAAAAGAAAAAATGCGTGAGATTGTGTGCGTTCAGGCTGGACAGTGCGGTAACCAGATCGGTTCGAAGTTCTGGGAGGTGATCAGCGACGAGCACGGCGTGGACCCAACAGGAACATACCAGGGCGACTCTGACCTCCAGCTGGAGCGTATCAACGTGTACTTTGATGAAGCAACGGGCGGCCGCTACGTGCCCCGCGCGGTGCTCATCGACCTGGAGCCCGGTACAATGGACTCCGTGCGCGCTGGTCCATACGGGCAGATCTTCCGCCCGGACAACTTCATCTTTGGCCAGTCTGGTGCCGGTAACAACTGGGCCAAGGGCCACTACACGGAGGGTGCGGAGCTGATCGACTCTGTGCTGGACGTCTGCCGCAAGGAGGCGGAGAGCTGCGACTGCCTGCAGGGCTTCCAGATCTGCCACTCTCTCGGTGGTGGTACGGGCTCTGGCATGGGAACACTGCTCATCTCGAAGCTCCGCGAGGAGTACCCAGACCGCATCATGATGACCTTCTCCATCATCCCGTCCCCCAAGGTGTCTGACACGGTCGTCGAGCCATACAACACGACGCTCTCCGTGCACCAGCTGGTGGAAAACTCGGACGAATCGATGTGCATAGACAACGAAGCCTTGTACGACATTTGCTTCCGCACACTTAAGCTAACGACACCCACGTTCGGTGACCTGAACCACTTGGTCTCCGCTGTTGTCTCCGGCGTGACCTGCTGCCTGCGCTTCCCTGGCCAGCTCAACTCCGACCTGCGCAAGCTTGCGGTGAACCTGGTGCCCTTCCCGCGTCTGCACTTCTTCATGATGGGTTTTGCCCCGCTCACGAGCCGTGGCTCGCAGCAGTACCGCGGCCTCTCCGTGCCGGAGCTGACGCAGCAGATGTTCGACGCGAAGAACATGATGCAGGCTGCCGATCCCCGTCACGGCCGCTACCTGACGGCCTCCGCGCTCTTCCGCGGCCGCATGTCGACCAAGGAGGTGGACGAGCAGATGCTGAACGTGCAGAACAAGAACTCGTCCTACTTCATCGAGTGGATCCCGAACAACATCAAGTCCTCCATCTGCGACATTCCTCCCAAGGGTCTCAAGATGGCTGTCACCTTCGTGGGCAACAACACATGCATCCAGGAGATGTTCCGCCGCGTGGGCGAGCAGTTCACAGCGATGTTCCGTCGCAAGGCGTTCTTGCACTGGTACACGGGCGAGGGCATGGACGAGATGGAGTTCACCGAGGCCGAGTCCAACATGAACGATCTCGTGTCTGAGTACCAGCAGTACCAGGACGCCACCGTCGAGGAGGAGGGCGAGTTCGACGAGGAGGAGCAGTACTAGACAAGACACCTAGCAGCTGCTAAAGCAGCAACGGTGACCTATGTATTGGGTGACGGTTTGGATTTTTTCTTTTTTTTTTTTTCGTGAGGGTGTGGGGATATGATGATACGGAAGGACGTTGTGATAGGGTGTGCAGTGTAGATGATTGTTTCTAGTCTCTGACCGCGCTTCTCTTTCTATGTCTCTGTCGTGATCATCTTTTTTTTTCTTTTTTTTGTTTGTTCTTTCTTTTTGTGAGGAGGAGGATGGGAGGTGGTTTCTGTGGATGGGTGTGTCAGCTGTGTAATATATATTTTTTTGTTTACTGCAGCGGTGTTTGTTGTTGTGAGGCTTTTTAACATCTTTTTTTTTTTTTTTGGTTGTCTTTATATTTTTGCCTTAGCTGGTGCTTAGTGAGATAAAGGAGATATGAGCGTGGGTTCTAATCAGGAGGCTGCCTGTACTCTTCTTGTGGGGGGAGATGGCATTGTTGTGAATGGGAAGGAGCTGAAGGCAGCGCTTGAGAAGGGTGACATGGGGGCGCGTGCGGAGGCGTTGGAAACGATGATTAGACTTCATTTGAATGGGGAGCCGCAGAATCATATGATCATGTCCGTAATAAAATGTATCACGCCGCTTGAGGACCATCGTATAAAGAAACTCGTGCTCTACTTCTGGGAGGTTGTGGAAAAGACCGACAAGAGCGGGAAGCTGTTGAGTGAGATGATTCTTATTTGCTCGTTTCTCCGTGAGGATCTTCTTCACCCGAACGAGTACGTGCGTGGCCTCACGTTGCGGTTCCTGTGCAAGGTGAAGGAAAAGGAACTGATCGAGCCTCTGATTTCGTCTGTCGTGCAGAACTTGACGCATCGTGTGACGTACGTCCGTCGTAGTGCTGTGATGGCGGTGCATGCAATTTACAGGCGGTTTCCGGATCTTCTCCCTGATGCCCCGGAGTTGGTGGAGAAGTTCATTAGCGATGAGAATGACGTCTCAGCGCGACGAAATGCATTTGATATGCTCGTGGAGTGTGCGCCTGAGCGGGCTGTGCGATTCTTGACAACTTTTCGTGAGACAGTGAATATGGCGGACGCCGGTGCTGTTTTTCAAATGTCTGTTGTTGACTTCGCTCGTCAGATGATACGAGCCAACCCGTACGATAAGGCGAAGTATGTGGCTATATTATTCAATATTTTGCAGTCAAATAATCCGGCAGTTCGATACCAATGTGCCTCCACACTTTTGAGTCTTTCCTCGTCTCCCACGGCAATTCGACAGGCTGCCTTGACATTCATTGACTTGCTCAAGACACACTCGGATAATAGTGTGCGGCTGATTGTTGTGGATCGGTTGGATGGCATGCGGGAGCGATTTGCTGAGATTCTGCAGGATTCCCTTTTAGATGTAGTGAGCGTCTTGGCAAACAGTACAACAGAAATATGCAAGAAAGTTGTGGCACTGGCTGTGGAACTTGTGTCTAACAAGAATGTTGACATTTTTCTGCAGGCGATGAAGAAGGAGCTTTTAAGGACACAGCAGGAAGGAGATGTTTTAGATCAAGCATCTATTCAGGAATATAGACAGCTGCTGTTTCGCGCTATTCGAACCTCTGTCGTTCGTCAGCCGCATACGGCTGTAAGTGTGTTACCCATTATGGTGAAATACATATGTGACCCCTCCAACGGGGGTTACGAAGTTATTTCCTTTATCCGAGAGATTCTGCAGGTGCAACCTTCGTTGCGCTCCGGAACTTTGAAGCAGCTCATCGAATGCTTCCCCATGATTACCTCAGCAAGCGTTGCGCGTACGGTTCTGTGGTTGTTTGGTGCACACGTATCAACGGCGGATGAGGTAGTCGAGGTGCTTACATTGCTGTTAAAGGCGCTTAAGCCATTCCCCCTCGTTCCACCAGTTGCGCCGACAGCGTCTCTTAATGCAGATTCAGACGCGGCACAAACTCCTGTGATGCGGGCTGTGACTACTGTGCGGGAGGATGGCACATATGTAACGTCTTACACAACTGCTGCTGCGGCGGGTGCGGTGCCGGCAGGAGTGACGGATGTGACAGATGATAGCGGCGAGACGTCTACTGGCCTGCGCTCTCTCATTATAAAGGGAGATTACTTTGTTGCGGCTGCACTTGCGAGCACACTATCAAAGCTTATTGTCTGCCTTTTCGTAAAGTATGGCAGTACCGCGGATGCGGAAGTGAAGGGAAGGGCACAGGACGATGCGCTGCTGCTTTTGCATGAGATAATCCGCTACGGCACTGCAGCAGACGGGGTGGACGCAATCGACGAGGACTCCCACGAGCATATTCGCTTGGCCATCATTACTATTGCAAACCCGGAGTCACCATTCTTAAAAACGTTCCTGGACGACTCGTTCAAGGCACTTAACGCGGTGGAGAGCAGTGTGGCTGGCGCTGCTGTCGGTGAGACTTTCCACGACAACCCGTCCAAGGCGAAGGAGCCCGTGGCGCTGTATAGCATTGATGCTCCCATTATATTCACGCAGCTCACGCAAGGAAAGGAGGCCTACTTGGAGCCAGAGACTTCGGATGAATTGGGCTCTGCCGTCGCGAATACATCAATTGACAAGACGGAGGAATTCCTCAAGCGTCTGGAGAAGACAATTCCGCTCTCCGGCTTCTGCGACCAGGTGTATTGTGAGGCAAGCGTGACCGTCCACCAGTTTGACGTGTCCGTCGACTGGTACCTCGTCAACCGCACGTCGTTTCTACTGCAGGACTTAACTATCGAATTGGCTTCTTTGGGCGGCATGAAGTTATGCGAGCGGCCGCAGGCCCATACTTTAGCCCCTCATGGCTCTCTCAAACTCCGCAGCGCGCTGAAGGTGAGCTCGACAGAAACAGGCGTCATCTACGCTACCGTGCTTTATGATGGACCCAATGGTGAACGATCTTGTATTATTCTCAATGACATTCATGTGGACATTATGGACTACATAAAACCGGCCTCCTGCCTGACGACAGAGTTCCGTGAGAAGTGGGGCACCTTCGACTGGGAGAACACCATCTCCGTGTGTACAGATAAGACGGAGTTGCGAGACTATGTGGAGTTTGTCATGAAGGAAACAAATATGCAGCTCTTGGAGCCGTTCCAGGATGTACAGGACGAGGAGCTGCAGGGACTTTCGCCCGCCGACGAGGATGACGGCTACGGCTACGACTACGTGTCATGTAGTCTGTACGCCCGCACCGTGTTCGGTGAGGACGCATTGGCGAATGTATCCATCGAGAGAGATGCACACGGAAAGATCAGCGGCGTGGTGCGAATTCGGTCCAACACGCAGTCCATTGCATACGGTCTCGGGGAGAAACTCAGTTTGCTCGAGAAGGGAGTAAGAAAGTAGAGAGGACCGTAATTTGTTATCATTGCCTTCTTTCTGTTTTTTTCTCTCCCTTTCTCGTGTGTGCGTGTCCGCCCCTAAGTACTCTTCAGAGGAGGGAAGAAGAATAGAACTGAGACGACGGTTGTATGGGGTATCAAATAAAGAAAAAAAAAGAGAGAGAGAGAGAGGGAGTGAAGGACGAATAAACGACCAAAAGAAAGCACATTAATGATGGGACACACAGGAATGAAGGTTAGAAGAAGTGCTGGAAGGAGGGAGGGGGGGGGGGCGTCTGTATTTTGTTCTTCCTCTTTTTTTTTTTTGTGTGTGTATTGTGATTACCACTCATTACTGCTATACGGCATACATTAGCAGCAGTACGTCGTTGTAGTACCCGCAGATGTGTTCGGTCGTCATGCGGTCCCTAGCATGTGATGAGATTGGCGTTGACGTCAAGTACTTCATATTTATTTATTATTATCTGTTTTTTTTTGTTATTGTCCTTCTAAAAAGGAAGAATGATGAGTGGAAGAAGGAAAAAAAGAAGAAGTAAGGAAATCGAGAGGAGAGAGTGAAATGAAGCAGAAACATACAGGAGAATCAAAGGGATGATAACGTAGATGACAAAAGGAATCAATTATTCAAGGTACATATGAGCCTCCGTATGTATCCGCTTTTTTTTGTCTGTTTCCTTTATCTCTCTTTATTTCTGTGTGTGTATGTATGTGCGTATGGGAGGGTGATGCCGTTTTATTTTGAACCCCCATATATACCTATATGTGTACGTATATATTTGCATCTATATGTGTATTATTATTATTATTATTATTATTATTTGCTGTCATTTTTTTTTCTTTTTCTTGTAGACCCTGGCTGCAATGCTTAGTCCAGCCATTAGTGAGGCGGAGATACGGGCGGTACAGGATGGGATCGCAAATGATGTTCGCGGTGACGGACGAACGTTGACGCAACGGCGGCCATTCACAATAAAAACAAACTACTCTGCGGGCGCCTCTCTCATGGACGTTGAATACGACGGCAGCTGTGTGGAGGTGCAGTGCGGAGGCACCACCATTGTTGCGGCGGCGACTCCATCTGTCATAGAGTTGCCCGAGTGCAGCGAGGCGGCGGCGGCGGGAGGAAAAGCCCGCGGTCCGTTGTTTGTGAGCATTGACGCTGTGCCTGCCGTTGTGGACTACTACGCACAGTCCCTCCGCAACCGTGGCGGGCGGTACCGTCACGCGTTTCTCTCCTTCCTCGCGACGACAATCCGCCAGACCTTCGGTGCGGAGTCCGTCACCGTGCGGGAGCAGCTTGGCGTCGCCGAGGCAGAGGTCGTCCACGACGATGATGATAATGATGGCGGCAGTGATAGTGGCGACCGTAATAATAATAACAACGAGGAGGGGGCGGCGGTGGAGGGCGGTGGGTTCCCCGGCGAGCAGATGTACATCGGCGGCGGCTACGCCTTCCGCACCGACGTCGACGTCCACGTCCTCCAGGCGGGCGGCGGGTCGTTGGCGGCGGTCGTCGCCCTCGCGGTGCACGCGGCGCTGAAGTCGATGCGGCTGCCGGCCGTCACGCTGCACAAGACGTCCGCCGCCGCGTCGCTCGAGGTGGACCGCGGCCGCCCCTTCCGCCGCGCGGTCGACTGGGCGCGGCTGCCGGTCCTCGCCACCGCCCTCGTCTCGCCCACGCGCCACTACGTCGTTGACCCCGCGCCGCTGGAGGAGCTCGCGCTGCCGCAGCAGCTGCACGTCGCCGCCAACGCCGCGGGGTACGTCTGCTACGTGCGCTACCAGCAGCTGCCCTCCCGCCACGGCAACGGGTGGCGGCTGGGCGACGCGGAGGGGGCGGAGGCGAAGGCGATGTTTCCTACGGGCATGAGCATGCTGGATTTCTCTGCTGTGCTGCAAGATCTGTCGTACATTTGTCAGGCGATTATCTCTGAATGTGACGAGGCTCTACGTAAAAACGAGTAATGACTCCGTTTCCTTTTTTCTATTTTCTTTCAACTTTTCCTTTTTCTTCATTTCTGTTCTGCATGTCCATTTTAAAAGAGAAAAATGAAGACAAGAAGGAAAAGATGACTTGGGAAGGGGGAGAGTGAGGAATGGAGGAAATGAAAAACGAAAAGGAGAAGAGGGACTGAAAGAGAACATAACGGATGAGGAGGTTAAAGAAACTATAGTAGTAACACTGCTGGTTGGTTGGCTGGCGATCTATTCCTGTATATATATATATATATATATATATATATATATATATATATGTATACATGCGTGTATGTATGTATATATATTTTTGTGTTTGGAGTTGGTGACTCTGTTGTCTGCATTCTTATCCTCCTCGTTCTTTTCTTTTTTTCCCCGTGAGTCTCCGACTAGGCAATTACACTTATTTTCACTAGATCACAATTTTTTTCGTTTGTATTTTTGCTTTTCTTTTATTAGAGTACAAAGGTGGCAAACTCAAACGCATACCTACCCACTGACACTACACCTACAGTCTTTCCTGGATACTCACTTATATATTTATATTTGATTCTCTGCGTACATGGAGCTTCGTGAAGTCAACTTCAATACAACTGCCTCCCGTGGGAAGTCAGGCCCGCCCATGGCAACGTACATCAGTCCTCCCCGCCCCAACAAGCAGAAACACGTTGCCACCTCTCAACTGCAGCAGGTCACTGTCGCTCCCACCGTGACGGATACGTCTTTATCGTCGTCTTCCTTCCCGTACGCCACCCCAATGGCCTCAATGCGCATGGCGGAAATGAGTGATAAGAATTACGCAGAGTGCCCTTGTGCAACGTGTGCGCAGTACCGTGCGTACTATGCAATCAAGATGTCTGGGAACACCGAACCCCGGCCTGAAAACTCATACGCGGCATCTGCATCCTACGTAAGGAGTGATTACTGCCTTCAGACATCCGCACCACAGCCGCAGTTTTTTCAGCGGCCGTCGCAACAACAACAGCAGCAAGAGTTACAGTATTCACGGCCACCCGTGATGACGTCGACGCCTCATCACAATAATATGACGCATGCTATGACTGTAGGGATGCAACAAGCAAGGATCGCCGCTGTGCCGCAAGCGGATGTATTTCATGCCCCCCAGCAGCCGTCTCTGGGACAATATCCCGAGGCCACTGTTTCCCTGCCTCCGGGACAGGGAGCGGCGATGATGCCTTTTGATGCGGCGGATGAGTTTGGGCGTAAGTGCATGGGCCGTGTGGTGGAGTTGTCGTGCACCGCGGAGGGCCGCTCTATGCTCCTGACTGCCATGCGGTCCCAAGATGCAATGGTGATAAACACAATGGTGAAGGAGATTGTTGCGGATGTGGAGACGGTTGCGCTTGATAGCCACGGCTGCCATGTTCTTCGTGTCCTCATAGACTACATGAATGGTGAGCAAGTTGCTCTTTTGGTTTCCTCCTTCAATGAGACGCTGGTGCTGAATCTTTGCACCGTTTCGCAGTACACAAGAAGAATTCTACAGTCTCTCTTTGAACGGCCCTTGATTGATCTACAGCCCATCGTGAATGTTCTCACGAAGAATGCGCAGTACCTCGCGGCCACACAGCAGGGCTGCATCTCGCTGATGCGCATCTTTGAGCTCTGCACTGCGGAGCAGAAGGTGCAGATGATGACTCCGCTCGTTCCTCTCTTCAAGCACATTGCGCTGGATCCCTTTGGGAACTACGTTGTGCAGTGCGCCATTGAGCACAGCGGGAGGATGATGGCGGCGCAGTACACAGTTTCCTGCTTCGCCGGCGAGCTGCTGAACATGAGCTGCAACAAGTACGCCAGCAACGCCGTGGAGAAAATCATAAAGACATGCGGAGACGTGCCGGCCGTCCGGCGTTTACTTCTCGATGAGCTCATATTTAATCCCGCCGCCCTGCTGCAGATGGTGCAGGATAACTTTGGGAATTTTGTTGTGCAGTCAATCATCGAGCACACGGAGAACCCGAGTGAACTGAAGCGCATCTGCGATCGGCTACGTCCAGCGCTTCCAAGCAGCCCGTACGCCGCGAGAATTGAGGCAAGGATCCGTGCAAAGTACCCTCCCGCCCAACAACAACAAAGTAATAATCATCAGCATCAGCATCGAAAGCAGGCTCCCCGCCAGACCCAAACACGCCGTCCACAGCAACGTCAATAAAAATAAGAACAAAAAAAGAATACTGATAATACGGATAGTGTTAATATTAATAATAATAGTAATAATAATAATAATAATAACAATAACAATAATAATAAAAGTAATTGTCATGTGAAGTATTTGGGCTCTCGGGCGAGATTAATTTTCTTTTTTTCAATTTAAATAAGTAAATAAATTACAAATATACATGCATGCATGCATGTATGTGTGCGTTTAGATTTAGTGCCCAGTGAAAGGGAACAGTCGTAGATTGCTGCATACAGCAATTATAATCAAACCGGAAAGAAAGAAGGAGGGTAGCGGCTGCTGGACTCTCTCCTGCTTCTTTTTTTTTTTCGTTGCCTGTTGGCCTCCACCATCAGGTAATTGATAGATTCATATTGAGGCAATCATACAGTTCTTGTTTGCTCTTTCCAGTCTCTCACACACTCTAAAACATATATGTTGTGGGATTTGACGTATATGTCTCTCTGTGTGTGTGAGAGAGATTGGATTGGAGAGAATCGAAGGAGATGTGCGTGTGGGTGAAGAAGAAGACATTTCACAATTAGATGACTTCCTTCCCTCTCCTTTTTTTTCTTATTGCCTATTTGCGTTTTTGTTTGTGCTTCAAATTCCTCATGGTTTTATTCACTAGACCCTTTCCACAATCTGACTCTCCTCACTCACTGAACTCTACTTTTTTCTTTAATATACGTTTTTTTTTCTTCGTCCGCCGGTAGTAGAGCCGGGGTGACCATCTCCCCCTCTCCCACCCACCACACATTCCTTTTTTGGGTACACCGCTATGATTATTCTTCCCCGTTGCTGAGAAATGGCATGAGAATGCGAGTGAGAGTGAGGAGTGTACAGTGGATTCCAAGCAGAAGTGGAAATGGGCCTGAAAAGCCGCGAAGAAGGAGGGGAAGGTGTTTGTCTGACAGCGAAAGAAATGACCGCGAGGAGGATTTAGGATGGAAGGATAGATTCAATTCACTTTAATTTATTTTTATTTGTTTGCTTTCCTTTTTTATTGGTCTCCATGCCGTCTGCGTTTATGTCTCTGTTTCTCTTTCCTCTTTTTGTTTTCGTTCCTTCTTTGCTCATACTCCATTCCTTGTCTCTCTTGCTTTCTGAATGTACTTGTGTGCATGCATACTTCTCATGTGTGCACAGCCCCAAATAGAAGAGTTGGCGGAATGGGCGAAGTGATGCGGTCAAACCGTGTCGACGAGGCGTTGCAGTTGTTCGCCACGCTGCGGGAAAAACTGCGGCTGGAGTCCCGGCACGGCGACGTGAGGAGGGTCGCGCGTGCGGCCAGCGCGGGGCAGCGGCGCCTCAGCGGCCCCACAACAAGAGAGGAGAAAACACAACCAAAAATAAATACGGAGTCATTGCCGCTGCTGCTCTCTTCACTGCCGTCGTCGTCGTCGGCGTCACTGCGCCCGGTTTCATCTGGCGCGGAGTTGCAGCGCAAACTCGAGGTCGCCGACGGCATCATGCGGCGGCTGCACGCGAAGAACAAACAGCTCATGCAGCGACTTGCCTTGGCGAAGCAGGAGGGGGAAAGTGGTGCAGGCGGTGCGACAGTGAGGGAGCTACGCGAGAGGTTGCAGGAGCGTGAAGAGGAGGTGCGGCGACTGAGGCACCGCCTGAAGGAGGCAGAGAGAAGACTAAAACAGTCCTGCGGAAGTAGTTCTTCTGTTCACTGTGCTAATGGTAGTGATGGTGGTGACAATACATCTGTTTTAATCCTGAGACGGCGTGTGAAGCAGCTGGAGAAACAGTACAATAACCTGCTTGAGAGAAGAGTGGATGATGCCATGAAGTCGGGCTCCACAGAAGCGAAGAATAATGAAGTGCGTGAGCTTTTCATGCTGATGAAGAGCAAAATGGTGTCCGACGCCCGTCAGCACGAGGAGGAATTGCGGCTGTTGAACAAAAAACTCATCGAAACTGAGCGGCGACTTGCCTCAGTGCACAGTGGAGGAGAGAAGAGGTTGGGCATCTAGTGTCTTTATGTCTATCTGGTCGAAGTGCGAGGGGGAAAAGTAATTAATGGATGGTCTGAGTGTGGGGACATTCAATGACCTTTTTTTTTTTTGAAGGATTACACACACACACACACACACACACACACACACACACACGTGTCTGTGTGTGTTTTTATAATGTGTCATGCGAGAATGCTCCTATATTTCCTTAAATTTTCTTTTTTATGGTTTCTGCAGTTATACTCGAAGAAGAGAGAGACAGAGCGGAGTGCTTCTGTGAACTGTACACACCACCCTAGAAGAATAAAGAAAAAAAAAGACAAAGTAGTCAACCAAGGAAGGCAGGCAAAAGAGAGCAGGAAAAGGCAAAGAAATTGCAAGGACAACATCAAGAGGAATAAACCAAGAAGGCCGCGCCCTACTAGTTGACGAGAACACGAATGTCGAACCGCCAAATTATTCAGGTCTTTGAGGAGTATCAAAAGGCACGTGTCAAGTTTGTGCAAACAATAGCGGACTTGGCCTCCAAGCCGCAGCACATTGAGGCGCTGCAGCATGCTGGCGTCATGCACCTACTTCGGCCGCTTCTATTAGACAATGTTCCCTCCATCCAGCAGTCTGCTGCACTTGCGCTCGGCCGCCTTGCCAACCACAGCGAGGAGCTCGCCGAGAACGTCGTCTCTGGCGACATACTCGCCCAGCTGGTGTACTCGCTCGGCGACCAGAGCCGGTTCTACAAGAAGTCCGCGGCCTTTGTGCTGCGCAGCGTTGCCCGCCACTCGCCGCAGCTGGCGCAGGCGGTCGTCGACAGCCAGGCGGTGGAGGCGCTCGTTGGGTGCCTGGAGGAGTTCGACCCGACGGTGAAGGAGAGCGCGGCGTGGGCACTCGGTTACATCGCCCGGCACAACGCCCCGCTCGCGCAGGAGGTCGTCGACAAGGGCGCCGTCCCGCCGCTCGTGCTCTGCGTGCAGGAGCCGGAGCTGTCGCTGAAGCGCACCGCCGCGTCGACGCTCTCCGACATCGCGAAGCATCTGCCGGAGCTCGCGCAGGCGGTTGTTGACCAGGACGCCGTCACGCACCTCGCCCCGCTCATCACGAGCAACGACAGCAAGCTGCGGCGGCAGGTATGCCAGTGCCTCGCGCAGATTGCGAAGCACAGCGTGGAGCTCGCGGAGCTGGTTGTCGAGGGCGAGATATTCCCGAAGATATTCGCGCTGCTGAAGGATAGCGACGAGGTGGTGCGCAAGAACGCCGCTACATGCATCCGGGAGATCGCGAAGCACACGCCGGAGCTCGCCCAGTTGGTGGTGAACGCCGGCGGTGTCGGCGCCCTTGTCGACTACACGAACGAGTCGCGGGATAGCGCCCGCCTCCCGGGCATCATGACGCTCGGATTCATCTCCGCCTTCTCGGAGACACTTGCGCTCGCCGTCATTGTCTCGCACGGCATCGCGCCGCTGGCCGACGCGCTCGAGAAGGAGCCGGAGGATCACATCAAGGCCGCCGCTGCGTGGTCGCTGGGGCAGATTGGCCGCCACAGCGCGGACCACGCCAAGGCCGTCGCGGACTGCAACGTTTTCCCCAAACTTCTCGATGTATACTTGAACCCGAACAGCTCAGATGACCTCCGCACGAAAAGCAAGCGGGCACTTAAGAATATCATTCAGCGCTGTGTGCAACTCCCCGCACTGGAACCCCTGCTGCACCCAGACGCCCCACAAAATATTCTCAAGTATGTGTGCGGGCAGTTTGCGAAGGTGCTGCCAACAGACATTGCGGCGAAGCGTGAGTTCGTTGCCAACCGCGGTCTTGCCACAATCCAACGAATCCAGGCTGAGCCCGGGTCAAAATTGGCCGAGTACATCCAAAGCATCAACAATTGCTATCCACCTGAAATTGTGCAGTATTACTCACCGCAGTATGCCCAGACATTCCTGGAGAAGATAGAAAACTACCACGTGCAACAAATACAACAGAGCTAGGGTGAGCACAAAGTCTGTGGAAGGAGGTAAAATCTCTTTAAAAAGAAAAAAAAGAGAAACAAACAAACAAACAAACAAAAAGAGGAATGGATGAAGTACTATGACACATGTATAGAGAAGAAATGGAAATGAAGGAGATGGAGAACACAATGATGATGGCAACAACGACGACATACAGACAGAGGGAGAGTCAGAGAGAGAAAGAGATATATGGATGAAGCTAGTGGAGTTGTGTGTCTGCATGTGTGTATTTCTGGTTGATGCACACAAGAGGGAGACACATTGAGAGAAGAAAATAAATAGGTGAAGGGAAGTAGTTGGAAGTGAATGCAATAAGACATGTACGTATGTATGTAGCCCGCTGCAAAGGGATTTCTGTGTCTTCCTCTCTCGATATACCCGTTTTTTTTTTGTTACTCTCTGTCTCTCTTTTTTTTCTGTGGATGCGTGTTGTTTTGCCTCATTTAAAAATCTCCGTCTCTCTCCTCCTCCCCACAAATATATATATATATATATATATTCAACCAACCAACACTGAAAGAAGAGCGGAAAGTATGAGGTGAGGGAGCGAGAAGAATCTGAGTGGGGAGGACACAACCACCGTGGTACCCACGAATAACAGCCCTTCCTCTCTTTTTTTTTCGCCCACACTCACTTCCTTCCTTTCTTTCCTTCTTCTTTCTTTATTCTGCCCCGCTTCGACGGGTGGGAATAAATATGAATGTACGGCAAAGTGAACTCGCGTTGCCCCTCTTCTGACGCAATAGTGATACAAAGACATGATGCTTTGAAGGCAGTCGCCGCCAAAGAGAAGTAAAGAACGCCAAACAGCAACATGAGGAAACAAAAGAAGAGGGAATGTGGATGGTGGAGTAAGTGCAAAAGGAAAAATATCAGAATGTCTTTTTATCGGGCTATATGTATGTTGTTCTTGATGATATGTCTTCTTCCCAATTTGTGTTTTTCTGTGTGGTTATTTGTTTTCTATTCCCATTTTTTTTCTTCTTTTTATTATTTTGATGTATTCGCTTCCTCTTTTGGACTCATCGCTTCCATGTGGATTCAAGTATGAGGTAAAGGAGTAACTGAACAGAATCACATCTGTATTTGCACCTTACTATAGACATCAAGAGGTGTCTGTGTGTGATGAGGAACACCGCGCCCTCCAAATGCGGTTCTTTGTCAACGACATTTCTCCCGCTGCACACAGAAGACCCGCATCTTCCCACTACTACCACTACCATTACTACTAGCACTACTAGTACCACGACTGTTGGTGATGCATCGCTGGGACCGTTGCCCGCCGCGGGACGCAGCAGGAAGCGAAGGCGCGTGGAGGAGGCGGCGACGCGTGATGCTTGGAAGCGGGACATCCGCCAAGCGCTGGACTCGGCGGCCCCAACGCAGCGAGCGGGGGAGACGTTTTCTCATGAGCGCACTATATTTGAGGCGTACCGGGTGCTGCGGAACTGCTGGCTGTTTCCCGGTCGTCCGCAGGACATCTTCGAACCCGCGCATCATCTTCACAAGGCGGTGCAGCATCTCCTCATCACGTACGGTGGGTACGGCGTGACGGATGACGGCCAGTTTTTTTTCCTTCGCGGCGACGAGCGAATGCCGTACGTTGGATTCCTTCTCGCCGTGCTGCAGCAGATGCTGATAGAGTATAGTTCCCGGTGGAGTACGGAAGTGCCGGCGTTGTGGCCGCACTCATTTGATGGCCAGAGTTTCCGGCTCGTGATTGAGGACTGTGGTCTTCCATCAAGTGATCACAATGAAGATGATAATAATAATGATAATAATAATAATAATAATAGTGTTAGTGACTTTTGCTGGAGTCCGGATCAACGCATGACGACCCAGGCGATGCTTCGGCAGGCACTTGGAACGTCGAGCGATGCAAGCGTGATACTTCTTACAAATTGTTTATTGAATGGGGAGGATGGTCTCTTCTCTCTTTCCAACAGCCTCCGTGCGATGCATTTCTCTACTCTACTACCGTGCGGTTGTGGTGTGTTGTGTTGGCTGCCTGGCGCAGATGCGTGTTCCATGGCAACTATGGGTGACCAACACTACGGGACTCATTTTTTGCCTGCGGTTGGCTGCGGCTCTTTTGCAGCGCGTACTGTTTGTGCACACGCCTTTCTTCTTAGTCCTATGGGCCCGCTTATTATTTACCTGAAACACTGCAGTTATGATGGAGGCAACATAAACGCGATGGATGAGAGTTGTTATCCTTGCGAAGGTAATGGCAATGCAGGTGGCGATGTTGATGTGTTGTTGCGTGAGCCGCAGCTCTGTGAGTGGCTCCGCCGTTTACTGTGGACACCGCAGCCAACTGTTGTTGTTCAGTGCGGCGCGAGTGGCCACGCTCCCGTGTGGGGCTTGGTGTCATCGATGTTGACCCGTGGGAGTGATGACGGTGGTGGGGAGTGCCCCTCGCATGGGTACCGCCGCTTCTCCCAGCGGGAGGAGACCAACGAGAGTAATGACGGCAGTGTGTGCAGTGGTGGAGTTTTAAATAACTCACCGGTGCTGTATGGGCGGGGCGTGACAGTGACACCGGAGCGAAGTACAAGATCTCCCGTGGCTACAGGGACGTGCCAAGTGTGGCGTGTACGTGTGTTGCCGTGTTGCTAAAGTTTCCTGAACACGTGTGTGTGTGTGTGTGTGGAGTGCTGAGGGAGCAGACAGAGGGAAAATAATGTAAAAATCATATCGGCATATACATTTATATTTATTTATATACATACCGGGGGGAGTGAGAGTGAGTGGTTGTATGAGTGGGAATTATGTCAGATTTATTTTATGCCTTGATTGAATGAGTAAATGTATGTTCCTATTTTTCTGTTTTTTTTTCTGTTGATTTTCTTGTCGTTTGTACCACTGTTCTCTGCGTCTGAGTGGAAAGTGGGTTGAGAGGGAAAAAGGGGAAAGAATAATAAATAAGTACAGGAAAGAGAAAGTGTGGTCCGGTAGAAGAGATTGGTTGAACTGTTGAAGAGGGTTCGACCCCACACAGACACAGACACAGAACACATTATTATTATTATTATTATTATTAATATCCAAGTAGGGAGTGAGGGGAAAACATGAGGTGGTCGTGGGAGCGTCGAAAGTCGAAGCCCGGCAGCCAAGGCGCGGCGACTGCCCCCGTCCCACTCAAAGTCGTCGCCTGCGGCAAAGAGTTTTCCCTCTGCGTCGACGCCAACACGTCGTTGAGGTCGCTGCGCCTCGGCGTGGCGGAGATGGCGGCCCCGGGCGCGGCGCACGGCGGCGTCGTGTCGTCTCTCTTCGTGGGCGACAAACAAATAAAAGACGACGGCGACGTGACGGTCGGCGGGCTGCCGCGCGGTGCCGTCGTCCACCTCCACTTCGCCGCGACGGAGCGGCGGGCCTCCCGCTCAGAGTCGCCGCCGGGTGTGGCGGCACCCACCGCCGCCAGCCACCACCACCACCCGCCGCTGCAGCTTTACAGTGTTCCGTTGGTGCGCATGGTTGGTAATCCTCAGTCTGCACCGCTGGCGATGGTTTCCCCTGAGCTAGCGCAACATAATAATAATAATAATAATGGTGGGGGCCACTTGGGAGCAGCTCACGGTGTTGCCCCGTTTGTCGTGCCGTTCTCTTTAACGCCTCTGTCGGCGCCAAGTATGAGGACTCTTTCCCCTGTTGTTCAGCCATCGTCATTTCTACTGCCGCGTGAGGAAACTGCGGCGGCGTCTTCATCCTCTCCAACATTCTCACTGGATGTGAATACGACGCCACAGAGTAAAGGTGTACTGCGTGCAGATTGCTGCAGCGACAGTCCCCAAGTCTCTTGTGCGAGGGATGTAGACAACAACAACAAAGCCAAGGCGTTGGCGGAGGACTATGTGGTGCTCATAGTGGACCAAACAGACACGATCATCCCCGAGACGAGTGACTGCAGAATTGGCGGAGGACGAGGCGATGCATCCGCGGCGGCGGCAGCGGCGGATTCCTCCTTCTCCTCCTTCTTGTCTTTGCAGAGAACTGCCTCATATCGCCAGTTGCGGGTTAATCGTGGGTATCCTGTTGGAACGTTACGAGAACTTTTTTCTGTACATCTTTCCCAGCGCATTTTTATGGGCAACACCCCCATTACGGATGAACGTCTGACGTTTGAGGAGCTGCGTGTGGAACCGCTACAACACTTCAGCTTCCGCACGGAGCCGTTAGCAACAACAAAAACGAGGACAAACAAGAGAAATTCGAACGGTACTCTTGTGAAGACGACGTCCTCGAAGGAGTCTTCTCCCCTGACGAGGCGACACCACTCGCGGCGTGCGGGGGTGAAGTGAGTGATTCAAAGAGGGAGGAGGCGAGGACGGGGAGGGCGGGCCTCGCGACAAACGAGGACGATAATTGTGAAGCCTCCAAGAAAAGAAGACCTCAGGACTCATTTGTAACAGACACGCCCATGAACCGCGTGCAGGGCGGCGCGAGTGATGGTCGTGACCGCGGGAGTGAAGCGCTGCGGCCGCTGCGGTTGTTTCCCGCTCTGCCGTCACGACGGGATGGTGCGGACGACATGTCGCCAAAACAACAACAAAAACATTCTTCTTCTCATTCGCTTCGTGGATACAAGCGGGGCGAGGAGGAAGAGAAGGAAATGGTGGCGGCGGCGCAGTTTGCAAAAAGCGGTTTGCTGAGATCGTCGTCATCATTATCATCATCATCGCTGCGGCGACGTCCCTCCTCGTCGAGAAGACTGCCGCGATGCACGAGGAATGAGTGGGAGGAAATTTACCCGTGTCCTCTCCCAACGCCGCCGTCGCCGTGCTTGCCGACACTCGTGCTGCCGCCACTTGGTGCGAATGATGCCCGCAGCAATGCGACGGCAACAGTTGGTGGTGGTGGTGGGGATGGAGTCCCTTCGACTACCACTATTAACAATGATGATAATAATAATATTAATATTAATAACGGGAGTGAGGAAGCAGACGAACTGGCATCACCGCCAATGCGCATCGTGTCTATTCTCTCAAAGCGATCGCTCTTACGGCGTGGGAGTTCCCATGCATCCCTGCAGCAGAATTATCATCACCATCAAAAATCGACGGCGAGTGCAGGGCCGTCCGATGTTATTAAAGCCGCGATGCCGCTCCGCATCACAGTGGTAGACCCCCGCGAGCCGGACCGCTACCACTACAACGTGCGCGTGGACCCCGACTCCCCCGTCAGCCTGCTGCGGCGGTGGATGTGCAGGAGGCCGGAGGACCGTCAGTGGCGGTGGGGGATTCGCTGCGGCAAGAAGCTGCTTTCCGGGACAGACGGCATCAGTTTTATGGAGGCTACGGGAGGACGCAATGACTGCGTTTTCTCACTCGTTCGGAAGAGGAGGGGAAAATTGTTTCACAACGTCACCGCTTCTTGACATGGGGAGAGAAATGCGGAGCCAAAAACATATATATATATATATATATATATATATATATATATATATATGTTTTTTTTCTTTCCTTTTTCTTTGCGTACTTGCGTATATGTATGTCCGATTTGCTGTTTTTATTTTTCTTCCTTTCTATTTATTTCTTATTCCTTTCTTAAAAAACTACGAAGTGTAAAATAGAGTCTTATTATTATTATTATTATTGTTCTTTTCATCCTAGAGGAAATACGTTTTTTTTTTTTGTATGTGAGCAAGAAATAAGGTATTAAAAAAAAAAGGAGTGCGATTTCATTTCTTTATTATTATTATTATTATTATTATTATTATTATTATTATTATTATTTATTATTATTTATTATTATTATTTATTATTATTATTATAACATATATTTTTATTTACTTGCTTTGTTTTTCTTTATTATCATTTCTACATCTTTTTTTTCTTGTTTCTTAGCTGCATGTCGTATGAAGACGAGCTCTGACATAGATGCACGTTGGGGGCATAATGATGAGTGGTGTGATGCCCCCACACACACACGTACGCGTACACTGTTTTTATACATATGATCGTTGATGTTTGTAAATGATATCTTACGATGAATGTGGATACACATTCCTCCTCCTCCTTTTCAACTTCCTCCGTCTTTTTGCATGCTTGTTTTTTGTATTATATTTCTCTCATTGTTCCACACCGTTTTTTTTTTTTTCTGTTTTCCCTCTTCATGTTTCTGTTTATCCCCTGCTGGCATGGGAGGGTGGGAAGGGATAGGGAGAAAAGACCAACAACAGCAGTAGCAGCAGCGCCAGTAATAAGGGGAGGGGGAGAAGTAGTTAACAAACCGCCATGCTGAGACGGTCTTTCATCACCCGGGCGGCGACTGCGGCGGGCGGTCCCTCGCAGGCTGCCGCGACGGCTGCGGGCGACCAGGCGCGGGGGCTGCGGCGGCAGCAGCAGGATACGTTCATGCGCTTCCTTCACTCCAACGGGGCCGCCCTTGACGGCGTCGACGTCCGCCCGAGCGCCGCCCACTTCCGCGGGATTGTCGCGGCCCGTACGTTCCGCGCGGGGACGACGGTCGTGTCGGTGCCGCTGCACGCGTTGGGCGTGACGAGCGAGCGGCTGCTGCGGGGCGAGCGCCTGCGCCGCCTCAACCCGCCGTCGCTGGAGGACGTCCGCCGCCTCCTCGCCGCGCGGAGTGTGCGGGACCCGGTGCTGGGCGAGCAGGTGCACCTCGCCCTCCTCCTCGCCGGCGAGCGGCTCGACCCGCAGTCGCACTTTGCCCCGTACCTCGACGCGCTGCCGTGCCCGGCGGTGGACGACGCGGCGGTGATGCGGCTGCACAAGGACGTGCTCGACCCGCTGCAGCTCGTGGAGTGGGACGACCACCAGCGCGAGTGGGTCACAGTCTTCCGCACACTGGCCAGGCGCTGGGCAGATAATAATAATAATCGTAGTGGTAATAGTAGTGAGAGTATGAGTACACCGCCGGCGGAGTTGTGCTACTGGGCGTGGCGGACGGTGCTTAGCCGTATGCACATGCTCCCCAACCATGGCCTCGCACCGGCGGAGATGGGCTCGACGCTAAACTACTTCGCGCTCTCGACGCTTGAGCGGGCGGAGCGGCAGACCCGCGTGGTTAAGAGAATAAAGGGATTCATCGCCGCGGTGTTTGGGAATAACGACGGCGCCGAGGACTACCGCCTAGTGCCAACACTCGTGCCGCTGCTGGACATGACGAATCACTTGTCGTCTGGGAATGTGAGTGTGGAGGTGCAGCCACGCCCCGGTGTTGGTAGCTGCGCCGAGCTGCAGGCAGTGCGGGAGATCCAGGCGGGCGAGGAAATTGGTCTGTGTTTCAACCGATCACACTCGCCGGCTTTCACGCTATATCGCTTTGGGTTCCTTCCCGTGTGAGAGGAAGTGTTTGTGTGTGTGTGTGGCGATCACTCTTTGTATTTTCAGACCTCTTTCTCTGTATGCATATATATATATATATATATATATATATATATATATATATATATATATATATTTGTATTGAGCTGATATGATGAGTAACCCGGTCTGTTTGATTTTTATTTGGTTATTTTTTCTTTGTTTTTCTTTCTCTCTGTACATAAAGGCGAGAAGAAATACGGAAAACGACAAAAAAGTAACCATACACAAAGGGAGAGCAAAGTAACAACAAAAATAAAAGAAATCGGTGACTACCGCTAATGCCGCTATCAGGCGAACTGAATAGGGAAGCACAAAAACTGGAACACGGATACAAACAGCGAAAGCAAGAAAGTGTGTGTGTGGAACTGAGTGTGCAAGAGACAAGGAAATAACATCCGGTTCCCTCTAGTCATGCACATGCAGTTCTTAATTAAGGCCCGATCCCTTGCTTCCCGTGTGTTTGAGAAGATAGGGGTGCTTCCAGGCGATTTTGCTTGGCCCTTTCTTTTGTTAGTGGGTGAGTATGCCCAAGTTTGTGTGATTGCATACCGTACGTTTATTCATTTTCGTTTGCGTCAGATGCTGCGCATTACTGTTGGCATTCCCGCGGGTGCCATTGCGCTGTACATGGCGCATGCATCCTGGGCGTGGTTCCCAGAGCCGGTTGCCGCAATAGACACGAGCTCCGTGGCGGACTGCCGGCCCGTCTTTCACACGACGGCAGAACTTCTGGACTTTGCCGGCTCCTGCTCTCGCCGCTACCACCGCCTCTCCACTGAGGAGAGGGTGATGAGCCCCGCCGTGCAGAATGAGTTTATTGGCGACATGCTCACAATTCTGCGCTCCATTGCGGCGATTGCGGGCAGCTTCGAGGAGAGGGCGCTGGTGACCGCCTCCCTGTCGGTTGTCGACCCCGCGCGCGGGGCGGAGTTGGAGGCCTCCCCGGCGGAGGTGATACTCCGCGTCGTGCTTCTCGTCTCGCTCGACCAGGGCTGGTTCGACATTGTGGAGGAGGCGCGGAAACTGTTCGGGCTTCTCGTGCGGGAGCGCCCCGTCCCGCCGCAGGCAAACGTGACGAACGCCGTCGCGGAGCTCTGCGCGCTCTCGTACGAGTTGGAACACTGCACGAGCCCGGCGGAGGTGACGATGCCGCAGCTGCAGCGCGTGGCGCGGGCCATCGATTCCTTTCGGCCCGGGACGTCGGTGCGGGAGCGGTGCACGATCGCGGCGGAGATAACTGTGCTGCCGCTCGTCGATCTCGACAGGACGACGCGGTGCCTCATGCTCAGGCGCCACAGCCCCGGGCGGCGGCCGCAGTTGATTATTACGTTTGTTGGCAGCAACAGCATGCGGAACTGGCTGACGAATCTCAAGTACGTCACGACGGAGCTCCCGCCGGAGTTTGCCATGAAGGTCCGCGCACATAAAGGGTTCCTGGAGCTGCTGGAGTCTATTGAGTTTCATCATGTCACCAAGGACTTCAACCAGATTCTTCTTATAGGCCACAGCATGGGGGGCGCTCTTGCACAACTCGCCGGGCTTTATTTGGCGAATGAGAGACCGGAAAGACGAGTCACCATTCTGACTGTGGCGTCCCCTCGTGTATTTGCATCGTGCCAGGGGTTTTGGAGACGCAATGTAGATTGGCTGCTCGGCAAGGACACAGAAGGGGGGAAGGATGCGGCGATTCAGCTTCCCCCGAACTGCCGTCATATACGTGCCTTCATGTGTGCGGATGTTGTGCCAAGATTGCCCCCTACCTTTCTTGGCTATCAGCATGTGGGTGCACCGCTGCCGCTGCACACGGGGTGTCCCACACGCATTTCTTATTTGGGTTGGGGGCTGTGGTCTTGCTTGTTTCACACGGCCGATATGTACAAGACAGTGCTGGAGCGACCCGTGGTGGCACAGCTTCACCGGTACGAAGATGTAACGACATCCACCGTACACTGAAATGTGACCTATATATCTACGTCTGTGTATATACGTTTTTGTAAAAGCCTTCTATTCTTTTTTTAGTGTGTGTGTGTGTGTTTTATTTGCGTGAAGGAAAAGAAAGCTGATATATATCTTTCCATGAATGTTGATAGTTTTGAGTGTATTTCCGTAATCCCCCTCTGTCCCAGCTTTTTCTCAGTTATTGTATGTTCCGTTCTTGATGTTTCTAGACAAGTCTTCTTTTTCCCCCTTTTCTTTTTTGTTATTGTTGGGCTGAACGGTATTTATATTTACATGCATGTACACATGTGAAGAGAGAGAGAGAGAGAGAGAGAGAGAGAGAGAGAATTAGCACGGTAGTACGACAATCCTTCTGGCTGTAATGGAGACAAAGAAGAACGCCCACCGCCTGAACCGCATCTTCCGCAAGCCCAGAGTGATGGTGGCCCTGCGCAGCTGGCGGGAGGAGGGCGGCGAGCGGGACCTCCACGCTGGCGTCTCGCTGCAGCTGCTGAACGCGATGCTGCAGGAGCTCACGGACGACGACAGGGCGCGGGCGGTCGCGCAGGAGGACCCGCCGTCGCTCGTGCAGGAGGAACTCGCAAGACGTGCGGAGCGCTTCGGCCTCGCGGTGGGCGGCGAGAATAATAAAAGTAATAATGGCGTGGAGGCGCAAGTGATCGCCGTGGACGAGGCGACGCTCAACTCGCGCGCGGCCCGCTTCCGGACGCCGGAGCAGCAGGCGGCGGAAGAGGCGATGCAGCGGCGGGTCGCGCGGTTCGGGGCGGCGCCGGAGCTGAAATTATCGGAGGCCGACCGCGAGGCGATGGCGCGGCGCGAGAGTCGTTTCGCCGCATGAGTGTTCCCTCCAAGAAAACAGAAAGGGCGTTTTTGTGTGTTTGTGTGTTTTTTTTTGTCTGTGTGTTACTTTCCGGCTCTTTCCTTCCTTTATTCTCCAACCCTCCCTATACTCTTCTCTTTGCGTGTGTGTGTGATATTCTTTCTTCTCTTATGTGCAATGGAGGAAGTGTATACCGCACGCACAACTTGCACTGACAGAGAGAAGGAAAAAAACATGATGCTAAGGAGAGAAGCAAGAAAATAAGGAGGAAATAGAATCCGAATGGATAAGTGGAAAGGAAAAAAAAGGGGAAGTGAAAGTTTTCTTTTTTCTTTTGAGGGGCTGGAGTGGAGGTGAAGAGAATAAGGGGGAAAAAAGTATGCTTCTTTCTTTCCTCTGTTAGCCTATAATGGACGCCCTCTTCAATGTGTTGCTTTATTATTGTTTCTTCCGCATTGTCTCTTCTTTGACGACATGTCTCCCGATTTCATTCTGAAAATATACTCTTTTTTTATTTCCTTTTTCTTCCTTCTGTACTTATGCGCACAGTTTACTGTGCCTCTTTGTCCGTATCCACGCGGGGATGGCTGCCCACGACCCCCGCAGCCGGGCAGACCAGGTGCCCCAGCCCGTCCCCGTGCAGCTGACGAGTTTGATTCCTGTACGGGTTGTGAGTGTACATGGCGACTTCTTCGACACGGAGCTGCACCAGGACGCCCCAATGCGCATCCTGCAGCAGGCGGCGGAGGACTGCTTCAAGGTCCGCCCAGAGCTGCAGCTGCTCACGCATAACCGCCAGCAAATAAATCCAAACATGTCGCTGAGGCGGAACGGATGTTTGCTGCTGAAGGGCGACCCGTACGTGAAGATTGTTCTCGACATAAAGAAGGGCCCGAAACTGAATGTCGTTTGCCAGTTGGCCCACCACGAGCCAATCCCGCTTGCATGCGAGGCCACCGACACAGTGTGGGAGGTGAAGAAAAAACTTTGCGCTGCTCTCGCCAAGGCTGAGCTGACACCACAACGAATTCGTCTGCTGTGGAGGTACTGGGAACTCAACGACAAGGCGACATTAGACTATTACCACCTTCCCACAAACGCAAAACTTTCTGTGATGAAGAAACGCGGGGCTATTGTGAAACTACAACGACAACACCGCCCAGTGGAATCCCCCGCGGCTGTGGAGAATAAAGGTTCCAATGGAAGGTTTATGGTGGAATCGCCGCAGTATCGCCCTGCTGTTCATATAGAAGAAAGGAATCAACTCACAGCGCTGACAGTTCCCACGGCGCCCCCCATATCGCCATGGCCAGCGCCGTCACGGCAGCTTGGTCACGCCGTGATTCCCATAGACACAGAGACACCAGCAGAGAGAGGAGCAGGTGTAGGTGGCCAGGCTGCGGCGAGCCCTCTTGCAGAAGGGCGTGCATGTGAGCCGCCTTTGCGTCCCGCCCAGGGCTCGGAGTTGGTGCAGGCCCCACCACCCTCGAGTTGGCTGGAGATCACGCAGCTGAAGCGGGAGGTTTCCTCACTGGAGCGCCGCATCGCATCATGTGATATAAACCGCACAGACTACGCACTGCTTGAGGAGTCATATCGGGCCACACTGGGACGAGTGGCGGAGTTAGAGGCCGCCATGGGGCGTTTTCAACATCTGCTGAAGCGGGCACTCGCGCTGATGTGAAGCTCTTTTTTTTCTTTTTCTTTGGGTGTTTGCTGGCTTTCGGTTTATGTCGGAAAGAAGGAATCCAAAAAAAAAGAAGACTTGATGACAGGGGCCCGCGCCATGGGAGGATCGCATCTTCCCTTGGATGTTTCTCGCACTCTCTTTCTCTCCTTGGCCTCTGATTGCTGAGATAATTTTTCTTTCTTTCCTTTCTTCCTTCTTTCTCTTTATTCCCATGCATTATAGAAAAGAAAAAAGGTTACGGCATATGGAGCGCGTGGGCCAGGCACTGCAAGCGAGGGAAGGGATGGGATGGTGCGGCAGGCAACAAGAGCGGTCTCCGCCGCCATGTATGCACGCTACGCCCTCATCAATTATTTTTTTTTTGTTCTCCGCCCTTTATTGTCGTCCTTCCTCTGACGCCCAACGCAAGCGTCATGATGTATGCCTGCACGCACTGCTGCCTTGGCGACATTGTTCTTATTATTATTGTTTCGGTGGCCTTGCTCGCCTTCATCTTTATTATGCGGTGGCACTGCTTCACCCCGCATGCCGCGGAGGCTCCTCGTCCTCTACATTACGCCCGGCGGAGGTGGGGAGGGGGACCACACGCTCTGAGGACGAACAATAAACACCAACAACGGCGATGTGAATAAAGAGAAGAAACACATAGACACACACCGGAGAGACGAGGCGCCGCATGAACTCCACGAGAACATAGATGTGTCTCTCTCTCTGTGTGTGTGTGTGTTTGGCTTCTAAGTTTCCTTCTGTTCTGTTCTTTTTCTTTGTTTAGTCTTCCTGACAATATCTTCGTAAACAAAAAACATATTGACACATGCCTATCTGTATACCTCGTGTCAGATGCCACGTTGAATATTTTTTTTGCTTTTTGTTCCATTAGCAATCTTTTTTTCCTTTTTCCTCTGTATAAGTGTACAATATCTACTGGTCGTTGTGCTTCTTGCTTCGATTCCTTTTTTTTTCTTTTCTTTTTTGCTCCGTGGACGATGCGTGTTTCACTGACCTCAGCTTTCTGACGCGAGTTGTCTTCGTCTTTATTTTTATTGGATTGCTTGCATCTATGCATGTGTAATATACCTATCTGTATATATATTCACCCATATAAACATGAACTGATGTACTGCTTTCCTTGGGTTTTGTGTGCTCAAGAACGCCGTAAATCTTTTCCATGTTTGTGTGTTAATGGTGTACCGTTTGCGGTGTATTTTCCAATAGGAAACTTTAAGAAATAAATAAGGAGTTGCCTGAGCACCACTCATGATGAGCGCATGACCTTCTGTTCCCTGTGCAAAACCTCAGAGTCCTCTTCTTTTCTTTGTTTTTCCTTCCTCCTATTTAGATGCACAGAGATAGAGGTGACAACATGGTATACTTTCTGCCTTTCGTATTCCTAACGGTGCCATGATGCCACTACTCTCTCTATCTCACAAGTTAAAAGGAAACGCACAAGAGTGGCTGAAATGCATGAATGCGTATATGCACATACAGCCGGACGTTGCAGCATCATTTACAGGCGCGGGGTGTGTATGGACTGAGACGACCGTCATTTACATTTAGCCAAAGAGGATGAGTTGTTATTGTTGTTTCCTCTTCTCTTAGGAGCGTCTGCCTGTTTTGCCTGAGAAACAAAGTAACTCAACTCCGCTGAGGGCCATACATACATGCATATCACTGGGGTTTAATGATGTAGTCTCTCTCCACTGTGTATTCGTGTGCCCATGATCGTCTCTCTCTCAGAGTGTTGTCTATTCTTTCTTGTTTCTTCTTTCATGGTCGGGAGTGCGGCGGATTCCACGAGGTTCACCGCGAAGGCCGTCCGTGTTTATCTGTCTCTGTGTGGGTGGATGATTCATCGTTGTCATTCATGTGCCATTGACCGCGGCGGTATTTCTCGCTTCCCAATCCAACCGCGTGCCACATTAATTTTGTTTCTCTCCCACACACAGAGACACACGTGGCGGTTTAAAGAGTGCGGTGTGCGTTGTTAATGTTTTTAAATGTGTGTTCACAAAATAAACTCTCCGCTCTTTCTGCGGTTAAACCACACACTAGACCTCTCCTTCTTTTATTCCTCCTGCAAAGTCTACACAGCACAAACTGACTGACGTCTGAGAAGACAACGATGCCACTGGGAATTATGCTGCAGAACATGCGGTGGCAGATTATGTCTGAGAACTCTTCTCGTGTTGGTGCTGCCCCTCTTCTATTGCTGAGGGAGTAAAGAGATATCATGCGAGGGAGCTGAGGCTTACGAGGAAGATTTCGTTTTGAGTGAAATCATTCAAGCAGAGGTTAAAAAGAAATGATTGTTGCTGAGGAGGGAATGGATGAGTGAATGATTGGAGGAATGGTGATGACTGTGCATGGGGGGTGTTCTCCGAAGATGATCATAACAAAAGCCAAGGCTGGTGCCTATTTGAGAACTGAGGGAAACTGAATATAAATAAATGGGAGATATCCTTCTATATATATGCCAGCTGCTGTTGCCCATATGAAACTTCTTCCCACAGTTATTAAGTATCCTGCCAGGCTTTCTATTGACTGTTATTGTGGTCATTACACGTTGCTCTCATTGAGCTCCTTGTTTTTGTTCATGCGGAATCACGTGACACTCCTGTTGCTGAAGTGAAATGTTTAACAATGAAATCGATAGATGCTCTATTTGAGCTCCGCGAGCAATTGAGTGGGTCAGTCGTGGAGCCCCTCCGCAACCTGCAGATCCTCGACGTTTAAATTCTCCCGTTGTCTGGTAAACCTCTGAGCCCCATTGAAGAATTGGGGAACCTGAAGGAGCTGCACTGTTGTGGAGAGAGAATAGTTTCCTTATTATCAATTCGTGGGATGCAAAGTCTGCTCACTGCTAAGGTATTTAATGCAAATATCACCGACAGCGACATTGAAAGACTGAGTGAACTGAGACAGCTGCGTAATATTAGCACCAATGACTGCTGTAATGTTATCTCTTTGGCTCCGCCTAAAGATCACCCCTCATGGCATACCACAGAGGTCATGTCGTGCTACGGTCTTGAGCGGGGTGAGGCCCTCGCAACTATTCCAGCGCCGGGAGAAGTAACGCTGGATGGATGGATGGAGAGTGGATCCAAATGAAATGCCCGCTGCGTGAGGGCTTTCACACACCTTGAGAAACTTGAATTTTGTAATGTCAGCATGGCTGAAGTGCCAATTGTGGGCATGCGTGAATATCGGAATTTACGATCTCTCATACTCAACAATATGACTCACGCCGCCTATCAGTGGACTGCAAAAGCGCCGTAGTTAACACACCTCAGTTTGGACCGCACAAACATCACGGAAAGGGAGTCAACTGAGATGAGTGGATCACTCATTTATCTGGAGGAACTTGATGTGTATGAGTGTGGCGCTCTGAGAACATCTTTGGAATTTCTTTTGCCTGTGAAACACACGCGGAGAGTAGAGATTTCCAGATCCCGTTTGATGGAAGATAATGTAATTGCTTTGCTGGAGGGACGAGGTGTTGAGATCAAAATACATGGTATATAATTCCAACTGGGGGCTCCACTACAACAAAGATACAGCACACAGTTTGTGCCCGAAGAGCTTCTACTGTCGAGAGATGAAGTGGAACTTCTACAAATATATTTCTTGTATCCTTCTTAATGTGAATAATATTTACTGCTTTATCTTCGTCATTTCCTCCTTGTTTTATTTGCTTTGTTCTCGAGCCAATGATCTCTGCAATAATGGTGGTGGTGTTTTGACTCTCCGTGTGTGTGCAGGGTGAAATGAAAACAGAAACGCAGAGCGAGTACTTCTTTCTCCCATTCACCATGGCTGATAGATCTTCATTCTGAGCTTTGATTGTGTGTGAAAAAGCACTTTTCCTGACTGCATTGAAACCGCACTTTCATTTATTTTTATGTGTGTTTCATTTTGGTTTCGTATTGCTTATTTGTGTGTGTATTATCTTTGAGGACATAGGCGTCTGGACGGTGATGACGCTGTGAGTCTCTCTCTTGTTGGTTCTCTTTGTCTACGTTTTCTTGACATGCTTCTGTTCTTTCCTCCGTTTTTTTTATTTTGTTTCTATAACACACACACACACACCAAGGAAAAGAAAGAAAGAGAACAAACTCTAACCATCTACAGAGCGTGAAAGAGTGAGGGAGGGTGGAAGAGCAGTAAAGGCCAAAGGAGGAATGTCCATGCAAGTGATGTTTTCTTCCTCAGCAGTGTTCCTCTTCATGTTGCTGCTGATGTACTGCGGCAGCGGTGGAGTCGTGTGCGCTGGTGAAGTAAAGTCGGGGAGCCAGTCGAACAGTCTGGAGCTCTTCAAGAAAGGGGAAACAAAGGTGAGCGAGTCTGCTACAGTTGGCACTTCGTTCCGTGCCCACTCTCTCATTGATGTGAATGGACTGATGGTGGCCATTGCTGAGGGACGTTTCACTTCTAAAGACAACAGGAGTGGTGATGATGGAATTTGTTCAAAAACATTAAAGTACGAAAAAGGCAAGATGCCATCAGAACTTACTGGAAGTAAAGAGAATCAACAGATGGCACAAACTGTTGTCTCAAGGAAGACAAACGAGAGTTACTACACTACCTGTTTGGCCCTAGTGCCGTGGTGAAGGACAATAAAATATATATTCTTCTGTCAAATTCTACCCGTCTGAAGCCCGAACTTGGCCAGGATGACGTCGTGTGGGATCTTGAACTCCTTGTTGGCACTCTTGGTTCCTCCACTGGTGACAATCAAGGCACAATCACGTGGCAGGACCCTACGTATTTGGGGAGCACGTTGAAGACAGCACTGGGTGATGGTTTGTTGAAGGGTGTGCATGCACCTAGGGGGAAGGGCATACTGATGGGTGGGAGCACAATTGTGTTCCCTCTTGTGGTTATGAGTACGGGCACTGAAGGACCTCAAAGTGATGCCTGCACTGTTATCTATTCAGATGATGGAGTCAACTGGAAGTTCCCTTCAAACAAAGTCATTGCTGAAGGTTGCTTTAGTTCCACTCTGCTTGAACAGGGCGGGAAGCTATTCATGGTCACTATTGCACAACCTTCTCACACCAGTAAGGTGCACATCTCCAGTGACAACGGGAAGACATGGACAGAAGGTACGGAAGCCGACTCCAACCTGCTGCTTGATTTTCTGAAACGTGCTAACGTTGGTGACACTTCTGATGTCATCCCAGCAACAATCAGTGACAGGAATGTGACATTGCTTACCCAGCAGATGTTTATTCCCTCGGGTGGAGGGAGTGAATCCCGTGATCAGGTCCACCTCTTTATGACTGATAACAAGAGGATTACCTCTATGGGGCCAGTATCTCTGGACACGGACATACGCTCAGTCTGTAAACTGCTGCTCACGAAGGAGAATGATGGGCTGTTTGCCCTGTGTGATAAGGGTCCGCGGGGTTCTCCAGAGAGTGTTGTTCTTTTCTCCCTCACTGAGCAGTTGGGACGAATCAGCTCCGTGCTGCAGGGCTGGGAAAGCACAGATAGACGGGTCTCATCGCTGTGCACAGCTGCCACCAAGGAAGCCCCCTGCATTACTCCGCCCATGCCCACGACTGGTCTGGTTGGGTTTCTCTCTAATACCAGCGACAGAACTCACTGGGCTGATGAGTACTTTGGAGTGAATGCCACAGTGACTGGAGGCACAAAGGTTGAGAATGGCTTTAAGCTTTCAGGGCCTGGTGCAAAGGTTGAGTGGGAGATTGGAAATGATTTCCCAACTCCACGGTACAGCTTTGCAGACCGCGGCCTCACTCTTGTGGCGACTGTGACCATCCACAACATTCCAAAGAGCGACACTCCTTTGATGAGGGTTGGACTAACAACGAAAACTGTTGGGTTGTGGTACGGTAAAGAGAATCACTGGAAGGGACTGAGTGATGGGAAAGAAAACGCCTCTTGGGAGAAGGGTAAACCGTACCAGGTGGCCATCACGTTACTGAAGGGCGCCGGATCCGTCTATATTGATGGGAAGCGTCTGGGAGGTTTGGAGCCGAATTTTCGACCTAATACTGATGGTAAGGCACGACCACCAGGAGAAGATGGAATGCCTCATGCGCTACAGGAGGAGCTAAGACGTATCTGCTTTGGAGGATGTGGGTACGTGTATGGTGATGAGAATACCGCAGCGAGAGACTTTACGGTGACGAACGTCTTTCTGTACAACCGCGTACTGAATGATACAGAACTGCCGCCACCACCACAGCAACCACAGCAACCGCAACCGCAACCGCAACCGCAAGAACAACCGCAAGAACAAAGTCAATCCACTGCTAAGGGAAGGGAGGAGGCAAGCATTACAGGGAAACTGACTGCGAAGAAGCGACGTAGCAAGCTGCCAGCGGGAAAAAACAGTTGTGCACATGTGCGTCTCTCTGGGGTGTTTCTGCTGTTTGTTGTGCTTGCATTCTTGTGTTCTGCACCTCTCTGATGAGTTAGACATACTGTGTGTGACTGTGTTGTGCTCCAAGTCAGTCGCCTTTTTTCTAACTTGGTTGAGTGTTTGTTTCATGTTTTGTTTTTGCTTCGTATCTGTCCTTTTTCCTTTGTTTTCTGTCCCTGTTTTCCCTTCCATTCGCCGCTGGCACAGCTGCCTGCTTCTGTAGTCGGCGTCGCGATCTTTTTCTTTTCTTTTTGTGCTATACATTGTTTCCCGTCTGGTTATTTGCAGTACATACCCACTCTTTCCGGGTGATGACTTTCCCCCTTTCCCTTTTTTCCTTGTGTTTTCTTGATTTTGCTTTTTCTGGATACCCACACACGGCCGTGGGCTGTTAGTTGTGTGTTTTCTTGTTTACTTCTGTGTGGGTTCATACAACGTGAGATGTTTCTTTCCTATGGGCAGGTGGTACCTGCATGCACACATTGTGGCTCCTGTGGTGCTGCTGTGGGACAAAAGTAAAGGTCCACCTGCCGAAAATGATCCTTACTTTTCCATCTTTTCTTTGTTTGTTTCTTTTTGGGGTCCTGCTGGGCATCTCACTGAGTTATTATTGTTTGCTTTTTCTTGGGGATGAACGCAGACGATGCCTTGCTTGAGTTCCTGTACGTCTCTGTTCCTCACACACACCACTTCTCTTTTGTTTCGTTTTTCCTTCCACTTTGTGTGCATAGATAATCCCACTTGTTCCCAGTGGATCCTCTTCTGGATATGATCAAGTTGACGGGAACAGTAATGATGCGGCGCCCGCTATGTCTGCTGCTGTTGGTCCTCGCACTGTGCTGCAGCTGCCTCTCCGTGCACGCGACGTTTGAAGATGTCAACGGTGATGCGTTGACGTTTGGGCACTTGAGGGCAGTGATGGCGGAGGAGGGGCGGAAGGCGCACCTGGAGGAGAAGGTGAAGACAATGAAGGAGATGGCGCAACTGAACAGCACTCCAGCGAGAAAGAAGAAGCAAAAGGTGGAAGTCCTTCACCACAACGTAATGAAAGTGAGGCACCAACGGAGGACCCGACTGCCCAGGCCAGAGAGCACGGCACTAATGAATCCCAAGGCAGTCAGAAGGCATTGCCAGATAACGCACAGAATGCACAACAGCCAGTGGGAGCAGGGCATGAAGACATTCGACAAACATCTGATGGTGGACCGGCACGCACACCACCCACTCTGAACGAAAACGGAATAGAGGGACCACCTGTTGTCCATCCCACAGGGGAAGATGGCACAGGTGGTAGAGGACAATCTCCGAACCAAGCCGCACGGGAAGAAGACAAAGTTGATTCACTCGACCCCAAACAGAATACACCACAGCCAGCAGCATCTTCACCACCATCACCAGAGCATGGGCAACCAGGGAATACTACGCCCACCACTGTGCAGAAAACAGATAATGCCGCTACACATGTGCGTGGTACAGATCCTTCACATACACCAGGGGAGACACAGAGCGTGGGACAACAACAATCGGAAGAGCAAGTGCCTCGTGCAGCTGAACAGAGTGCGGGAACAACAGCAGCCCAACCGAATGATAACGCTGCAGCTGAGACAGCTCAGTCTGGGAGCCAAGCAGAGGCAGACCGCACCGCACCTGGCACTACTGTATCTCATCAAACCGCATCACAAGAGAACAATCCCAACATGACACGCACAACTGCAAACCCCGATGAGGAAGAAACAACGGGTGGTGTCACCAACAGCACTAAGGACACAAGTGCTGTGACTGCTGCCGTCTCGGACAAGAATGTCAGCAACGTTACTGGTGGTGAGGACGGCAGTGATATCGTCAGGGTGCGGATGCATACACCACTGATGTTGCTTCTCTTTTCCATAACTGCACTTTCCCTCAGTGGTTTGTAATTAGCATTGATGGTGAGGGTATACACATATCCTGATGAAAAAGTTATAATAATGTTTTTGTGCTTGTTCTGGTTTTATTTTCCTTTGCTTGCGGCCCATATGCGTGGGCCCACTTCTCACCGACTCTGCGTGTGTGAGGTGCTTGTTTTCTTTGGTTTGTTGTTTCTTCTTCTTTCTATGTATGTGTGTCTATATCTGCATTATAGCTGAGGACATGGCTGTGTGTATGGCGATGGTGTAGGTCTCTCTC